>OX439041.1:35436174-35999509 GCA_949317995.1 Acholoe squamosa
TTCTTTTGCCTCTCCTGCAAAATTTGAATTATGCAGATACAACTTTGTTGCACTGAGGCGACGAGATACTGATGTTATAAAAAGGTAATGAGATAAGGAGTTGGATGAACAAGTTTGAACAAGTTCATCTGAAAACAACATGGAGAGAAATGATATGATATGTGACGTGTATGGTGGTTCCATGTGGCACGTTTGGTTCTGTGCAACATTTAGCCAATAAAAGCTACTATATCTTGAAAATAGCCTGTGGTTGTCAATTGAAATTTTCGTAGCAATGACTTACTTTGGTAGTGTCCTAAATCAGTACAGATTTTGTGTTGATTTCCTAGATTGAATTGGGAAAGGAAATATGTGGCATGTATGGTTTCTAACTGTGTGACCCCATTTCGTGAGACTTGACCATATGTCTGATTATATTTTTCTAATCATGCAGAGTAATTGTTTTTTATTGACAAAAGAGAGGCCGAAATTATTTTGCCATATAGATTAAAGTTGGCATAAACCATTTCGTTTGCATGTGTACTCTCTTTTTTTTCTTTGTTTGTTTTACTACTCTCTACCTGTAAACACTTTGTTTTACAAATGAACTCCAAGTCCTACTGCTGCAGCTTATAGGGTTATCCCTCACTCAGTGTGTGACTTATGTATACGAAGGGGGCTTTCTATTATTCTTACTATATTAGAAAACAGCCCCTGAAAATCCCTTTCATATCAATAGACTGGAATAGTGATATTGTTTCAGAGAACACATTAAGTTGAAATTGCTATGTGTTGATGTACAGAGACAGCTGCCTTTTGTAAAACTATGCGCACCCTTCTCCTATCATGAACACCCCAGAACTTACAACGACTAGCTTGAGGGACAATAAGTCCAATAAATATATATACATACATGTACCTATGCAAGTCGTCATAATAATATAGAAAAAGAAGTTGTGCACAGGGTCACTGGGTTTCTGGGTGGCTCCTCTCCGAATAAAAAAAAATCGTCTTATGTTTTCTATTGGTGGAACGGTTTTCATCATAGCTGCATAGACGCTCACGCATATGGAAGACTGAATGCAGTATAAAACTGTTCAAGTCACTTATTGTATACTGATATGCCTGCATTTGAAGTATAAGTTTGAAGAGAACCCACTCGGAGGAAAAAGTAGGGTGAGTTTTAGCTTAGAACAATTTACCAACACAAGGAATATGTCACACTATGTGCTACAACATAAGATTCCATTGATAATAAAGTGTAGATAATTCAATCTGTAATAACATCAACATTTGGTGGGAGGTACTGTGTACTGGGGTACCACTAAGCATCACAGACAAAAACCAAAGGAAAGGGGAAGAACAGAAAACTCTATGCTTACTTTCACAAGAGTATAAGTTAATTATTTTGTTGAATGGAATAATCATATATTTATATGCAATTTTACTGACATCGGATTATTTCCAGAATCACTGGCACCGCTAACTAGAGGTGACAACGACCATGCATTACGGGGGTCTGATTTACTATCATGACAATAAAATAAGTTACAGCTCCGGCAGCAGTACTTTGTTAATGGTAGATTCTATTATTTGGTTTAGTGAAACAAACTTATGAAGCTCTCTACGTAAATCAAATTCAAAGCATACAATTGTGAACAGTTAAGGCAAAAGGCATTACCACGATATGAGGTAAACAATAATTTGTAGATTATTTTTTGATAAATATCAAAACAAAAAGTACTGAAAAATTTGGCATGTATAAATATGTGAATCAGCTTTTTTTGAGCTTGTCAATCCTATTGTCATGGTTACATGCTACCAGCAGACCCAGACCGTCCCCAGTTCTACTAACGACTACAGGCAGTGAAGGTAGCGACGCGGTATAACTACCTCTCGGCCTCGTGATGTCATCTTCCCTTTGAGCAGCGTCTGGTGACCTTTACCTGGTGTTCCTCGACCTTCGTCTACATTTTTAACCTGCAATAGATATTCCCGTATCGTACATGTTTGGTCTGTAACTATAGCTAATAGGATGAGGGTAAAGGCAAATGTAGACACCCACAAGGATGTGGACAAGTACTCTGACCTCAAAGTGAGCCCACTTATATATTGTTACAAGTTCCCTGCAAAACATCTTTTCGGAATTATTTACTTTACTAAGGATTCCTACTACCCCTGATCTTAGTTTATTATCTACAGCTAATAGTCTTCATTCATTTAAATCTTACCTTTTTCCTAACAGGTGGAGAATCGACCTCATGCTCTCGAGGCCTCCGCCATCCCCGATGTGGGCTACCGCTATCATCATATTCAAGTTTTCTGGCCCGTTTGGGTATATCAGTCAAGAAGTCATGCGGTTCATGCATGGGTGATCCATTGTCTTCGGGTTCAGTCCGGGAGGCTTCGCTCCCTGATGTATCAATGCGATCTGCCCTTATCTTGGACAACACACTCTTCAAAGGTCTCTGCTGTAAACACAAGGCATCATTAGAGACAAGGCGTTAGCATGAAGCATGAACCCAATTCCAGAGTTACTCAAAAACATCAGGGTTACATTCCTGCACTGAAGGTGAAACGGCGTAGAACATTGAGTTTTAAGCTTATACACCGATTTGAGGCCTCTTATGCCTCACAGAAAGTCAAAAATCATGGCGTGTCTTATAGGCGGGGTACTTTTATCGTAGAACAGTACTAAATCTTCAAAAATCAAGCCTTGCTGCACCTTATAGTGTGTTTTTTTAACTCAGGGTAAGTTAGTCTCCCTCAGGTATCAAAATGGCTAAGGCTGTGCCACAGGCACAAGTATGATTGACAATCATGTATTATGGCCATAACTCACCAGGGCTGCAATGTTAGACATTAATGTCTGGTCAATGAGATAATAAGAGTGTGTAAGTGTTCCTGTTCTTAAAGGGCTAAAAATCAGTGATGAATGTGTGCAAGGTTTAAAGGTTCCCTTCGGAGAGGCACCTGGCCAGGCGTGGGAGTTTGGAAGTTTTTTGTTGTTGTTGTTTGTTTTTTTGTTTTTTTTGGGGGGGGGCGCTAAGAGTGGCAGTGGGGACTGAACAACACTCTTGTAGTGGCATTTTGAGATTGGGTAGAGCTGAACTATTTGAGTACCTCAAGGGACACAGAATGTTAGTGCATCATACCAACCTTAGGGCAATAAGGCCTTTGTATGGTTGTACATATATGTAGGTGGCCTGTTAAAGGGTTAAGGATTAACCCGAGGTGTGACAACATCAATACTCTATTCCCATGTGTAAATAATCTGCTGGTAGCCCTCCTAATATGCCTTGTCAGTACAATAGATTTATACAGGGTGCCTGTTCTATAAGGTAACAGCTTTGCAATGCTCATGGAGACACTGTATCTGCAAAATATGGTAAGGTTTAGATAGATGTAAATACTTGATTGACGTCTAGTCAATCAAGTAATAAATATGCATAACTGTTGCTTGTGTTTTGAGGTACAAGCAAACTCCTGAAACACCAGTATGATATATAAGCAACAGCCCCTGGTATAATGATATCACATCAAAATTCAAACATCTTTTCCCCGTATGAAAGCCTTCCTGTTCCTTACCTTAATTTGTCCATGTTTCCTGTCTCCGCAACACTTGGGGCATTCCCATGAGTTAGGGAGGTCCTCGTTGACAACACCACTCTCCTGGGGCACATCAGCTTCTGCTCCCATACAGGCTGGATGAGCGATGTCCCAGCAGATGCCACACTCCATTAGGGTGGTCACCGGCTCCGGTACCCCCTCCACTTTTAGTCGGTCATCCTTCCCACACACTGAGCACACTGCAGATGTCGGCAGCACAGGCTACAGAGAAATGGTAATGGTAGTTAATTTTTTTTTAATCTACTTCTAAAATACCGGGCCTGGTATATGACTTTCTTATAAAGCTTGATTTTTCAACTCAAAACTGTTCAAGATCTAAGACATATATGGTAATATGATAAGTAGGAATAAAGGTTGTACTGATAAAAAGCTACAGGGAAGAATGTGTAGAGAACATACCATCATGCACTGTCGGCTTTTGCATGATTGCTTCATCTTTCCTGCACCACCATATTTCTTCATGTCGGAGCAGAAATGACACTCACGGCAGTCGCCACGTGTACATGCCTCACACACCTTACATCGAACACGCCTCCGACGAATGGCGGCTGTGTCCTTATCTCTCTCCCTATCTTCTTCCTTTTCTCTCTCCCTCTCATTTTCTCTCTCCCTTTCCTTTTCACTTTCTCTTTCCCTCTCCTTCTCTCTTTGCCTTTCTTTCTCTCTTTCCTTTTCTCTTTCCCTTTCTTTCTCCTTTTCTCTCTCCTTGTCTTTTAGCTTTGGTTGTTTTTCTTTGTCCTTTTTCTTGCCGCCCTTGGGTACGCGCGGGGTGTAGTTCAATTGCCGCACTTTCTTTCCCTAGAGAACATTTCAAAGAGAAACTAAAAATTAGCTGTACATTGAATGATCATAATTAACAAAAACTCCTATTTAAGCTTAAGTATTAGAATTTTTTCCCCAATTTAATCAATTTGGAATCGTCATCACGTCTTCTCCACTGTCGTCCACCTTTGCCCCAGGCAAGCTACCGTTGAGGTGTATGGCATAGAGGGTTTTACAGTGGGTGAACATGAGAGAATATAACCTACCTTTCTTGGTGGCCATTTGATGACCATATCCCCAGTTAGAGCCGCCCGCGGGTCATCTGCTGAATGGTCCGCTAACAGTTTCTGTTTGAGATGCAATCAATCAAAGTATTAAGAATATGGACATCCATCCTCACTCATAAGTTGCCGCAGGGTACTACAGAAGCTTACTTTAGTATCAAATGATGTCTAGTGCAGTGAAGCATTGCTTCTTTGTTGATTATGATATACAATGTATAACTAAAACTCTTGCAAGTCTATTCATGAGGACAGATTTCATGTCTTGCTGACCCTCTGGAAGTACATGTACATATGAATTGTGTCCCTTTAAGACTTAATGAAAAGAGGCCCTTAAAGGGTGAATGAATTAATTCAAGGAGCTGCAAAAAAAAAGCACTGTAAGCATACCTTCACATCCCTTAGTAGCGGCTCATAGTCTTGAAGGTCCTTTGGTAGTACACGCTTGTTGGGTGGCAAATCCTCCAGCCATTTAACAAGAATTCGGAGTCCTTTGATCTCCCACTGGGTAAGGTGGGTCCATGGACCTCGGTTAGCGGGTGGGTTAACAGTCGGTGGAAGATTCCCTGTGGCTGTAGCTGAAGTAGCGCTGACACTACTGAACCCACAGCTACTACTACCATCCAGGTAGCTCTTTCCTTTATCTGTTGTTAACATACAGTTCTCTAGTTTGACACTGACAGGTTTGATGAGCTCTGACTGATGGTACATATAATAGGTCTTGAGGTCAACTGATCGCCTCCCTGGTGACTGGTCAGGGCGGCGTGCGGCTCCTTCCTTAGCGGCCCCAGAGTCTATCCGCCCTGACTTCATTCCACCACTGCCTGGTGTTGGGGACTCAGTAGCACGTGGAGATCTTGAAGCACCCTTTGGTGACTTGGGTGCTGTGTTCTCATCTTGAGAGCGTCGGTGGTGAGTACCTGTGGATGCAGGTCGTGGTGAGTCTGATGGTGACTGTGGAGACTTAGGCCTCAAAGGGTGAGGACTGTAGGTTCGCATAGGTTCCTCCATTGAACATCTGTAAAAGGGATCACAAGAATTTTATTTTCTCAATAAGGTTCTTTTACAATCAAATGAGGGAAAGATCAGAAATTGGTATTACCATAGTACCTCGCTTATACGTGAGGTACGGTGCCCGAGGTACTACAGTACATTTTTTTCCTGGCAGCATGGAGCGAACCAAAGTGTCAGCATTTCCAGGCGCAACTAGTGTTACACAATGGCAGGCCAATCATTATATAAAAGCTAATTGATTGGCCCTCAAATGATGCATGATGCCATAAGCTTCGATAGCATGGAGTGAGTGAGTAATAGATGTTTAATGCCATTTCGACAGCTAAGGTCATATTCATGGCAAGAACGACATTACACAATTACACTGAGGAATGTGTCAGTGCCCACGCATATGTGCACCACACACATCCTGAGGGGATAGGAAAGAGGAGAAATAGACCCTTTTAAGTGGGCTAGGGAAGCCCTCGATAGCATGGTGAGCATCGAATATAACCTTGATGAAATACTCGTCAAGACTGCATTCACCTATCAGGACAACCAAAGGGCATAGTGCATTAATATACTGTGTAACCTCCCAGGATCTGAGGCTTACCTTAGTGGAGAACTTCTGTCATCTTCCTCGGTTGATCTTCGAGAGACATCTTCCGTTGCATCATCTGCACGCGCTGTCTTAAGCTGTTCATCTGCCTCCTCGGCGAGTTCCTCTTCTGACTTGACACGGTATGACCGCCCCATTAGACAGTTCACATACTGGTCTAGGAGGTACCAATGTAGCTCCTGGAAGAACGGGTAGCGGAATTTCTGTGGTACCTGAAAATACAAGAAATTATTTTGATATGTCTATAGAGAGCTATTTAGCATTAAGAAATTTTTAAAGAATTTTAAGATGTAGTATAACACGATTAAAATACTACCAATATCTATAGTAGGTTTTATCTGATCAGATAATTTTGGGTTCCATGACATTTTGTGTAATTAAGAGATGGTTCAGACATACCTTTGTCTTGTCTTCAACCTCTGATATGCGAAGTTGCATTGGTATATTGAAACTGTGAAGAAAGTTTCCACCAAAGACGAGCGAATCTTCTGATGTGTATACAGCATGGATCCACCCTGAAAATCATGAGCCCATTGTTAGAGCAGAAACACTAGATAGTCTGACGTGCAGGCCAACAGGGTTCGTCCTTTTAACATTTTATTTCTTGCGAATTGTCAAAGGATTCCCTTTGCCTGTTTGTGGTAAGGGGTTTCTGCGTTCATACTACCAGTACCTCTTCTGGATTGATACACTCCCTAAGGGATAGCTAGATGCACCAATATTGTGCTAGCTAAGGGAGTGGTCATTAATTATCAACAGGGGGAGGGGGGGGGGGTTGAGGGGGCGTGTAAAAATTTCAGACCCCTCCCAGGGGGGGGGCCTAAAAAAATTACCCTCTTTTTAGCAAAAAAGGCCGCACGCTACTAAAGATCAGAGAGAGGCGCTGGTGCATTATGAAAAAAGTGAAATTTATCCTGGAGGCAGGATGCGGCCCTTAAAGAGTTACTACTGAAATAATTTGCATATGAGGTGCACCCCGCTTACAAGGGGTCAATGGTTAGGAGGTTATGTTAAGGATTCAATTGAAAATTTAGGATCTAAGATCTATGATCAAGAAGCCCGTGTTAAGGATGCAATTGAGAGGATTCAATTTAGGATCTGTCATCTATGATCAAGATATTAGGATTTCATATTTAAATTTGACGATCAATTCTGAGTTTAATATCAATTCTAAAAGCAGTTAAATTGCAGTGCGTTTCCCGGATTAGAAATTTATCCCATATTTTCGGTAAAGTAAACACAGCAAAGCTGTAATGCCGTGCATATTCATATCATGTTCTAAGAAGTATAGAATTGATTTACAACATTTTTAATATGATATTAGATCAAAATTTTCAGAACAAATATTATTTTAATACGGAATCTAAAAGCCCTTCATATGTTGTGTGTTTTGCAATTTATTAATCTATAACATACTTTCAGGAAAGTAAACACAGCAATGCTGTAATGCCGTGCATATTCCTATTATGATCCAAGAAAAAAAGATCATTACATATGAACTCTATGGCCTTTGGAATGGACCTATACTTAAATATATGCTCTGATTGTGGTGCTTCCTCGCTCTCCATGTAAAATCCTGTCCCATTGCTATAGTATGGAGTAAACCTATGCCTGGATTAAAATATGCAAATAAGGAATGTGTGTGAGGGTTGGGAGTAGTGTGGTGGTGGTATTGGTGGTGGTGGTGTCACAATGGTCACTAACATCCATCTGATAACTTTTTAAGATCAAAATTGACCATATATGGCCTGGATCCCTGTGATTCCTGAAACCAAGATGGCTGACACACAAGGAAAACAAAAGAATTAGGTAGTTTAGGTTGATTGATTGATTTGTGTTTTACAGCACTTTAGCGGCACTAAGTGGCTATCCCGTGCTTCACAGGTTGATAATTTCACAGAGGAAAGGTAGTTTAGGTCTCCCAATGGTCACTAACATCCATCTGATAACTTTTAAAGATCAAAATTGACCATATATGACCTGGATCCCTGTGTTTCCTAAAACCAAGATGGCCGACACACATGGAAAACAATAAAATTGGGTAGTTGAGGTGTCCAAATGGTCACTAACATCCATCAGATATCTTTTGAAGATCAAAATAGACCATATATGGCCTGGATCCCTGTGTTTCCTAAAACAAAGATGGCCGACACATATTGAAAAAAATAGAATTAGGTAGTTGAGGTATTTCAATGGTCACTAACATCCATCTCATAACTTTTGAAGATCAAAATTGACCATATATGACCTGGATCCCTGTGTTTCCTAAAACAAAGATGGCCAACACACATGGAAAACAACAAAATTGGGTAGTTGAGGTCCCCCAATGGTCACTAACATCCATCTGATAACTTTTGAAGATTGAAGTTGACCATATATGGCCTGGATCCCTGTGTTTCCTAAAACAAAGATGGCCGACATATATGGAGAACAATAAAATTAGCTAGTTCAGGGGGCCCAATGGTCACTAACATCCATCTGACAACTTTTGAAGATTAAAATTGACAATATATGAGCTGGATCCCTGTGTTTCCTAAAACAAAGATGGCCGACACACATGGAAAACAAAAAAATAGGCTAGTTGAGGTCTCCCAATAGTCACTAACACCCATCTGATAATTTTTGAAGATCAAAATTGACCATGTATGGCCTGGATCCCTGTGTATCCTAAAACAAAGATGGCCGACACATATGGAGAACAATAGAATTAGGTAGTTGAGGTCTTTCAATGGTCACTAATATCCATCTGATAACATTTGAAGATCAAAATTGACCACAAATGACCTGGATCCCTGTGTTTCCTAAAACCAAGATGGCCGACACACATGGCAAACAATAAAATTGGGTAGTTGAGGTGTCCCAATGGTCACTAACATCCATCTGATAACTTTTTAAGATCAAAATTGACCATATATGGCCTGGATCCCTGTGTTTCCTAAAACCAAGATGGCCGACACACATGGAAAACAACAAAATTGGGTAGTTGAGGTCCCCCAATGGTCACTAACATCCATCTGATAATTTTTGAAGATCAAAGTTGACCATATGTGGCCTGGATCCCTGTGTTTTCTAAAACAAAGATGGCCGACACATATTGAAAAAAATAGAATTAGGTAGTTGAGGTCTTTCAATGGTCACTAACATCCATCTCATAACTTTTGAAGATCAAAATTGACCATATATGACCTGGATCCCTGTGTTTCCTAAAACAAAGATGGCCGACACACATGGAAAACAATAAAATAGGCTAGTTGAGGTCTCCCAATGGTCACTAACATCCATCTGATAATTTTTGAAGATCAAAGTTGACCATATATGGCCTGGATCCCTGTGTTTTCTAAAACAAAGATGGCCGACACATATTGAAAAAAATAGAATTAGGTAGTTGAGGTCTTTCAATGGTCACTAACATCCATCTCATAACTTTTGAAGATCAAAATTGACCATATATGACCTGGATCCTAAAACAAAGATGGCCAACACACATGGAAAACAACAAAATTGGGTAGTTGAGGTCCCCCAATGGTCACTAACATCCATCTGATAACTTTTGAAGATCGAAGTTGACCATATATGGCCTGGATCCCTGTGTTTCCTAAAACAAAGATGGCCGACATATATGGAGAACAATAAAATTAGCTAGTTCAGGGGGCCCAATGGTCACTAACATCCATCTGATAACTTTTGAAGATTAAAATTGACAATATATGAGCTGGATCCCTGTGTTTCCTAAAACAAAGATGGCCGACACACATGGAAAACAAAAAAATAGGCTAGTTGAGGTCTCCCAATAGTCACTAACACCCAGCTGATAATTTTTGAAGATCAAAATTGACCATGTATGGCCTGGATCCCTGTGTATCCTAAAACAAAGATGGCCGACACATATGGAAAACAATAGAATTAGGTAGTTGAGGTCTTTCAATGGTCACTAATATCCATCTGATAACATTTGAAGATCAAAATTGACCACAAATGACCTGGATCCCTGTGTTTCTTAAAACCAAGATGGCCGACACACATGGCAAACAATAAAATTGGGTAGTTGAGGTGTCCCAATGGTCACTAACATCCATCTGATAACTTTTTAAGATCAAAATTGACCATATATGGCCTGGATCCCTGTGTTTCCTAAAACCAAGATGGCCGACACACATGGAAAACAACAAAATTGGGTAGTTGAGGTCCCCCAATGGTCACTAACATCCATCTGACAACTTTTGAAGATTAAAATTGACAATATATCAGCTGGATCCCTGTGTTTCCTAAAACAAAGATGGCCGACACACATGGAAAACAAAAAAATAGGCTAGTTGAGGTCTCCCAATAGTCACTAACACCCATCTGATAATTTTTGAAGATCAAAATTGACCATGTTTGGCCTGGATCCCTGTGTATCCTAAAACAAAGATGGCCGACACATATGGAGAACAATAGAATTAGGTAGTTGAGGTCTTTCAATGGTCACTAATATCCATCTGATAACATTTGAAGATCAAAATTGACCACAAATGACCTGGATCCCTGTGTTTCCTAAAACCAAGATGGCCGACACACATGGCAAACAATAAAATTGGGTAGTTGAGGTGTCCCAATGGTCACTAACATCCATCTGATAACTTTTTAAGATCAAAATTGACCATATATGGCCTGGATCCCTGTGTTTCCTAAAACCAAGATGGCCGACACACATGGAAAACAACAAAATTGGGTAGTTGAGGTCCCCCAATGGTCACTAACATCCATCTGATAATTTTTGAAGATCAAAGTTGACCATATGTGGCCTGGATCCCTGTGTTTTCTAAAACAAAGATGGCCGACACATATTGAAAAAAATAGAATTAGGTAGTTGAGGTCTTTCAATGGTCACTAACATCCATCTCATAACTTTTGAAGATCAAAATTGACCATATATGACCTGGATCCCTGTGTTTCCTAAAACAAAGATGGCCGACACACATGGAAAACAATAAAATAGGCTAGTTGAGGTCTCCCAATGGTCACTAACATCCATCTGATAATTTTTGAAGATCAAAGTTGACCATATATGGCCTGGATCCCTGTGTTTTCTAAAACAAAGATGGCCGACACATATTGAAAAAAATAGAATTAGGTAGTTGAGGTCTTTCAATGGTCACTAACATCCATCTCATAACTTTTGAAGATCAAAATTGACCATATATGACCTGGATCCCTGTGTTTCCTAAAACAAAGATGGCCAACACACATGGAAAACAACAAAATTGGGTAGTTGAGGTCCCCCAATGGTCACTAACATCCATCTGATAACTTTTGAAGATCGAAGTTGACCATATATGGCCTGGATCCCTGTGTTTCCTAAAACAAAGATGGCCGACATATATGGAGAACAATAAAATTAGCTAGTTCAGGGGGCCCAATGGTCACTAACATCCATCTGATAACTTTTGAAGATTAAAATTGACAATATATGAGCTGGATCCCTGTGTTTCCTAAAACAAAGATGGCCGACACACATGGAAAACAAAAAAATAGGCTAGTTGAGGTCTCCCAATAGTCACTAACACCCAGCTGATAATTTTTGAAGATCAAAATTGACCATGTATGGCCTGGATCCCTGTGTATCCTAAAACAAAGATGGCCGACACATATGGAAAACAATAGAATTAGGTAGTTGAGGTCTTTCAATGGTCACTAATATCCATCTGATAACATTTGAAGATCAAAATTGACCACAAATGACCTGGATCCCTGTGTTTCTTAAAACCAAGATGGCCGACACACATGGCAAACAATAAAATTGGGTAGTTGAGGTGTCCCAATGGTCACTAACATCCATCTGATAACTTTTTAAGATCAAAATTGACCATATATGGCCTGGATCCCTGTGTTTCCTAAAACCAAGATGGCCGACACACATGGAAAACAACAAAATTGGGTAGTTGAGGTCCCCCAATGGTCACTAACATCCATCTGATAATTTTTGAAGATCAAAGTTGACCATATATGGCCTGGATCCCTGTGTTTTCTAAAACAAAGATGGCCGACACATAGTGAAAAAAATAGAATTAGGTAGTTGAGGTCTTTCAATGGTCACTAATATCCATCTGATAACATTTGAAGATCAAAATTGACCACAAATGACCTGGATCCCTGTGTTTCCTAAAACCACGATGGCCGACACACATGGCAAACAATAAAATTGGGTAGTTGAGGTGTCCCAATGGTCACTAACATCCATCTGATAACTTTTTAAGATCAAAATTGACCATATATGGCCTGGATCCCTGTGTTTCCGAAAACCAAGATTGCCGACACACATGGAAAACGGTCCCAAGACTCCAAATAATCCAATGCCACTCCACTTAAAACTCCTAAAAAATTGCATCATACTTATGTGTACATGTATACATAAATATACATGTAGGTGGCCTTTAGTGGGTTAATAGTCAGTGGTGCTGAGAAATACATGAGATCCGAGTTACTCCAGCAGGCTCCTAAAGCCGGGGATATGTCCGCTAGGGGGCGGTGTATGCGAAGCCATGGTGGGTCCCTTTCATACCACGACAGGCAGGCACCTTGACCACCCGGGAGGCAGGGGGTGGGGAGTGGACAACATACCATGCACTCACGGTCTCAGCTATGTGGGTCAGTGTGTGTATCATACACAGACCAATATCTCCTATTTCTATAAATCATAATGAGTTTATTTTTCACACCAGCCAACAAGGTGTTCATACCCACACAATCATAATTTCTCAAGGCAAAATTCCTAAAATTACCCATCAAAAGTCAACTATGAAATTATCTCCCATTGACTCAGCATTGTGGCCTAGTTAGGGAGACCCACCCTGCTCCTGCTGCCCGACCGGCAACCAGCTCACAAGTGGGTGCAAGGGGTAACTCAGACCTCATGTATTCACCACCAGCAGAAGAGAACCACATGGTGCTGGGGGAGGTGGTGGCAGGCAGGTATGGGGCCACCCCAGGAGCACAGCCACCACCACCATTCAGAGGTGGGTGGGGGGGGGGGGCTATATATGCTTTATACCATGGCTCTGCCTGAGGTGTCCAGGGCTACCACCACTCTGTCCCCAGGGTCTACAATAACAGGTCCAGCAACACCACCACCACCACTTCTATGCTTGACTGGTTTGAAGATTTCAATCCAGGTATAGGCATACTCAATACTGTACCTATGGACAGGATTATACATGGAGAGCGAGGAAGCACCACTATGAGAGCTTGTATTTAAGAATGGGTCCCCTCCTATAGCCGTTCATTCCTAAGAATGAACGGCAATAAGGCACACCATGAGTTCAGAAACTATATGCACCCTGCGTCATATTAACTTTTGGTATGACATCACTTTAGTACTGTTGCATAGTACTAAATCCTAAGGTTTGATGTTTTTATAAGATGCAGCAGGGGTGAGTCCTTGTGTATACATAACCCGCGCCATATACGTGGGGTCTTACAGTAAGGTCAGTGCCTATTACGCCTACCTGTGGGGATGAAGAAGGTACATCCAGCCACCAGCTCTATCCGCTGACACTTGTCCACTTTGTCACCAAAGAACATGTCGCCCTGTTTCCCCGACAACACCCACTGTTCATAGAGCTGGATGTTCCGCTCTGTTGGTGGAATCAGCCAGAATAACTGAAATATAGACATAATGTATTAATGTATACATTCTGTGTTGGTGGTGTCAGCTAGGACAACACTAATAAGCATAATGTAAATGTTATATCTATGGGTTAAAGACGGAATATGATGTAATAGTAAATTCACGATGTAGATGCTTTCAACATCTTGTCGGTCATCCATCAATTATCATGTAGCTAGGTTTTGTCCAGACCCGGGTCATTCGTTGCTGGTTGAATTATTCACTGCATATCAAATTTCTCCCTTTAAGGAGTAGTATTTAGGACTGCGATGGCAGCGTTGTGCTTCAATACACTATGCTCACTTGTTATCATGATGCATATATGCAGTATTGACAAGTTCCTGTGCTGTACCCATCTACTTCCTTCTAACACGAGTTGATACTCTACAAACTGTTTGGCATGATGCATTAATACAGCACTGACAGCTTATAGACTACCACTGCATTTCTGGACCATGCCAACATGTGAATTGAAGCTTTAGTGCAAGACACCATTGACTTAAAGTAAGAGAACTAACCTTTGAGCCGTGTAGGAGATGATACCAAACCGATGTGCCGCCCATGTCAATGTGGAAGTCAGTGTAACAGCCACGTACACTCATCAGACAGTACCTGGGGTAATAATCATAGAGCAAATGTGACATGTGCTAGGTAGTAACATAGTACTCTGCATGTGCCATATGCTAGGTAGTAACATAGTATTCCGCATGTGCCATATGCTAGGTAGTAACATAGTACTCTGCATGTGCCATATGCTAGGTAGTAACATAGTACTCTGCATGTGCCATATGCTAGGTAGTAACATAGTATTCCGCATGTGACATATGCTAGGTAGTAACATAGTACTCCACATGTGCCATATGCTAGGTAGTAACATAGTATTCCGCATGTGACATATGCTAGGTAGTAACATAGTACTCCACATGTGCCATATGCTAGGTAGTAACATAGTACTCCGCATGTGCCATATGCTAGGTAGTAACATAGTACTCCGCATGTGCCATATGCTAGGTAGTTACATAGTACTCTGCATGTGCCATATGCTAGGTAGTAACATAGTACTCCGCATGTGCCATATGCTAGGTAGTAACATAGTACTCCACATGTGCCATATGCTAGGTACCGTAAACTCCCGCGTATAAGACGCGTCCTCTACGCCAAACAAAATGCTGGGGGGTCTAATAGGATGTACTGAAATTGGGGGTGCGTCTTATACGAGGGGTAATTTTACTATAGAAATGTACTGGATTGACAAAAATCACCCTTAAAATGTGCGTCTTATACGCGAAAATACATGTGCTAAGTTTGGGGTGCGTCTTATACGTGCAGCGCGTCTTCTACGCGGGAGATTACGGTAGTAACATAGTACTCCGCATGTGCCATATGCTAGGTAGTTACATAGTACTCTGCATGTGCCATATGCTAGGTAGTTACATAGTACTCCGCATACAAAGCCTCCCTGTGTACTATAAAAGGCCCGCCCCAATTTGAAGAACTATATTATTTCATGTTTACTCCAATAATTTATCACTGCAGCACGAGATGATACCTGGTGTCTATTCTTGTGGATAATCCACACCTCATAAGCAGGATATTACGTCAATGAGATTTCACAGGAGAAAGTGACTTACTTTTGGACTTTTGGGTACTTCATTTTCTCAATAATATTTGTACATTCCGTCTGTGAGTCTTTATGGAATCTTGGCCATGCGTTTTCCACCCAGTCCAGGTGCCGTGCCTTCAGTAAGAGAGAAAGAGAGCGTCAAGTATCTGGTGCTAGAAATATAAGTAAAAATTGAAAAATCTCTGCAATATTAGAAAAGTGGGATCCATGGGATCTAGAAGTCAAAATAGCAGTAGAAGATAGACAATATTCTTAGAAATTCTTCATTGATGGCAAGAGCTTCGCTTTCAACCTCAGCTATTCTGAAACAACGAATTTGTAACCAATTTATATTAGATGACATTAATACATTACACACCACTTGTGGTTGTTCAACATAGTTCTCGAGACGTGTGCAGGAGAACTCAAGGCTGATGACATTAAGGAGACGCTCCCTCTCTGGGTTCTCATAATAGCGCACCCAGTCCTTCATCGACATCTCAAGGCCTTTTTGTGTGTTCACGTCCATGACGTCTAGTTGGCGTCTACTGCCTAAAGAGGACGTACAACCAATAACGTATACACTAAAATCAGTTAACCAATATTCCTTGACTTTAATTGACTGACTTAATAAACCATAAAATATATGTTATTTCCTCAAGCTGATTCACTTCGTTCTTGTAAAGTCTGATGCTGATTAGGCCTCTTTAAGAATAATTTTTCATCAATGTGATAGCTGTCCCGATGTATCTGAATATTGACAAGGGGTTACTGGATTTTAGTTTCATTTTTAGAATGGTGCTGATCTGGGTGGCGTAAGAAGCAGAGCCATTCATTCAATAAACTCTATTTTCAGAACAGGGCAGGCGGGTACCGAAGCCAATAAGTGTCATCCAGAATATTTCTATTCCTATTTAGATGATACATGAGAAATTTCTGTTCGATTTTCTACAAGTTCCTAAGGTGAGCTAACATCAGGTGTAATTTAGTCTATGAATGATAGTGTTCCTCACAGTACTTACCCACACACTGCTTGACGTCACTGACTTTGAAGTTGTCACTAGGCATCCTAAAAGATACCAATACAGTTGATGTTGACTTTTGTTAACCAATCAACCTGCTGTACATTTGATGTCTACAATGTAGCGTTACCAATCTACCTGCAGTACATGTATTTGATGTCTACAATGTAGCATTACCAATCAACCTGCTGTACATGTATTTGATGTCTACAATGTAGCGTTACTAATCTACCTGCAGTACATTTAATGTCTACAATGTAGCGTTACCAATCTACCTGTAGTACATTTAATGTCTACAATGTAGCGTTACCAATCTACCTGTAGTACATTTAATCTCTACAATGTAGCGTCACCAATCTACCTGTAGTACATTTAATGTCTACAATGTAGCGTTACCAATCTACCTGTAGTACATTTAATCTCTACAATGTAGCGTTACCAATCTACCTGTAGTACATTTAATCTCTACAATGTAGCGTCACCAATCTACCTGTAGTACATTTAATGTCTACAATGTAGCGTTACCAATCTACCTGCAGTACATTTAATGTCTACAATGTAGCGTTACCAATCTACCTGTAGTACATTTAATGTCTACAATGTAGCGACTATATGCCTACAATTTAGCGACTATAGAATCTCACACATGAGGCTCTGCTTACATGTAAAACAAACCAGCTTTTAGCTTATTCTTGGTGTCTCGGTGATTAAGGTGTACCTCTCACAAAAATATTTGACTAAAATAAGCAATAGCAAGCCCTGGGTGTGGCTTACTATAATTATTAGCTCAAAGTCAGGGTGCGCTTTTCATGGAAGGTATATTATGCTGATTCATGTACATATAGTGACCATGCCTACCTCATACCAAGTCCTGTTTTCTCACGGACCATTAGGGGCATTGTGAATCCGTGTTCTTGAAAATACCGGACTGACAGGTCTGCATACAAAGGATGATAAAAGTTGATATCAAACGGTTAATGAACTTCTTTTACTGGTAGTCATATATTACTTGCTTTTCTGTGAGATAGCATATTAAATGAAAAATGGTAAATTGATTTCAGAAAAGGGGATTTTTTCCCCAAATTGAATTAAAGAGTGGTAAATTCACATATACATGGTCATTATAATAGTAGATAAAAATTAAGCTAGTACACACCATCTCCCTGGACCTCTTTAACAAAGCTGGCATTATAGTTGTTTGTCAGCGTCTTTTCCACAACACAGAACTTGCGTTTGGCCTCCAAGTCATCTTCATCTGCGTCCCCATCTGTGTACACCCGACGCTCCTTAGGACGCTGTTAGGAAGGAGAAGAGGTAGAAGAGGAATTAAAAAGAAAGGTTCCAACACCAAGGCAACAGACTGTACTGCAGTCAGTGATATTTGTGTAGAGGTCGGCGAAACATACTTGGAAACACCAGATTTCAAACCTAGGACCTCTCAACTTGCAAGCGAGCACTCTACCACTGAGCTACATCCCCAGACCTGACGTTTCCTACCTTCCACCTACACCTGGATCGGTATGATACACAAGGGGGGCGGCTTACGGCGGCTGACCAGCCCCTGAGGGCTGGTGCAACCGGAACGGGGCAGATGGCCTACCTCCATGGACTTACAGCCAGAGCTGGGCCCCTACATTTGTATAAAGGGAGTGGTCTTATATTAACAATGGTGGGGCAGGGCAAAAAAGTTTCAGACCCCTCTTGGGGGGGGGGGGAGGGGGAAGCCTGCTACCCCAGTACTAAAGAACAACATTTTTCGCCATGCATATGCGGAATATCATCAACCCCCCCCCCCCCCACTGTTAAAAAATGACCACTCCCTAATGGGATGGAGAGGAACAGCTGAACAAAGGAGATCACAGAGTGATATCGGAATACCACGACTCTGCAGTTACAGCAGCGAACATAATCGGTTTACTCTGTTATAGGGAACAATACCAATTTGAAGAGTCGGAGCAAGCTCTAAGCTAAGCTTCAAAGTAATTTGTTTCCAGCATTGAGGGAGGTCAACAATGAAGTAAAGAGGGATCGGGGAGGTCAACAATGAAGTAGAGAGGGATTAGGGAGGTCAACAATGAAGTAGAGAGGGATCAGGGAGGTCAACGATGAAGTAGAGAGGGATCAGGGAGGATACAGAAATGGGTGGCAGTGAGGCAGAGGGGTGGGAAGGAGGCAGAGAGGAGTTTGAAGGAACCAGAGGGGGGCAGGAGGAAGGTAGAGGGCAGGGAAAGTCAGGAGGGAGGCAGAGGGGAAGGCAGGAAGTAGAGAGGGGTGGGGGAGGCAGAAAGGGTAGGAAGGAGGGCCTGAGTGCCGGCAGAAGACTGAAAGGGACAGGATGGAGGGAGAGAGGGACAGGAAGAAGACAGAAACGGTCTAGGAGGCAGAAATGGCCAGAGAGGCAAAGAGGGGCCATCAGCCATGGGTGCCACCTGATATGGGGCCATCACAAGTGGGGGCCAGCAGAGACCTGGGGGGGGGGGCTCACAAGTGGGGGCCATTGGACATGGGGGAAATCAAAGGTGGGGCCTCTAGACATGGTGGGCCATCAGAAGTTGGGGACAGCAGAGTTGGGGGGCTTTCAGAAATGAGGGCCATCGAACATGGGGGCCTCCAAAAGTGGGGCCACCAGACATGGGGGGCCATCAAAAGAGAGGGGCAGCAGATATGGGGCCATCAGAAGTGGATGCCATCAGACGTGGGGGAGGGCCATCAGCCCATATCAGGTAAACCCCATATCTGATGGTACCCCTATCTGATAGCCCCAATTTCTGATGGCACCCATTTCTGATGGCCCCACATATCTGGGCCACCAGACATGGGGCCATCAAAAGTAGGGGGCAACCAGATACGGGGCCATCAGATATGGGGGCCATTAGCCATCAGACAAGGGAGGCCAACAGAAGTGGTGCCATCAGATGTAGGGGCCACCAGGTATGGGGCCATCAGAAGTGGCAGCCATTGGATATTGGGGGGGGGGCTATCAGACATGGGGGCCACAAGATATGGGGTCATGGGCTTTGTGGGCAAGCAAAAGTGGGAGAGGGCCATCAGAACTGGGTGCCATCGAAAGAGAGGGGCCATCAGAACTGAAGGGCCACCATATATGGGGTCATCAGATATGAGGGCCACCAGAAGCGGAGAAGGGCATCAGACATGGGGGTCGTCAGATATAGGGCCATTAGAAGTGAATGCCACCAGATATGGGGCCATCAGAAGTGGGGGCACCAGATATGGGGACCATCAGTCATGGGCCCATCGAAATTGGGAAGGGAAATGCAGGAAAAGCGGGGTAGGAAGGAGGAAAAGAGGGACAGGAAGGAGACAGGGTTTGGAAGGGGCAGGTTGGGGCTGAGTGAAAGAGGCAGAGGGTGGCAGGAAGGAGAGAGGCAGGAAGGAAAAAGAGAGGGACAGGAAGCAAAAAAGAGAGAGGGGTAGGAAAGGGACAGAGACTGACTGGAAGGAGGTAAGGAGGCAGAGAAGGACACAGGGGATACAGAGGCATCAGACAGGGGTAGAGATTGGCTGGAAGGAAGCAGAGAAGGGCGGAAAGGGGGTAGAGACAAGTAGGGTGGAGGCAGAGATATGCGGGAAGGAAAGAGGGAGGGATGAGAAGGTAACAGAGAGGGGTGGGAAGGAAGCAGGAGACTGGTTGAAAGGAGGCAAGGAGGCAGAGAAGGAACCACATAGGAGGCAGAGCCTATGATAACTGGCCTTCGATCTTGTTCTTTAATTAGCAATGAGTAATGCCTGAAAAGTCTTAAATCAGGGTTGCCACCAGACCTGAGACATAAAAAATACTGACTTTTTCCAGACTTCTTCCTGACAAATCAAAAAAATTCCTAACCATTTACCATGTTTAATTCAGTGCATATTAGCAAGGTTGGAAGTTTCTTGGCGCTTTTAAAGCTAGATTTGCAGACAAGTAACCATGTTTATAGTACAAGTATACTGGTTTATGAAGGGAAACATTAAACACAACTATATATGCCAAGCTGAGGCCTCGTATCAGCAGCAGAACACGATTTTTTTGGAAACCCCAAATGGTGCAATCTGGCGCTTTTTCAAGGACTTGTTTTCCGGTATGGGATTCTGTCCATCTGTTGCCGCCAGAGTACCGGAAACCCCCCCCCCCCCTTAGGCAAACATTTTTTACTCAAACATATCAATGGACCTGGGGAAATCATGAGGTCAACTTTTTAGCTAAAAAGATGTAAGACAAATCACATCAGTTATTTCTAGTAACACAACTACCGTAATCTCCCGCGTAGAAGGCGCAGCTCGCGTAGAAGGCGCACCCCCAACTCAGAGAAGGCCTTTTCACGTAGAAGGCGCACGTATCTCCTCTGGATCGATTTCTGGAAAAACCCGCGTATAAGGCGCCCCCCCAACTCACAGGGGGGCTGTTTCGCGTAGAAGGCGCCCCCCCTCCCCACCCCCCTATATGAGTTCAAGCTGTCATCGGCACACGGTCGGCGTAAAAAAACGGCGAGCAAATCTACAGCGATCGGTCTGCCGCGGTGCTGGCTATATGAGTTCAAGCTGTCATCGGCACACGGTCGGCGTAAAAAAAAACGGCGAGCAAATCTACAGCGACCGGGCTGCCGTGCTTGGCGCTATGAGTTCAAGCTGTCAGCGGCACACGGTCGGCATCAAACCTGCCGAGCGCCCGTCGACACCTCCCGGTCTGCCGCGGTGCTGGCTATATGAGTTCAAGCTGTCATCGGCACACGGTCGGCGTCAAACCCGCCGAGCGCCCGTCGACACCTCCCGGTCTGCCGCAGTGCTGGCTATATGAGTTCAAGCTGTCATCGGCACACGGTGGGCCTTATCCCCGGCGAGCGGGTCGACACCTCCCGGTCTGCCGCGGTGCTGGCACTATGAGTTCAAGCTGTCATCGGCGCATTTTCCCAAATGAGATGTTGGAAAAACCCACGTATAAGGCGCACCCCAAACTCAAGGCAATTTACCTCCCGCGTATAAGACCCATGAACGATCTGATTCGCGTATAAGACGCGCCTTCTACGCGAGAGATTACGGTACTCAAGACATTGTAGATGAGAAAATGGCACTATATACGTTGCTTGAAACACCAAACTTCCACCACTTTTATGACACAGTTTTAATTCTTTCCCGCCCTTTTTTAAGTACCAAATTCTACCACCAGAGTGGCACATCAGTCCCCCATAGACTTATCATTTTGTGCAACTGGCAATTTTTTTTTTTAATAATGAAATCTGTTAATTTTGCTCAAATATTTCATCAATCTCAAGAGTATATAAGATGTTTTCATATCCTCCAGGTTCCTGAGAATTTTTCTAAAATAATTACTCCCACATAGTTTATTTTTATGTAAGCTGAAACACCCCTATTTTTTCAGGTGTCTTAACACTCACTCGACCCAGGATCTCGCTAATAACTTTTGGCGTTAAAAACTTAAAAGTGACTGTTAACAGACTGGATAGCTCACCAGTGCTTCAGCTATCAATGGAACTGGAAGGTCTTTAACATCTAACAGGAAGAACATAACATAGGGAACCCTGAATGCCCAAACCTCTTTAACACTGAATCCTGCTGTCTTCACATAGTTCATGGGGAAATCAAGACACACAGAGGATACAATGTGGCATCTGCCTAGGCTATGGCAGGTGGAGGGAAGATGGGCAGTGGGGTCTCTATTTTACTTTGTGGGGAGCCGCCTTCTTATAGTTCTGGGGAGGAGACTGAAGGTGAAGTTGAGTTTTTGATAATTTAGAAGGGGTTAGTCCAGAAGTATAGTACACCCTTGAAATGAGGTGAACCCTTATAATGGGGTGTAATTCGCATTCCGAAATGGGGAAGCTTATAATACAATGATCGAACTCGGGATTTCCACCAGTTATGTTTTCACCTCACTCCAATCTCCACTAGCAGCTTAAATTTCTCCATCAGTCCATCTCCACTCACGATATTACCATATTCTTGGGGAATAATCTAGTGCTAGCATCAAGGGTAGAGCCTTGTGTCTAAATTCCTAGGCCCACATGGAAAGAAAACACAATTGGGTACTTCATCTCCAAGGGTTTTTATTGAATCGAAATATGTGTGCCAGTTCAAAGTCCAATACAATTCAGAATCCAACGTCGATTTCACATTTCAATTTGGAAGTCCTAAACATACGCCTTTTAAACAGCAAGGATTTCAATGAAATCAAATCAATGATCAATTCCAATTCCGCATTGTCAATATCTAAAATCATCAGGTAGTAATTGCACCACGTTTCATAAATGGTTTCATACACCCAATCCGGTGGGAAACACTTTCCATCGTAGGTACAGGTGCACGCAGGCACTCAATTACAAACCTTTACAAGTTTCAATCCTCATGACCAAGTCCAAAGATGAGGTTGGTTTCCAATCACCAATTCAATAATGATTTGAAATGTCTAAACTTTCTTACAAATATCGATCTCCACATGTCATCATGAACACAAATATTGATCTCCACATGTCATCACAAATAACATGAACTTTTGATAAATATCGATCCTCACATGTCATCACAAATAACATGAACTTTTGATAAATGTCGATCTCGACATGTCATCACAAATAACATGAACTTTTGAAGTCCATTATGGCATAACTCCAGGTTAAATCAATAATCACAAATGAATATCACAATCACAAACTGTTGAGGCCTTAGAACTCCTGTATGGCATAACCTCAAATCAAATCAATAACTCCATGGTGAGATGTTTCAAGTGAGCATTGAGAATACAATAATGTGTAGTGAGAACCAATGAAAGCTAAACAAATCTAAGTCCTTCAGATGTGTGTGTCTCCTCTATGTATGTTATAAGCAGATCTCTCAGTTGGTGGGTTTGAGATCTTCAATTGAATAAGTCAAAACCTCATTAAATGAAGTCAAGACTCAATAGGATACAAGTATAATCCTCAATTGAATAAAGTTGTGGACCCAGAACGTACTCCAAAACTCCAGTAAATACTATTCAGAATCTCAATTGATTCTTACTTGTGAACTGCCAAATATAAATTCTTCCCGTCTGATTCCAGGACAGACCGTGAATCCCTTCCTTTGGTACACAGTCTGCACCCCACCTCTACATTTCCAGCCTTTTATACTACCAGACCACCGGTGGTTTTGGTCTTTCGTCACCCGACACCCTGTGGACATTGGTCTGGCAGTGCTCTAACAGATTACCCAGAGGACACACACACACCCACTTATAAGGACTTCATCTCTACTGTGGCCACCGGTGGTTTTGGTCTTTAGTCACTCGAAACCCTGTGGCCATTGACTGCCATACCAGAGGACACTTACAAATATTGAGCCCAATTAAGCATAGTATATATATTATCATATAGAGTTTTATACTCTGCTTCATTCATGAGCTCTCCTCTGCTAGATATTATTAAAGAAATTTAAATGAAGAAATTCGCGAATTTAAGTTTATACACGCGAAAATATCTACATTTACAGTAAATCATAACACATGAAATAGGATTCTACCAGGTTCATCCACTTCCATTCGATGGAAGTGAATAACCCTTGTGTGTACAACAGGGACAACCATACTGCTATGATTTAGCACATAAACTACCGTAAACTCCCGCGTATAAGACGCGTCCTCTATGCCAAACAAATCCATACTGCGTCTTATAGGATTTCCTCAAGTTTGGGGTGCGTCTTATACGAGGGGTAATTTTTCTATAGAAATGTACTAATCTTACAAATTTCAACATAAAAATGTGCGTCTTATACGCGAAAAATGCATGTGCTGAGTTTGGGGTGCGTCTTATACGCGCAGCGCGTCTTCTATGCGGGAGATTACGGTACTTACAGTGCACTCTGATAACAAAGGACTTACTACATGCATTTTTGTCCAAATACCATTCACAGATAATTAAACACTCAGAAAGTTTTGGTGAATTTTGGTGTGGTTCTTTTCATTTTGGACACAGGTTGACTTCTGGAATTTAGTTGGTCATCAACCTCCTGACTAATGGAAAATACTGACTTTTTCCTGACTTTTCCTCAAATCCCAAAATTTCCTGACATTTTCATAGAAAATACTGACTTTTTCCTCACCCTGAAAAAATAGGGCTTTTCCTGACTTTTTACTGACTGGTGGCAAGCCTGTAAATGCCTCCCATCTCCACTTTCGAAGAAATTAAGTAAATAGGGTAAACACCTTAGGTGCCAGTACAGATAATTCACAAATATATCTGGCTTCCCTAATCTGCCCTTATGCCACATGTGTAGCTACACTATGGTATTAAATAGCACTGTGTACTTAAAAGTTTCTGTGATTCTCGGACATATAAAGTCCTTACTTTCTGCTTGGACAGGTATTTGAAATCTGCTTGTCCAAACAGCTAGACAGGTAATTATATGCTGCTTGCCTGACAGCAGCGAATGCATCTATGGATGACTGAATCTATGAGATGAATGATCGCATCTATGATAAGGGTTGAGGGGGGAAACCACTACCAGAGCTTCATTCCCCTACTACTCAAAGGATAGCAAGCATTCTTTATTTGCCTGGTCTGATAGCCAGGACCAGACAAACCACTGTCTTACCTAACTCAGACATGATTCATTGAGGGGGAATCCCATGACAAGAAACAGGCATGTATAGGCCATCAGAACTGCATGTGCATATGGACACTAGGAGTGTCATCGATACTCCCTGAATCGATATATCGTTACAATGCCGATTTTCGCACCGATAAATCCCTGAAATCATAGCGTTTCAAAATTGTAAGGACTTTCAAGATATTCCAACTAGAACCAAAGTTATGACTAGTTTAAAGAATATATATTATTGGTTCAAAAACAAAAGTTTTTATTTGAATATGATGGTCCGGAGATTATTATATATACCCTATCATTCAAATGTGAAAATCCACAAAGGGCTACTATAGCACACTTATTAGCCTGACTTTAATAGTTATTATTTTGATATGAAAATAATCGATATACTGTGGCCGTAGATATTTTCACTGCTATAAGTTTTCGCGGAATGTCAGAGTTTACAACCGTAGCATGTGAATATATATATATATATACACACAAATACATGCTGTGACATTTTTGATATATCCATGTTTCGTTAACATCATTCAGTACGGTTAATTCTCTTGTATAAGCTGCAGCTAGTACCAGAACCCAAATCAAAATTCGGCTTATAGAAACAGCCCAAAGTCAAGCTGCGGCTTATATAAGGGCTTTTTACACCATAAAACAGTACTAAACTGCCAATTTTCAAGCCCCAGATGAGGCTTATAGCCTTCTCTCAAACTCAGGGTGCTGCTTTTACGAGGGTTCGGCTTATACGAGAGAATTTATTGTAGGAATTATAGAGACTCCATAGATGCCTTATGCATTCACAATGATATCATGTTTGGCCCTGAGTCTTCTTTGTCTGTTAACAAATGCACGACTATTTAAGTACTGTGCTTTTTAACCTTTCATTACTGTACCAAATTTAGTTTTAACTTTTCTTTTAAAACTAATTTTAGAGACACAATTTTGTGTATCAATATCAAGGGTGTCCCATAGTTGGACCCCTCTATAAAAAGGTGACTTAATATAAAAACTTAAATTTTGCAACTTTAAAAATGTTACATACCATTTTACTATGTATGTCCTTCACAAACTTTTAAATTTAAAGAGGAATCTACCGGTACACCGGTATTTATAATGAGATACAGAGTCTAATTTTTCATTACCAATTTTCAAATTAAGTGCATTTACTAAATTTAGTTTTTGTAAAGAACCAAACCAAATGCACTGTGTTTTTTTTTTTGTGTTTTTTTTTTTGTTTTTTTTACATTTATAATCATACAATTCTTATCACGCCATTCACTCAGTATATTTAGATCCATCTGCACCGACCTTTCAGCAAGTCTTGCGTTTAAATTGTTTTGCATAAAGAACTATATCATCGGCATACATTAAAGCTTAAGTATTTTTATGAGGGGAATTAGGTCATTTATGAAAAATATGAACAACAGAGGCCCTAAGACAAATCCACTGTTATAATGAAAGGAGAATTTCCCCTTTGTGGACTCCCAATGAAGTTTTTCTGCTCATTCATGCCGTCATCATTAAGGTCCCCACTCCACAGGGGGAAACTTAAGGCATATCCCCAACTTTAGGATATCCCTAACCCTATAGGGAATCCTAGAGGGCGTACCTGGTGCTCAATATAAGGACCATTTTAGTAGGCCAAAAAAAAAAAAAGTTGTTGAAAAAATTAGGTAGGGTAGGTCAGATTTGAGGGGGGGGGGTGAACCCTATAGCATCAACAAATGGAGGGGGGCGCTCATACACAAGGATATCATACTACAGAATGGTTCTACTGGAGTAAACTGCCAAAACTCTAGCCCTATGTGCGCCATGTATATCCGTAAGCATTCCCTTCAACCCAGGGTGCGACTTATATGAGGGGTGCACCTTATACATGAGGTATTATGATAATGTTTAATATCCGGCCTTCTCTATGAATGAGTCGCTAAGGGTTTGTTTATGTCGCTGAAGACTATAGTTATATGTAAGGGCAGCTAAGGTACAAGGAAAACATGGATTCCTTAAGCCAGGAAATGGAAAGGAATATTTATTATGCTTTATTTTCAATGGAACAAGGCAGATATCCATGTCTGCATAGTACATTTCTCCTTGTTCCATTAGAAAACCCCAGCAACTTATATTAGTGACCTAAAGCAGGAGTATATATAAGGGAAAGATAACAAACTTAAATCATCCAAGAAGGGGGGGATTCTCCAAAAAGAGGGTCTTTTGAAGGGGCATATATAGGAAAAACTGGGGCTTGGCTTTCTTGGGGGGGGGGGAAGAAACAGGGGTAGATAACAGAGAAGGGGGCCTGTTATGGAACAAGGTACAGTTTTAGACACAAAATATGCCTTGTTCCATAACAAACACCGCTCCACATTTTAACGAGGACTCCCATGACTCTAGGATCATTTTCATGACTATGATCCTTATAAAACAACACTCAGTCCATATATGTCTTTTGGGGGAATCCCTCCCCCTTGGATGATTTAAGTTTGTTATCTTTCCCTTATATATACTCCTGCTTTAGGTCGCTAATATAGGTCGCTGGGGTTTTAGGTGCAGTCAGTAGTTTATACTTGCAAGCATATTGATTGATTGATTGATTTGTTTAACGTCCTAAGGCCGTAGGCCTCATGGGACTGCCTCATTGGTTATCAGACATTTAGTCCATTCTTTTCTCAAACTTAATTTGCGCGTGTGTGTGCGTGTGAGTACGAGTGCGCACGAGTGCGCGTGCGTGTGTTTGGGAGTCTGCTTGTAGCAATGGGACACGGCTCGTAGCAGTGAGACACTGCTCGTGGCTCAAGGCCCCTCTTTATCGTGCTGCCTCACCCAGACGCTGTGCCGCAGACTGTTGACACATCATCTGACCGGTCCATTATCCTGACACCGGCCGGACAGTCGTGGTTCTATACCAATCGGGCCAGCTTACCACGGACTGATGAGCATAGAGAGCCACTTTCCAACCTAGCTGCAAGATTACTCTTCCAGCTGGGCCGGAGGATCATTCCCCCAGCCCACCTGACCGATACTTGAGGGGAGGTGTTCCCCCCCCCGCTTCAGAGCTTCTCGAACATCTTCACTTCCCTGAGGAAGGTCAAAAGTTCTTTCTTACCAGTGCTGGTAAACACACTGTTCATGGACAAACCATGAAGGTGCTTGTCCCTACTCCTCTTTGTTGCCTGACATGAGAGCACCAGGTGTTCCATAGTCAGAGGTACTTGACATTGCTGACACGTGGGTTGGTTTTCACCCTTCATGAGGTGTCCGTGAGTCAGCAGAGAGTGACCTATCCGAAGACGGGTCAGTCTTGTCGATTCCCTCCTGGTCAGGCCAGTGTGGTCATGCTCTTTGCCAATCGAAGGTTCGATGGCTCTGAGCTTGTTGTTGTGGTCAGAACTCCATCTTTTCTGCCACTCTTTTTTTATGAACTCCTTGGCCATAGGGAGCAGGTCTGAAGAGGGGATGGGAGCCAAGCCGGGTTCCCGGCTCAGGGCTTTCTTAGCTGCATGGTCTGCAGCTTCGTTCCCCTCTATCCCAATGTGGCTGGGGAGCCAACAGAGGGTGACCTCTTTCTGGGCCTGAGTCAGGTGCGAGATAGATTGTTTCATCTGCTGCACCACTGGGTTTCGTGGGTCATGCTGGCATAGAGTTTGCAGGCAAGTCAGAGAATATGATGAAGGCATTGCGCGTAGATTGCAAGCATATGAATTCTATAAGGGACCAATGGAACATATCTATATTATATTGAACAGTACCAAGATACTGCATAATTATGCTAATTATGCAAATAATATGCGCGGATATGGAATGTTTGGTATCAATCTGGGGTGTTTCGTCCCCCTAAAAAATATGCCCGTCTAAAAAATTTGTTTTGAAAAAGAATAAGCAAAATAATTTTTTTGACTAGGTGCCTTTTCGGCCCAGCCAGTCCACCTGTGCCCTTACCATGGTGTGGACGCGCACTACCTTCTGCCAAAAGATACCTGTTTCGCGCTCAACTGGCGAAAAAAAGGCTATGTTTAAGGCAGGAAGAAGTCGAAAAAGGGTTTTTTGAGGGGTGGGGGTTACATGCCACTGGCAAAAGGGGGTGCAGGGGGTAGTCAAAAACCTCATATAGGAGTTTTCCCATAGTGTGACCTATGATTTAAGGGTATTTCGAGCTGGCGATCATCATGGCGATATTTATTTTCAAATCTGCACAATGGGAACAAAGCTATCGATATTTTTAGCAACTTTAGCGATGTTTTGAGGGTATTAATGATACCATACTACTAGGTCCATAGGCTTAGATATTGATGTAAGGGCCGCGTTTTCGCGGCTTTGGACGCCTCTACAGGTAATGTGAGCTCTTGGAGTAATATAATAGCAATTGGACGTGTAAGGGCTGCGTTTTCGCGGCTTTGGACACCTCTACAGGTAATGTGAGCTCTGGGAGTAATATAATAGCGGCCATATACTGCTTTAAGCCACCAAGTCAGTTGAAAGTAAAACACGGAACCCTGAATTAAGTTGCAGGAAAGGAAATAAACGTATGGTAAAGTATAGGAAATTCGTTTGTACTTCAGAGTATAGTGGACTTTTAAGCCTCCATCTCATGGTGGCTTAAAACCATATATAATACTAGCTTTTAAGCCACCATGTGAGTAGGATATACTAGGTTAGTATGACTATACAGTATAGGCCCCTTTTACCCCTCCATCTCATGGTGGCTTAAAACCATATATAATACTAGCTTTTAAGCCTCCAAAGATTGGTGGCTTAAAACAGTAGTAGTATAACATATCCACCATAAAATAGAAGCCTGCCCCGCAGGGCTACTAGTAAGGAATAAAATAGAAGCTTACCCCGCAGGGCTACTAGTAAGGAATAGAATTGAAGCTTGCCCCGCAGGGCTACTAATAAGGAATAGAATAGAAGCTTGCCCGCAGGGCTATGGATTTTGAATGAATTTCCTTATTAGTAGCCCTGCAGGGCAAACTTCTTTTCTATTCATTATTAGGAGCCCTGCGGGGCAAGCTTCTATTCTATTCCTTATAAGTAGCCCTGCGGGGCAAGCTTCTATTCTATGGTTGATATGTTATACTACTACTGTTTTAAGCCACCAATCTGTGGAGGCTTAAAAACTAGTATTATATATGGTTTTAAGCCACCATGTAATTCACTTTATTCAGTAATGAAATTCTCATCAGAGTTACAGTGTTCGATAATGGAATAAAGGGCTTCATATCCTTCATTGTTACCTTCTATTTAACAATTGACAATGAGGGATATGAAGCCCTTTATTCCATTATCAAACCCCATAACTCTGATGAGAATTTCATAACTGAATAAAGGGAATTACATGGTGGCTTAAAACCCTATAACACTAGTTTTTAAGCCTCCACAGAATGGTGGCTTAAAACAGTAGTAGTATAACATATCAACCATAGAAAAGAAGCTTGCCCCGCAGGGCTACTAATAAGGAATAGAATAGAAGCTTGCCCGGCAGGGCTACTAATAAGGAATAGAATAGAAGCTTGCCCCGCAGGGCTACTAATAAGGAATAGAATAGAAGCTTGCCCCGCAGGGCTACTAATAAGGAATAGAATAGAAGCTTGCCCCGCAGGGCTATGGATTTTGAATGAATTTCTTTTCCTTATTAGTAGCCCTGCGGGGCAAACTTCTTTTCTATTCATTATTAGGAGCCCTGCGGGGCAAGCTTCTATTCTATTCCTTATTAGTAGCCCTGCGGGGCAAGCTTCTATTCTATGGTTGATATGTTATACTACTACTGTTTTAAGCCACCAATCTGTGGAGGCTTAAAAGGTAGTAGTATATATAATATGGTTTTTTACTGTTTTAAGCCACCAATCTGTGGAGGCTTAAAAACTAGTATTATATATGGTTTTAAGCCACCATGTAATTCACTTTATTCAGTAATGAAATTCTCATCAGAGTTACAGTGTTCGATAATGGAATAAAGGGCTTCATATCCTTCATTGTTACCTTCTATTTAACAATTGACAATGAGGGATATGAAGCCCTTTATTCCATTATCAAACCCCATAACTCTGATGAGAATTTCATAACTGAATAAAGGGAATTACATGGTGGCTTAAAACCCTATAACACTAGTTTTTAAGCCTCCACAGAATGGTGGCTTAAAACAGTAGTAGTATAACATATCAACCATAGAAAAGAAGCTTGCCCCGCAGGGCTACTAATAAGGAATAGAATAGAAGCTTGCCCCGCAGGGCTACTAATAAGGAATAAAATAGAAGCTTGCCCCACAGGGCTACTAATAATGAATAGAAAAGAAGTTTGCCCCGCAGGGCTACTAATAATGAAAAGAAATTCATTAAAAATCCATAGCCCTGTGGGGCAAGCTTCTATTCTATTGGTAAAAGGGGCCTATACTGTATTTTCATTCTAACCTAGTATATACTACTCACATGGTGGCTTAAAAGCTATTATTATATATGGTTTTAAGCCACCATGGTATGGAGGCTTAAAAGTCCACCATAGCTCTGATAAAAATTTGATAACTGAATAAAGGGAATTATTATGTTAATAACAAGAGGTCCATGCAAATAGTCATTTGATTCGAACAGGTTCCGCTTTTTACATGTAACCCTACTTTTATACTAGAAATCAGGCATATGGTGGGGTATCAAATTTCCATGGTGGCTTAAAACAGGAGAGTGCCATAATAGCAATGGGACATGTAAGGGCCGCGTTTTCGCGGCTTTGGACGCCTCTACAGGTAATGTGGGCTCTGGGAGGTGTGAAAAACACAATTAAAACACGCCCTAGAGGGGGGGGGGGGGTATTGGGTCTCTCTATTGGTGCTGAATGGGCTAGTGGAGACAGATTGGAACTGTAGGCGAGGAGGAGGTGGGGGGCGTTGCATACAGGTGGATGTACACGCCCTAGAGGGGGGGTATTGGGTGTCTATTATGGGGGCTATAGGCAAGATATAAGTGGGTAGGGCGGGTAGCTGGCTCCCCAGGCACGTGTATGAACGCCTATTCATCCTCAAGGGCCACAGAGGGATTCAGGTAATTGGATGCAATAACTCCTCCAAATATAATAATGCTACGTGATTGGGGCTCCTAATATGGGAATGGCATGCATGTTTACGGTCCCAAGACTACAAATAAACCAATGCCACGCCACTTAGAACTCCTAATATAATAAGGGGCATCATACTTATGTGTACATGTATATATATATTATGTAGGTGGCCTTTAGTGGGTTAATGTAAAGGCTTTCTCGGCTTCATGAACCCCAGACAGCAATGTACAACCTCCCAATTAAGCATGGCGCCACCCACTTCAGCACACTGATTACCCATTCATAGCTAACTGTAAACTCTGTAGGCACCTGTGACAGTCAAACCAAAACAAACAGCGACTTATATTAGCGACCTAAAGCAGGAGTATATATAAGGGAAAGATAACAAACTTAAATCATCCAAGGGGGAGGGATCCCCCCAAAAGAGGGTCTTTTGAAGGGGCATATATAGGAAAAACTGGGGCTTGGCTTTTTTTGGGGGAAAAGAAGGTTGCATAGTTCATATTACATACAAATGGATGAATTTGTATGTAGGCACCTGTGATAGGCAAACCAAAACAATCAGCGACTTATATTAGCGACCTAAAGCAGGAGTATATATGGGAAGATAAAAAAACCAAAATCAAAAATCTTTTTGATGACTTTCTGTAAGTTTGTAAAAAAAAAAGCAGTGGCTTTTTCTTCCGATATTCTTTTTTTTTATTGTAATAAAGATCCTAATAGCGACCTAATCTTCCACAGTGCTTAATATGAAAAATGTCACAGGTGAAGGACTCAGTCCTAAGGAAGAGGCTTCAATGTCAAATATCAACTGTCAATTGACAAGTGGTCAGTGATAGTATGGAGCTACTGACATATTTTGACTAGTTACTGACAAATAGTGACTAAGTAGTGATATATTTTGGCTATTTGCTGACAAATAGTGACTAATTACTGATATATTTTGACTAATTAGTAACAAATAATGACTAGGCACTGACATATTTTAACAAGCCACTGTAAGTTCAATACACATTTTTTACAGTGTAGGAATAACAAAGTACTGACATACCTTGACTTATCGCCAACAAAATGTGAGTAAATACTGACATATTGACTAATTGCTGACAAATTGCGAGTAATTGCTGACATATATTGACTAATATCTGACAAATTGTAAGTAATTTATGACATAAATGGACTGATTGTTGTTATATAATGACTAAGTACTGGCATATATTGACTGATTGCTGACAAAAAGTGAGTAAATACTGACATATAATGACTAATTGCTGACAAATTGTATGTAAATACTGACATATGTTGACTAATTTCTGATATCTAGTGACTAAGTACTGACATATATGGACTAATTGCTGTTATATAATGACCAAGTACTGACTGATTTGGCTGATTGCTGACAAATAGTGAGTAAATACTGACATATATTGACTAATTGCTGTGACTAAGTACTGATATATATATCAACTATTTGCTGACAAAACGTGACAAAGCACTGACATATTTTGACTTATTGGTGACAAAATGTGAGTAAATACTGACATATATTGACTAATTGCTGACAAATAGTGAGTAATTACTTATATATATTGACTAATTGCTGACAAATTGTGAGTAATAACTAACATATATTGACTAATTGCTGACAAATAGTGAGCAATTACTAACATATATTGACTAATTGCTGATAAAATATAAGTAATTACTACCATGTATTGACTAATTGCTGACAAATACCGTAATCTCCCGCGTATAAGACGCGTCTTATACGAGGGGTTTTAGTTCTCCTTGAATCCACAAGGGGGACACCAAGACCTTTCTTTTGATATGTTACATGCCATAATGGTCATAATAAGGCATAAGGGGGCTCAGGGGGGTCCAGGGGGCCCAAGCTACACACAGATTTTTAAATTTTGAAAATTCACTCAGTAGAACCAAAGTTATGAATTTTTCATTTTTTTGAGTATTTTTCAAAACTCTGCGTCTTATACGCGGGAGATTACGGTAGTGAATAAATACTAACATATAATAACTAATTTCTTATAAATAGTCCATAGATACTGACATATTTTGACAAATAGTGAGTAATTACTATCATACCATAGCACTAACACTAACCTGTTATAGCCCTAAACTCAATACATGTACCATAAAAACACAGATTAAAACACAAATTAAAACACAGAATGACGTCAACATTTTCAATCAAACACCAGAGAATGGAGAAATGGAAAGATATCCATTCAGTGCAAACAGGGCTTGTGCCCCTGGTGGCTGCAGGTATTGATGTGTAAAGCTTATAAACAGTGATAATGCACTGGTAACTAGCATTTGGATCTAAAAAGTTGTTTGATGCTATAGGAAGGTAGGGGAGGGGTATTTCTTTTCTATTGTTCAGATTCCACTAGTCACTAGGTGCAGTCAGTAGTTTATACTTGCAAGCATACGATTTCTATAAGGGCCCAATTGAACATATCTATATTATATTGAACAGTACCAAGATACTGCATGATTATGCAAATAATATGCGCGGATATGGAATGTTTGGTATCAATCTGGGGTGTTTTGTCCCCCTAAAGAACATGCCTAAATAATTTGTTTCGGAAAAGAATAAGTGAAATAATTTTTTTAACTAGCAGCCTCTTCGGCCTGAGCCGGTCCACCTGCGCCCTACCTCCAGCCAAAACCTATCTGTTTTAAGTGTCAGCGGCGAAAAAGGGTAGGTTTGAGGAAGGAATGGATTGAAATAAAGGGTTTTTAGGGACGCAGGGGCAGACGCCAGTCCAGGCACTGGCAGAGAGGACCAAGAACTGGCAGTTTTACAAATAAAATCATAACTCCCTTAATAATAGGAGTTTCCCATAGTGTGACCTATAGATTAAGGGTAGCTTGAGCTGGCGAATGTCATGGCGGTCTTTATTTTCAAATTTGCACAATGGGAACAAAGTTATGATAATTTTAGCAATTTTAGCGATGTTTTGAGGGCATTGATGAAAGAATGATACAGACCTGTTCTCGGACAAATCTTTGTCGAAACTTCAACAAGGTGTCAGTAGTTTATACTTGCAATATGAATTCTATAAGAGACCAATGGAACATATCTATATTATATTGAACAGTACCAAGATACTGCATAATTATGCTAATTATGCAAATAATATGCGCGGATATGGAATGTTTGGTATCAATCCGGGGTGTTTCATCCCCCTAAAGGACATGCCCCCCTAAAAAATTTGTTCCAGAAAAGAATAAGCGAAATAATTTTTTTTAATCAGAGGCCTTTTCGGCCTGAGCCGGTCCACCTGCGCCCTACCTCCAGCCAAAACCTATCTGTTTTAAGTGTCAGCGGCAAAAAAGGGCAGGTTTGAGGAAGGAATGGATCAAAATAGAGGGGGGGGGGGGGTTACATGCCAGTGCAGGACTGGCAAAAGGGGGTGCAGGGGGTAGTCAAAAACCTCATATAGGAGTTTTCCCATAGTGTGACCTATGATTTAAGGGTATTTAGAGTTAGCGATCATCATGGCGATATTTATTTTCAAATCTGCACAATGGGAACAAAGTTATCAATAATTTTAGCGATGTTTTGAGGGTATTAATGATACCATAGACTTAGATATAGATGTTTTAAAGCTATGACATCACAAAAATGGCCATTACTTTCCACCGAATCGTCGTAGGAAAAAGATTCAAACAGCTATGGACTCCTCTGGAAAACCGTCATGGTCTGGGCATGATGCACCAATTTGACCAACTACACCAACATAGTTGACATTATGATGTTTTGAGGCTATTAGAACTTTGCCGATACATACTATACTAGTCGAATGAGCCAAAAACTCATTACTACAGTAATGCTTTGCCGATACACACTATACTACCGACGCACTATACTACCGACTGCACACACCATTCAACATGCACAGTGTACAGGCTATCATCACGTAAGGGCCTCCCTAGCCCACTTAAAAGGGTCTATTTCTCCTCTTTCCTATCCCCTCAGGATTTGTGTGGTGCACATATGCATGGGCTCTGACACCTTCTTCTGTGAAATTGTGTAATGTAGTTCTCGCCATGAATATGACCTTAGCTGTCGAAATGGCGTTAAACCTCTATTACTCACTCACTTACTACTATCATCACGTAGCTCTAGGCGAGTTCTGAGTGGGGAGAGCGGGTTAGATTGGTGCATGTTGACTGGACAGTGTACAGGCTATCATCACGTAGCTCTAGGCGAGTTCTGAGTGCGGAGGGCGGGTTGGATTGGTGCATGTTGACTGGACAGTGTACAGGCTATTATTAAGCAGCTCTAGGCGAGTTCTGAGTGAAGAGGGCGGGTTGGATTGGTGCATGTTGACTGGACAGTGTACAGGCTATCATCACGTAGCTCTAGGCGAGTTCTGAGTGGGGAGGGCGGGTTGGATTGGTGCATGTTGACTGGACAGTGTACAGGCTATCATTAAGCAGCTCTAGGCGAGTTCTGAGTGGGGAGGGTGGGTTGGATTGGTGCATGTTGACTGGACAGTGTACAGGCTATCATTAAGCAGCTCTAGGCGAGTTCTGAGTGGGGAGGGCGGGTTGGATTGGTGCATGTTGACTGGACAGTGTACAGGTACCCCGTAGACGCTCTGAGGGAACCTCAGAGACCAAGTGTGTCTGTTGTAGTCTGTTTGGTCAGCCAGATTGGCTGAGTGCCCAGTTCTCACAGAAGTACTTACTGTCAGGTCCAATGCTTCCACCAACACTTCCTTCAATGTATATCCAAAGATTCACAATACACAAAGCACTTGAAATACTTGTAATAATTAATAATCCAGGTGATTTTCAAATCTCCCTCCCTAACTCCAAATCATTGTCTGCCATCTTGAAGCCAGGTGTAGCCACCTAGTGCCAAAAAGACTACACTATTCTTGGTTGGTTAGCCCTATGTTTCAAGAGCAGTCTAACACCAGGTAGCACCACATCATGTTGACAATGGAGGCCATTGAGGTAGTGATATCTAAGCTCAAGATAAACATGTCAGATTTATTGGATATATCTCATGTTTCAGTCAATATAAGCTGATGTACATAAAAACTACATGTTTGTGAATAGGAGGGACAATTTCCAGGAACTGAAAGTGAGTACTTAGTTCAGGCTAGCCATGTGTTTGTGCCACTATAGGCTTGTATAAATCTTGGATCCTGCCTGTGAGCAGGCAGGTATTTCGGCCTATGTACAGGCTATCATCACATAGCTCTAGGCGAGTTCTGAGTGAAGAGGGCGGGTTGGATTGATGCATGTTGACTGGACAGTGTACAGGCTATCATTAAGCAGCTCTAGGCGAGTTCTGAGTGAATAGGGCGGGTTGGATTGGTGCATGTTGACTGGACAGTATACAGGCTATCATTAAGCAGCTCTAGGCGAGTTCTGAGTGGGGAGGGCGGGTTGGATTGGTGCATGTTGACTGGACAGTGTACAGGCTATCATCACGTAGCTCTAGGCGAGTTCTGAGTGAAGAGGGCGGGTTGGATTGATGCATCTTGACTGGACAGTGTACAGGCTATCATCACGTAGCTCTAGGCGAGTTCTGAGTGGGGAGGGCGGGTTGGATTGGTGCATGTTGACTGGACAGTGTACAGGCTATCATCACGTAGCTCTAGGCGAGTTCTGAGTGAAGAGGGCGGGTTGGATTGATGCATCTTGACTGGACAGTGTACAGGCTATCATTAAGCAGCTCTAGGCGAGTTCTGAGTGGGGAGGGCGGGTTGGATTGGTGCATGTTGACTGGACAGTGTACAGGCTATCATTAAGCAGCTCTAGGCGAGTTCTGAGTGGGGAGGGTGGGTTGGATTGGTGCATGTTGACTGGACAGTGTACAGGCTATCATTAAGCAGCTCTAGGCGAGTTCTGAGTGGGGAGGGCGGGTTGGATTGGTGCACGTTGACTGGACAGTGTACAGGTACTCCGTAGAAGCTCTGAGGGAACCTCAGAGACCAAGTGTGTCTGTTGTAGTCTGTTTGGTCAGCCAGATTGGCTGAGTGCCCAGTTCTCACAGAAGTACTTACTGTCAGGTCCAATGCTTCCACCAACACTTCCTTCAATGTATATCCAAAGATTCACAATACACAAAGCACTTGAAATACTTGTAATAATTAATAATCCAGGTGATTTTCAAATCTCCCTCCCTAACTCCAAATCATTGTCTGCCATCTTGAAGCCAGGTGTAGCCACCTAGTGCCAAAAAGACTACACTATTCTTGGTTGGTTAGCCCTATGTTTCAAGAGCAGTCTAACACCAGGTAGCACCACATCATGTTGACAATGGAGGCCATTGAGGTAGTGATATCTAAGCTCAAGATAAACATGTCAGATTTATTGGATATATCTCATGTTTCAGTCAATATAAGCTGATGTACATGAAAATTACATGTTTGTGAATAGGAGGGACAATTTCCAGGAACTGAAAGTGAGTACTTAGTTCAGGCTAGCCATGTGTTTGTGCCACTATAGGCTTGTATACATCTTGGATCCTGCCTGTGAGCAGGCAGGTATTTCGGCCTATGTACAGGCTATCATCACGTAGCTCTAGTCGAGTTCTGAGTGAATAGGGCGGGTTGGATTGGTGCATATTGACTGGACAGTGTACAGGCTATCATTAAGCAGCTCTAGGCGAGTTCTGAGTGAATAGGGCGGGTTGGATTGGTGCATGTTGACTGGACAGTATACAGGCTATCATTAAGCAGCTCTAGGCGAGTTCTGAGTGGGGAGGGCGGGTTGGATTGGTGCATGTTGACTGGACAGTGTACAGGCTATCATCACATAGCACTAGGCGAGTTCTGAGTGAAGAGGGCGGGTTGGATTGATGCATCTTGACTGGACAGTGTACAGGCTATCATTAAGCAGCTCTAGGCGAGTTCTGAGTGAATAGGGCGGGTTGGATTGGTGCATGTTGACTGGACAGTATACAGGCTATCATTAAGCAGCTCTAGGCGAGTTCTGAGTGGGGAGGGCGGGTTGGATTGGTGCATGTTGACTGGACAGTGTACAGGCTATCATCACGTAGCTCTAGGCGAGTTCTGAGTGAAGAGGGCGGGTTGGATTGATGCATGTTGACTGGACAGTGTACAGGCTATCATCACGCAGCTCTAGGCGAGTTCTGAGTGAATAGGGCGGGTTGGATTGGGGCATGTTGACTGGACAGTGTACAGGCTATCATAAAGCAGCTCTAGGCGAGTTCTGAGTGAAGAGGGCGGGTTGGATTGGTGCATGTTGAATGGACAGTGTAGAGGCTATCATTAAGCAGCTATAGGTGAGTTCTGAGTGGGGAGAGCGGGTTGGATTGGTGCATGTTGACTGGACAGTGTACAGGCTATCATCATGTAGCTCTAGGCGAGTTCTGAGTGGGGGGGGGCGGGTTGGATTGGTGCATGTTGACTGGGCAGTGTACAGGCTATCATTAAGCAGCTCTAGGCGAGTTCTGAGTGGGGAGGGCGGGTTGGATTGGTGCATGTTGACTGGGCAGTGTACAGGCTATCATTATGCAGCTCTAGCGAGTTCTGAGTGGGGAGGGCGGGTTGGATTGGTGCATGTTGACTGGACAGTGTACAGGTACCCCGTAGACGCTCTGAGGGAACCTCAGAGACCAAGTGTGTCTGTTGTAGTCTGTTTGGTCAGCCAGATTGGCTGAGTGCCCAGTTCTCACAGAAGTACTTACTGTCAGGTCCAATGCTTCCACCAACACTTCCTTCAATGTATATCCAAAGATTCACAATACACAAAGCACTTGAAATACTTGTAATAATTAATAATCCAGGTGATTTTCAAATCTCCCTCCCTAACTCCAAATCATTGTCTGCCATCTTGAAGCCAGGTGTAGCCACCTAGTGCCAAAAAGACTACACTATTCTTGGTTGGTTAGCCCTATGTTTCAAGAGCAGTCTAACACCAGGTAGCACCACATCATGTTGACAATGGAGGCCATTGAGGTAGTGATATCTAAGCTCAAGATAAACATGTCAGATTTATTGGATATATCTCATGTTTCAGTCAATATAAGCTGATGTACATAAAAACTACATGTTTGTGAATAGGAGGGACAATTTCCAGGAACTGAAAGTGAGTACTTAGTTCAGGCTAGCCATGTGTTTGTGCCACTATAGGCTCGTATAAATCTTGGATCCTGCCTGTGAGCAGGCAGGTATTTCGGCCTATGTACAGGCTATCATCACATAGCTCTAGGCGAGTTCTGAGTGAAGAGGGCGGGTTGGATTGATGCATGTTGACTGGACAGTGTACAGGCTATCATTAAGCAGCTCTAGGCGAGTTCTGAGTGAATAGGGCGGGTTGGATTGGTGCATGTTGACTGGACAGTATACAGGCTATCATTAAGCAGCTCTAGGCGAGTTCTGAGTGGGGAGGGCGGGTTGGATTGGTGCATGTTGACTGGACAGTGTACAGGCTATCATCACGTAGCTCTAGGCGAGTTCTGAGTGAAGAGGGCGGGTTGGATTGATGCATCTTGACTGGACAGTGTACAGGCTATCATTAAGCAGCTCTAGGCGAGTTCTGAGTGAATAGGGCGGGTTGGATTGGTGCATGTTGACTGGACAGTATACAGGCTATCATTAAGCAGCTCTAGGCGAGTTCTGAGTGGGGAGGGCGGGTTGGATTGGTGCATGTTGACTGGACAGTGTACAGGCTATCATCACGTAGCTCTAGGCGAGTTCTGAGTGAAGAGGGCGGGTTGGATTGATGCATCTTGACTGGACAGTGTACAGGCTATCATCACGCAGCTCTAGGCGAGTTCTGAGTGAATAGGGCGGGTTGGATTGGGGCATGTTGACTGGACAGTGTACAGGCTATCATAAAGCAGCTCTAGGCGAGTTCTGAGTGAAGAGGGCGGGTTGGATTGGTGCATGTTGAATGGACAGTGTAGAGGCTATCATTAAGCAGCTATAGGTGAGTTCTGAGTGGGGAGAGCGGGTTGGATTGGTGCATGTTGACTGGACAGTGTACAGGCTATCATCATGTAGCTCTAGGCGAGTTCTGAGTGGGGGGGGGGGGGCGGGTTGGATTGGTGCATGTTGACTGGGCAGTGTACAGGCTATCATTAAGCAGCTCTAGGCGAGTTCTGAGTGGGGAGGGCGGGTTGGATTGGTGCATGTTGACTGGGCAGTGTACAGGCTATCATTATGCAGCTCTAGGCGAGTTCTGAGTGGGGAGGGCGGGTTGGATTGGTGCATGGGGACTGGACAGTGTACAGGCTGGGTAAACTGCCATAACTCGACCATCTATCAACAGTTATTCAGTGCTATTCAGTACTATTTAGTGCTACAAGAGCAATAGTCGACTCAAGGGTAGTTGGACTGTCAGATTCCGTGTGCAATCGACCTCCCATGTGAATGCAATGGAAGAGGCTAGAGCCTCTTCCAATAACATAGTTTACTTCAATTGAATAAGGCTTTGCCTTTAAGCGACTTAATAAAACAAAATTACATGAATCATTTAACCTTCTTTTCCCCCCAAAAAAGCCAAGCCCCAGTTTTTCCAATATATGCCCCTTCAAAAGACCCTCTTTGTGGGGATCCCTCTCCCTTGGATGATTTAAGTTTGTTATCTTTCCCTTATATATACTCCTGCTTTAGGTCGCTAATATAAGTCGCTCTGGTACTCCATGAAAACCATCTATTTCTAGCATGCCACTTTGTGTACTTATTGTGGCATATATACTCCTGCTTTAGGTCGCTAATATAAGTCACTGCATAGTTCATATTACATACAAATGGATGAATTTGTATGTAGGCACCTGTGATAGGCAAACCAAAACAATCAGCGACTTATATTAGCGACCTAAAGCAGGAGTATATATGGGAAGATAAGAAACAAAAATACTTCAGTTGAATAAGGCTTTGCCTTTAAGCGACTTATTAAAACAAAATTATATGAACCATTTAACCTTCTTTTCCCCCCCCCAAAAAAAGCCAAGCCCCAGTTTTTCCTATATAGGCCCCTTCAAAAGACCCTCTTTGAGGGGGATCCCTCTCCCTTGGATGATTTAAGTTTGTTGTCTTTCCCTTATATATACTCCTGCTTTAGGTCGCTAATATAAGTCGCTCTGGTACTCCATGAAAACCATCTATTTCTGGCATGCCACTTTGTGTACTTATTGTGGCATATATACTCCTGCTTTAGGTCGCTAATATAAGTCACTGTATACATGCATACATATTTGTAATGCCATTTGCTACATATACATTCCTTATTTTACATAGGGACCTAATCCAGGATTAGGCCAAGAGCCTCTTAGTTGGGGGCCAAAATTTCGCATGTGCACATCGGAACCTCCCCACAAATGCACCACCCCCTCCACTCCCTCAAAGGATTGGCCTACTGGCTACTGACTTCCTCGAAACATCCATTTGCCTTGGCCTCTGTGGGATGATACCATAGGCCAATCTACAACAAACTACTGTACCCTGATCCATAAAAGAAGGAAATGAAAAGAAGACAGTTCTATGATCAGTCTCTGATAACGTGCCTTGAAACCGATCCATCTCAACCACTCCCCCCCCCCTCCCCCAACGCCACCAACGCCACAAGCAGAACGGCGATCGGCCAAGCGCCACCGGCCGTCTCTCCAGCGACGTCCCGCTTTGGGGAGACTTGCAGGCGGCTCAGAGCCGGGGCTCAGAGGCTGCCGCTATAAATCCTTGATTGTTGCTATGTACATTCTGATCACGGGAAACCTTAATTTCTTAAATTTTTGACGCAGTTGGATCTAACATCTCAGTTTCTATGATTTGGATAGGGTATGACGTTGGAAAACGTAACTTTTGTACAATGCGAATGACAATGGGTAAAGGTGCGCTAAACGGCCACACTACGGCATGATGGGGACAAAGGGGACAGGTCAATTGAACCAGTAGAAGAAAGAGTGATGCTTAAGTTAGGTATTCCATTAAGCAGTAAAAATACTCTACTGTTATTTCCAAGGCGGCTGTCTTTTTGTGTTAGTTTGTTACCCTTATGAAACGGTCAGCTTCTTGTTCATATGTACCTACACAGGTGGTAAAGGGCAGATTACATGTAGATCCTCTAGGCCGGGCTTCCCTAGCCCACTTGAAAGGGTCTTTTTCTCCTCTTTCCTATTCCCTCGGATGTGTGTGGTGCGCATATGCGCGGGCACTGACACATACCTCTGTGAAATTGTGTAATGTAGTTCTCGCCATCAATATGACCTCAGCTGTCGAAATGGCGTTAAACATCTATTACTCACTCTCACTCACTCAGATCCTCTAGGCATAGATATTACTAAGATATTGTTAAGAACTTAAGACTGTGATGAAATCAACACGTATTGAGTCATACCAGGAATCGTATAGATATGCTAAATATGTGCACAAACTCATTTCCGTTCAGGATATAAATGTTACAGCACAATAGATGCCAACGTCACAGAGAGTATAATTGGAGTAAATACCCTGGCCATTGCACTAGCCACTATCGCACCTTTACCGTCATTTTCCATTCGTTGCTATGATCATATCTCTAGAAATAATCACCCTTTTACCAAAATTCCAACGGGATGTACAATGAATCGCCAAACTACACATATTGACCTAAAAAGTATCATTACCGAACATAAGGATTATAATGTTGGCATTTTCATTTGAATTCAAGGCTTTTGCTCTCGGGCTTTTGTTGGTTCGGTCAGAACGCCTATGTCTATGACTACTGTCCAGGGCCACTACTGCTCGGGTCAGTAGCCACTAGCCTGTGTGGGTCATCAATTGCTGCAGTGAAATAATAAGCTTTGTTGGTTTTGAGTGACAAACCTACAAATATCGTGGGCTTTGCTGCAATGGTTCATGTACGCTCGCTTTGAAAAGATAGGGGTACCGTAGTTAGGCCGTTTTATTCTAATAACTTGGATTTTTTTTTCTTATCCCCGACGGAAATTTTGCATTATTTGACCCCCAAAAAGTAAACTTGGAAAAGAAATCTATGTAGTTATTGCACAACCTTCCGTTTTTTTGTCTTCCAAAGGTCGAAATTTCTCTATATTCCTTTGTTTGATGTCCAAAAATAGGATTTCCATGCTAATTTTTTTTGCCCGACCTTACAGATAGGTGAAAAAATCCGTAATCCAAGTTTAATATCATAATTAAATGGCCTTACACTGTGAGATACATCGTACTGTATAAGTTTAATATCATAATTAAATGGCCCTACACTGTGAGATACATCGTACTGTATTCCTTGCCACTGACTTCACGACGAATGGAGGGAATAGAGCGCAACCACAGCAAAGGGCACAGCCATATGACAGACTTTTGGGGGTGAAAAGTCCCCCTTCTTTCAACACTGACCTTTGGACCTCAGAAATGACCACTTTTGAGACGTTTTCAAAAGTGCCTATTTTTTAAGACTTAAAGGGGGGCTAGCATGGAAAATTAACAAAATGGGTACCGATTCAAACAGCAATGATGAAATCGCGGGAACCAGCGGAAAAATCGCGACGCCCTGATTGGTCAAGGGGTGATCATGTGACTTTTTAATGCGGGCATGCATTACCATGCCAGGGCCCCTTTAAATGAAGTTATTTCTTGAGATTCAGGAGATTTCTTGGGAAAATCTCAACAGTATACCCCCCTTTTCTTCTGGAAACTTTGCCTTAATTATGCCATCAAAATACCCCTTTTTCCACAGTAGGGGTCTAAAGCGGTGCCTATTCCTTAAGGGCTAGCACGGGGAATTTTAAAATGGGTGCCTGCCAAAAGATCGTGCACAAATCTGCGGGACCCAGCGGAAATTTTGGGACAATCTGATTGGTCAATGGATGGTCACGTGACCTTTTAATGCGGGCGTGCATTGGCCTTGCTAGCTAACATTTCTTTTAAACCCTGTCCCGCATATATAGCCGCGACTTATACAATTTGAGGGTCATACTCCGGGGAGAGGGCACTTGAGGATGTGTGGAAGCCACGTGCGCAAAAATGTAGAGGGAAAGGGGTACTTTTCACACCTTAGGAGTGGGGGTCTTGACGGAATCTACCCGGTCTACGAACAACAAGCTCGCAACGGGCGTCTAGATATTCAGCCGCTTATGACATTAATAATAATAAAATTAATTCAAAATAACTGTTTTCAATATTTATGGCCAGTGTAGTTCTACGGCGTAGGGACAGTATCATTAGGGTTGTTGTTTTTTTTTCAAATTCTATAAGAGCTTGGATTATGTTATCATGGTTTTAACCCCAACTCCAGATTTCTATTTTTAGAACTAAAAGCCCCCCCCCCCCGGTCGGCAAAGTTTGTAGACCGGGTAGAAACGTAGGGGGTCCTAGAAGTGGACCCGCCTGGACCCGTTAAAAGGGGTCCTGTTGGGTCCAATTTGGGCTGACAGGAGTAGATTTCTCAAGGGCTTTCCAATGGTGAAAGAATTTTTAAAATATTCCTACTAGAACAAAAGTTAGGGTTCAATAATCATTATTTTGCTCAAAATCTCGACTTTTTTCCAACAATTTTTTTTTATAAAAAAAAAATCACAATTTTTTGGCCTGGAAAGGGGAACATTTTTCACAAAAAAAATCCATATATGGTCGGGCAAGGGGTAGTTTTTCCAGGAATCTCAAAATATTGTTGGGAAAGGGGTATATTCTATGAATAAAATCCTTTGAAAGGGGTGTTAAATTTGAGGGGTTCTCTGAACAGCAGGGAAAGGGTACTTTTCCATGTTCATTCCCGTCAAAAGGGGTATATTTTGGTCAAATATTGCCCCGCTAAAAGGGTTACCATCACAAGGGCTGTGTACGCACATAGTTACTAAAGAACATAAATGGAGTGCCCCCCCCCCCCTGGGTCATACACTGGCTTGTAGAGCCACACTGATTTCATATAGACTTCATGCGGCTATATATGCAGGACAGGGTTTAAAGTAATGTTAGCTAGATCTTCCCATCCCCGGGCTTCCATTACAAAACTAGAAAGAAAGAGAAGCATGGGACAAGACTGGCCTGGGTAAATGGTCCGCTATTTGATACTACTTAATGTCTCATGACCTGGGTAAATGGTCCGCTATTCAATACTACTCAATTTCTCATTGGGGCCATCCGTAAATTTTGTCATGCTCTTTTGATCATTTTCGACCCCCCCCCCCCTGCCCCTTACGTCATGGGTAGGTGGGACCCCCCCCCCCCCCCCGCCCCTACATGACGGCATTTGTGGACGGCTCCATAGTGTTATTATCTTTCATTTGAGGGGGTACTTACTCTAAGTGACGTCTAAGGATCAATATTTGTCCTGAGCCAGTGGTCGAAACCTGTGGTCTATAAAGGGGTGGGGGGCATAAGGGAGTAATCACTTTTTAACAACAGGGGAGGGTTGAGGGGGGCAGATTTGTTTTGACCCCTTGACGAGGGGAGGTCAATTTTTTTTTGCAATCCCTCATAGGAGGGGGTCACAATAATTTCATCTGCTTTCAGTGACAAAGCCTGTGCATAACCATAGGTTTGTCCCCTGTAAGAGGGCAAAAGAATTTGACCCTTGGTGGCAGGTCAACATTTTTTCAAGTGTCTGCGCACAAACCCACCAGGCCCCCCCCCCCCATAAAAATGATGCCCTAAATAAAAATATTGATGCCCGAAATAGGCCGAAATACCTGCCTGCTTACAGGCAGGATCCAACATATATACAAGTCTATAGTGGCACAAACACATGGCTATTCTGAACTAAGTGCTCAATGTCACTTCCTGGAAATTGTCCCTCCTATTAACAAACATGTACTCTTCCTGTACAGCAACTTAAAGTGGTTGAAGCATGAATTATTTCCAATGAATCAGACATGTTTATGTTCAGAGTGCAGTCTCCAACATGGAAGGTCATGCTGTTTACTGAGAAAATCAGTTTTAGAAACGACCTGGATTATAAATTGCTGTGTGTATTTCAAGTGCTTTGTGCATTGAGAACATTTAGTGTGCATTGAGGGAAGTGTTGGTGGAAGCATTTGACCTGACAGTAAATACTTCTGTGAGAACTGGGCACTCAACCAATCTGGCAGAGAAATAGACTACCAACAGACACCTTTGGTCTCTGAGGTTCCCTCAGAGTGTCTACGGAGTATAAATAAAAAGAAATTGCCAGTGTACACTCCTAAATTGAGTGGATCAATAACTAATAATTGAATGTCTATCGGTTACAGTCATGGGTTTATAGTGAGCTGAAGATGTGTGCAGCGACAGGTCCTCCTCCCTGCCGACGCCACAGCTCTTCCCCATCTGTCAAATCTTCAAACACAACAAAGCACTCACACCCCCCCCCCCACCACCACCCTTAGCCTCGATGCCTCACGACCTCAGTGCATTGACGTACCGTAATCTCTCCAAATAACCCCTCCTCATGTAATCTCATGTTAGCAAAGTCAGCCAAAACTACAATGTAGCAATGCCTTAACTTACGCCACGGCAGTGGACGCCTGTACTGTGTACAATTTGATACCGTAAATCAGGGAGAAATACGTTCAATGGGTGAGATGAATACGGTAAATCTGACGGCCCACTCTCTGACAGTGGAGAACAAAGTGCCAGGTGGTGACCTCCACTATAAATAAAAATAGTACTGTATCCCTACTATCTGATTAACATGCTGTCATCTATGATAAGTGAGAATGTGGAAACAAAGCAATTCCTACAGTGTGTAGACTGTTATCTTAGGCCTACCCTGCAGCCTTGAAGTGAAAGTTGTGTTAAGTCAAGTGAGCACAAACAACAACGAAAATGCGGTCGGACCAACCGAGGGAACGTTGAACTCGGAGTGAACGCTAGACTGAGTTTCGCCAGTGTCACGGGTGGGCCGGAGGGGAACGGGAGTAGAGTAGAGATACGAAAGTGGCTAAGTGAACGCATGCAAACGAACTATAGAACTAATTACTAACCAGTCTGCGGGCGGTATCCGAATCCTCAGCCATCATAGAATCTCCAGGCTAACTAACTTTAGCTGTCTAGCCAGAGAAAAGCCTAAAACTTGGCCAACAAGTGAGTGATCATGATCACAATCGACACACAATGTGGTGCCCGTGCACCCGTGACGTCATCTTTAAATTAGGTCATCTATGCTCACTCTCCCCGTAGGCTGAGTTAAAGTTGAAGACAAATTAGAGACAAAATACACGCTTGAAGACTCGTCCCTAAAAGGTCACGTGGTGTACCCGGAAATTTAGTGCGCCTGCGTACGAAAGTTGTAAACACTAGCTGTGTTCGATGCATCTCAAAACCATTTATTGATGTATATATTTATTGAATTGTGAATGATCTAGAAACTTCTATCTATAGAAATTACATAATTATTTCGATGACATGTTCCTTATTTCTTCTATGAAAGATATCCTCAAGAAACGAGTCAACTGTTACATACAAAATGTGTTATCAAACTACCATGATTAGTCGAACACCCCAGTTACATATATGTTGCTGCTGCTCTCAGGTAGAGTAGCAGTGGAACAACTGTAATCTGCTATTAATTCAATAGAGTAGTACTCTCACACTAAGGATTATTATGTCCTCTAGCTACCAAGAGTGGCTGGCAAACTCATACGTTAAAGAAATGACAAACCAACACACGATCCAGGCCCTATCCTGGCGCCGACTCTACCTGGCCCGGGCGAAATTAAAGGCATCGAGCAGAACTTCAGCACTGCTCTCCGGCTTCGCTATGGTGAGTCAGTAGGGAAATAGTGCTTATAGGTAGCGAAGTCAGCCCCAAATCTGGACTCCAACAAAAAAGACACAAGTCATACACCTACCATTTTACTTGAATTTACTCTTTCCCCACAGGCCACACTGTAGGGATGGGAGCCCGTGAACTGAAAAGCACTGCATATCTGTCACTATAGTAAACTGGGCAAATTCAAGACCTGAATTTTGGTATTTCTGTTCCATGGAAAAACATGATATTTTGGTATGTTATGTAAAAAGACCCATAGAATAGGAATATCAAAATCATTTTCTTGTGGGATGTCTAGTTTATTAAAATATCAGGTATAAACAATGTCATGTTTGCTGTGAGCAGGGTGAGTCTCACCCTGCCATCAGTTACTAAATTTGTTGTAATTCCTACAATTTTGTCAAATGACACACTTTAAAGAGCAATTTATACTGTAAATAGACATACGACAACTCCAATCTAGTTTGGGCGAATATTTTATTGGACCTGGCCAATAAACATACATAACCAGACCTAAGTACCCCGTAACACAAGAAGAAAGAAAAAAAAAATCTCCAATGTGCAACCGGTGGTCCTTCCTGGGGCTAGGCAATATGGCCGACTACAAGGGCCACCAGTGAAGGAACCTGTTACAAAACACCTGAATGAAAGTGGTGACATCTAGTAATACATTGGGAACTGCTACTGCCCATTTATCACCACTTTATGCGCGCATAAATAGACATACGACAACTCCAATCTAGTTTGGGCGAATATTTTATTGGACCTGGCCAATAAACATACATAACCAGGCCAACACGCCATACAGAATGGAGAAGAAAAGAAAAAACAGGTATAACATGAATAAGGCGCTAACCATACGCCAATCAAGATGGACACGAGCTTGTTTGGATTTTGTCAAATAATGCAACACACTCAATGATTTCCAATCACCAATGTTCTTGATGTCCAATAGACTGAAACCTACATCTGCCAAGGCCGATGCACCTCCTCTGCGTAGTGAGTGTGAAGACAACTTATCAATGCCTGACTTGGCACACAACTTTTGCAATTTGCCCAATTACCATGAGTAACTGCCACGACACCATTGGCCATTTTTCATGTATGACACTACTTGTGAGTCATTGGATGGGTAGATCACCATAGATAACAACAGGGTCAGGTAATAGTGAAGGCAGAAGAGTGAGTCATTGATGAGTGTGAAAGGTATGAACAAGACCCGCTCTTTAAATGAAATAGTCTTTGTACAGCGAAGTCTGACAGAGACACCCCAGACTTCCCAGGTCAAGTCTGACAAGCAGACTGCCAGTCCTTGTTCGACAACATTGGACTTACGTAATAAGCCCCTGAAGCACATAATAACAGCGATCCAAAATGCCACGTCCTCAGAACACGACATATCCAATAGTTTATAAATACACTTTAAGTCCTGCACTGACGCTGGTCGCGCCTGGTCTACATGATCACCTAGGGTCGTTCGAATACCTCTCATAGTGATGTAGAGTTCAAATGTATCAGGGTTGACATGTGAATATCCTAGGACCTTGTGCAACACCCAAAGTCCTCCTAGGTACTGTCTAATAGAGCTGTAGCACAATCTTTCAGCCAAGTGTGTAACATATAACAACACAACTTCTATACTAGCAGGGAATGGAACAAGCACATCATATAGTATGCAAAATTCCATATAAGAGTTCCATTGGCTCTTCCTAGTACGCTCTGTGGCTCCAGCCATCCACTGTGACTGGTAGTTCCATAGCTTGTGAGTCAAGACATCCCCTGCAGCAGAAGCCATTTATCAGAAATGAAGGCAATCCTTTTGCACACCTTTTATCCGTGCAGCGCGACAGAAAGTCAGGAACAACATTATCTTTAGATTTAACGCGAGTAGCAACAATATGAAAATTATGTACAACTGATAACCAAAATAATTCTCTTATCCACCACATACAGCGAACACTCCGTGATCTGCCCGTATTTATCATACGTTGGACGTCGGTATTGTCGGTTCTGACTATAACTTTTGTATTTGACCAATCATTTCCCCATCGTTGCGCTGCGGCAACCATTGGCCAGACTTCTAGTAGGTTAATGTCCGCTGACTCATCATATTCACAAGGGGGTTCAACCGTATGATGTAAGGGAAAGCGATTGTACAATTGATTATAGGCAGGTAGCTTCCATGCACCTACTAACCAATCACCATTATAACATGAGCCGAATCCAGTTAGTGATGAGTCAGTGTCTACGACAGGATGACAATCAAAGGTACATAGAATTTTGGCAGAACCATTGAATACATAACTGAACCTTTTCCACCAGCGGATATCATCCATAAACCAATCAGGTAGTTTAACCACCGTGACGCTGTCAGCCATGTATTTGAGTAGTTTAATGACTCTACATGAAAATGTCCTGCCTCCCCAAATAACTCTACTAGCGTGTGCCAAATGACCACACAGTTCTTGTAACTCTTTTTTTGTAGCAACAGTTTTACTTGTCGATCAGTACTAATAAGTTGTCTAACTTATCTGGGGGTAAGCTGACTTCCATTTTCACTGTGTCAATTACCAGACCCAAATACTGGACTTTGGTAGCAGGGGATAAGATTTTTTTCCATGCAATACGGAACCCGCAACGTCGAAGCAGATCTACCAATATAGCCTGACGCCTCTCACACTCATCATAGCTGTCAGCAACAATGACAAAGTCATCAAAGTAACCGAAAACATTGAATATACCTCTGCGATTCATACACCGGATGACAAACTCGGTTAACTGAGTAAAGATAAATGGTGCACATCTAAGACCAAACGATAAGGCTTGATCTTCAAAATATTCTGGCGCACCATCCAGACTCCACACAAAACCTTGTTTGGAACGATCCTCCGGATGAACAGCCACACTACGATAAGCAGATTGGATGTCCAATAAACATAAAAACGAGCCCTCATGTATGACATAAGTAACATCATCTACTTGAGTATAATGAAACGGTTGGCAAGTTGTGTACATAAAGTCATTGATACTTTTAAGATTATCATCGGGATCACCACGGCTGCAATCCGTTATGGGTCCTAAGCTGCCATCTGGCTTTAAAATAGCCCCCACTCTGAGGTCTATTAAGAACCCTTTTGACTTTACCATCAATTAACTCCTTCCTCACCAGATCGTCCATTTGGCATTTTACACCTTCTTTGATTATGGAATGGTAATTTTTTTGAAAATAAGAACCATCATAATCCACATCAACGATTTTGAAGCTGTTACGAACACCGTCTAGGATATAAGCATAATTACAATCAACTTCCTCAAACCCCATGCATTCATCAAAGAAGGCATGTGGGTTGAGTTGGAGACACATGCCATCTAAGACATGAATGGCATCACAATCTAAGGGACAAGGTCTAAACCATTCAACACCATCGACAATCCTGGAAGTGTAGATAGTAGGAGTTAATATAATGTCTCCAGTATCTGGTAATGACTCTGAAGAAGTGACATGATTTGAACCACAAGGAATTTCGAATTTGTTGACATCCCATAATAAACTGTATTCCAGTTCACTGGTATTGTCAGAATCATAGGAATTTATAATTCCACAATCTATGCCAGATTCTTCGGAGTCATTAAAACCTGAGTCAGAATTTACTAAGGCCTGATATCAATCATTTGATTTTTTAACAGTACACTTTAGTTTTGTGTGATTACCCCCACAAGAACGACATACATGTGGGTGAGGGCAATCTTTGGCATTACAACCATTATCACCATTAAATGCATAGCAACAGTGAATTTCATCCGACTTTTTCTTTTTGTTCTTTTTTTCTCTTACTGCTAGATCACGCACTAGCACCTGCACCACTTTGTGATGCTGGAGGCTGGATACCGAGAACATTACTTAAGTGCTCAGCACTCAGATTCTCAAGACCAACACTGTTTGAGAAGATGTAGTGATCGAAATAACAGAATGTGTGTTCACCAAACGATTCTCCCCGCTCTCGCATTGCAAGATCATACTGAATTAGAGCATCCTCATTGTAGAATGCTTTCTTGTCAGTTAGGAACTTAACATGTTTACCATAGTTTTTACATGGGAAGTTTCTAGCCAACATGCTATTCAAAAGACCCATGCTAGCAGATATAACATCATTCAAGGCATTTTTTTTTTTACTTTGTCATGCAGCATGTGCTGTTCAATGTTATAAGTCACAAACTTACTGCCACTGGCATTGTTAGGTGAGAATATTACTACTGGAGCGCCTTGGGCCTGTTGTGGTAGTTTTTGGTTAGGATACCATGCTGTTGGGTTTTGCAGAAACTGGGGTTGTTGCCCAGACTGAATACCGGGAGCCTGAAACAGGGGTTGTTGACCCGGTAGAATTCCAGCAGCCTGGTATTGTTGTTGAGGATTAGGAACAACACCAAATTGATACACAGCCTGTTGTTGGGATGTTGGCACTGGGACACCATACATGTGAGAAGCAGTCGGGGCACCATATACCATAGGTGTAGGTGGGAACTTGAGCCTGCCATCTGGTGCCCTAAATTGACCCACACCAAGCCAGGTCAGAATGGACCTTACCGCGCTTAAGAAAGGGGTAACATCTAGCACCACATATCAAGCAGCATTCAATGAACTGCGTGATAGTTACAGAGATCACATACCAATCTACACCGACGGATCACATATGGCAGACAAAACAGCATCTGCAGCCGTTCTAGGACCTCATGCCTTCAAAGAACGCCTGCCAGACGAAGCCTCCATCTACACAGCAGAGCTACATGCATTATACCTAGCACAAGATCACATTGAGACATCAGAAGGCAACAACTACCTGATTGTATCTGACTCCAAATCATCACTGTCAGCAATGCAGCATAGCAAGTGGACACACCCTCTCGTGGAAAGAGTGTTGGAACGACACAATAGTCTTGCTCTAGCTGGAAAGAAGATAGCGTATGCTTGGACACCAGGCCATGAAGGAATCCATGGCAATGACCTAGCAGACGTTGCTGCCAAGGATGCAACAAATCAAGTTCCAATAGATATGCCTCTACCATCAGAGGACCTCAAACGGAAAATCAGGAAATACATCCAACAAAAGTGGCAAGAGTTATGGGACGCTGAACAAGACAATAAACTCTACAAAATACAGCCCAAGATAGGCACAACCAAGAAAGCCAAATGCAAGAGCAGAAGAGAAGAAATTGTCATGAACAGACTAAGAATAGGCCACACCAGACTAACGCATTCACACCTCATGAAGAGAGAACCCAGACCGCTTTGCAACAGGTGTCAAAAACACCTGACGGTGGAACATTTCCTTGTGGAATGTAGCCAGTGCCCCATCAGGGCACAATACCATCAATGTACAACACTGAAAGAGTTATTTGATACCTGCAGACCGGATACAATACTTGCATATGTCAAGAACCTGGGATACTACAGTCAAATTTAAACAGTAGAAACTTTCTTCCATAAAACCTTTAGGCACAAATAGCCATCACCAGTAGCTGACGTGCCGTAAAACACTAACTAACCAACCAACCACACCAAGCCAATTGACAGTCTGACTAGCAGGTGTGACAGGTGGGGAATAGGGTGTGCCATCTTTGTAAAACAACTGAGGAACAACATTTTCCATAGTGGGTTGGGGTGGAAACACACCCTGAGTAGCCTTAGGACTAGTAGAACTGTCAGTTGCATGATATTGTGGATCAATACCACCAGAAATGCCTGAAGTATTGTTTTTAGGAGCTATACCACCATTTCTCCATTGTTTCCACAGTAAGAATTCCTGATAATCTTTGTCTAACTCACCCTGGAAATGTGTTTCACCGACTGGAAGGTCTGGTTGATTCTCTTGGGGGACCGGGTGATTGTACCGGGAAGGGGGCTTGTTTTCACGGGTGAGCGACTTGTTAAATTGGGTGTTCCGGTCTCCTGGAGGTTGATTTTTGTTCAAGTTAGGCAAATTAAACATACCTGAGCTGGAATCAAGGCCAGATTGGCCTGCGGAGGGTCCAATAACACTAGAATTAGGCCTAAAAACATTGCTTGCGGTCGAAAACTGGCTTTCCGGAAGTCCAGGGCAGCCATCTTGGCCTCCGCAGTCAATAACAGAGCTGGCATGTGATTGGCTGATTATTGGAGAGACATGGGCGTTCGGGTCCCTTTTTTCATAGCTTACTGTATCTAACTCAGAGGGTTCGAGATCTGTAAGACCAGTGGTAAGAGAATAATGTTGAGGGTCGAACGCACCCATGGCACCTTGCCATGCCCGTACTCCATCGTCCAACTGGCCAATAGCCCTTTTATTGTCGGCCCGTAGGCTGGTCAATTCCAATTCCTTGCGTTTAGAGAGTTTCTCAATTTTTGCCTTTCTGGCCTTTTCCAACTCAGTCTGATGCAACAAATCACTGTCCGGTCCTAGAATTTCACCTTCGGTTAGAGGGCCTTCCTCCCGGTCGTTCTCCCTGGCTGTCCGGTCTGTAGTTCCGGTGGCCCCGTCCGTGGCCCCGGCTGTGCCCCCAGGCTCGTGTCCCACCATTTGGTCCCCCGACTTCCATTGTGGATTCAGGCATGTACACTCCAGACATGCCTTCTTATTACCATGGTACTCATGAGTACACGAATCGCATACCACCATGGTTCCAAATGACAGAGATTAGAAAATCTCCAATGTAGGGAGAAGAATCTCCAAAAAAATCTCCAATGTGCAACCGGTGGTCCTTCCTGGGGCCACCAGTGAAGGAACCTGTTACATAACACCTGAATGAAAGTGGTGACATCTAGTAATACATTGGGAACTGCTACTGCCCATTTATCACCACTTATGAGCGCATATAAGTAGCTTTAAAATATCAAGCTTCCTGTCTAATGAAGAAAACAGAATTTGACAAAATCTAAAATTGAATATATTTCGAATTTTTAACCATCTTTTTTAAATAACAAAGTTTTTGGGTACCTTTGAGAACCACCACCAAAATGTCTGTAATTTTGTTTCCTACAAGAATCTAAAACTGGTTTTTTTAATATATGTGTGCTCAAAAGTGCTGGAAGAAAGAGTAACAGCATATTTTGCTCAAAATTGCACAAATCTGACCTGAGTGAATTTACTCCACCATACAGAATTTTAAGTTTCCATCAAAATATGATACATTTTTCCATGTCAAATTACAAAATAATTTATACCCCTAGAACCACCAAACTGTTTTCTGTCTTCTGGTGTGACTGGTTTCTCTGTAACCTCGACTGTTAGAAAATTATAAGCATTCATATAGGATAATGTCAAAAATGCACCACTCAGTGAGTGTGGTCAGTGAGGCATGACTTGACCTAATTTTCCCTCACAGAGCTGATAATGACCAGAAAAAGGTGACAGGAAATACTCCTAACTTTTTTATATTTAAAAATTAACTCCTTCTCTTCTAATCAGTCTATTTCATTCATTCAAGAAGCATTAGATTGGCAAAGATTTCTTCTTTCTAGGGTATAATTTTCGATTGGATTATACTAAATCCAATTTTTGGGTGCCCATCGCTACACACTGTACTTTCAAGTTTCACCCAATTTGTCCAAATATTCAGATAAGACCGCCCATTAAACATTAACTGTGTGTGGGAGATTTAAGCATCATTCCATATATTTACTGATATATTTGATTGCAAGGGCGGATTTACTAACCAATTACACCTTCTTAAAGCTGAAAATTTAGAGATTAATATATATTTGTATGGATTAACTTAGAGATGTAGAAGTATTTCTAATTTTGAGTTGAAATCTGAACCTGAGACAAAAATTTCATGAATTTTCTGGAATTACACATGCAGGACAGAAAGTTGCAGCCTTACAGCTGTACAAACTGACAATATTCTGGTAAAAGACATGTTGTAGAATAGCCCTGTGGGTTCTGTTAGCTTCTGTAACAAATATTTATTTAGGAAAATCAGTGCAAAGTTGTGCAAGTTTGTAAGACCACCCCCCTCTGAATAATCAATTAATATTTATCAAAATCCCCTTAAAATGAAGGTCTGTATGTTGGCAAGACATGAACATTATCATATTTCCTCTAACATTTACTATAAAGGGCATAATCCATGTATTTCTGGAACAAGTGCAAGGCCGCTCAGGTTACCTAAACATTGTGGTCTGACAGAATCATCAAGTTCACTCAAAAGTTCACTGACTGGTTTTGTTCCAGTGATATAGAGCTATGTTATACCTTCCATTTGATACCAATTTGAAGTAATTCTGTCCTGTAGAACCCTTAGAATCAACATTTTAGAAACACTAGTTCATCATAGTGACAGATATGGGGAGCATGTGGCCAGATTCGGCTGACTTCACTATTATAGGACGATTTACAATGGGTTGAACGGATATGTGTCCAAGGGCATTTGGGGTGGACAGCCCCAAATGTCATCGGTGGACACAGGCCTAGGTCAGTCGTATCTGAAACCTCCCCAGCCGGGAGGGTGATGTGGGCAGAGGCAGTGGGGCTCTAAACCTCTGAGAAAATTCTCTCCCATTTTCTATTACCCAAAGTCACAAAATCATTGATAAGTCATAAGAAAAATTTACAGAAAATCTAAAACAAATCAGGAAATGACTTGATGAAATATAGAAAAAAAATTGGCCTATTTAGTAATAGAAATTACCTCTTTCAGAAAAAAAATAGAGATTTGTAAACCAGGGGCCAGGAGTAGAAGGCCTCAATTGGACCCTTATCTTATCTCTTATCTCTGATCTTCTCAAAACTACTCCCGACTGACCACCAACTGGACACCCCTTCCTTAACCTCCCCTCTCTCTCCTTGCTCCATCACCCTGGTTGGTTCTCGAGTGAGTCAACCTTGTTTCAAATGAAATACGAGATAAGAATAATTAATTCCTTGCTTGGGGGGTCAGAAATATTTATTAATATTTTCCCCTAGGTGTGCCCTCCCCAGTAACTGACGACTTCCGGTGGTGTCTTCTCCCTTGTCTTTAGGGCACTCAAGTAGTGCCTTTGGGCTTGTCAGAACCTTAATTCCCTTTCACAATTAAAATTCCTCGGGTAATTTTCAATTAAAATTTTAATGGAATTGCTGAGAATAAGGATGATTAAAGTGTACAGTTGAGTAATAATAGTCTATTTGAACATCCTGTCACATTTTAGGCCACACCAAAAAAATAAGTTGGTCTAAGGATTTCCCTCTCCATATTTTCGGAAATACAAAAACAAATCTCGTCTACGGATTTAGCTTGCTTCACTTTCTATAAGTTTTCTCTTTGTGATGTTTGGCAATTTTTTTTTTTAAATAAAATTTTTTTTCCCTCGCCTCACTTTTCCAGCAAGGAATCCATTGGAAGCCAAAAAATTCTTTAAAAAAAAAACAATCGCTCGCTTGCTTGCACCTTTTTTTTTTTTTCAAAACAAAAATCCGTAGACCAACTTAATTTTTTGGTGTGGCCTTAGAGAAGATTTATTTTTGAGACCCAATCATCAGATATACTAACTTTAATGAACAGGGTAGGGAGGTTGCCGGGGGGAGTTTGAGGTCGGGGTGTAAACTTTTTTGCGGGGGGGCGTAAAAACTTTTGACCCCTCTTTGAAGTTATTAGGCCATGGGAAGTCAGGTTAGTCATTAGAGTTTACCGTCTGAGCCATTTTGAAAATTGATGAGGCTTTTTTTCATTATTCATTATATATCTGTACATGTCTACCAGGGCCTGAAATTGTCTAAGTTGGAGATGACACCATGTTATTCACATTCCTTGCATTGTAAGCTTTAATTTGCTACCAAATATGTCCCCCTTTGGTCATTCATATCATGACATGTGGGTGGTGACTTCCCATGGCCTTAGGCTTAGGGAGTGGTCATTATTTATCAACAGGGGGGTGGTGGTCCCGGGGTGGTGGTGGGTTTTCGAGGACGTGCGAAAATCTTTTACGCCCCCCCTCTCAAAAATGAGAGGGGGGGGGGGGCGATGTTGTGTTCAGGTATTCCGACCGACCCTATTTTTTTGGGCCGACCCTAATTTAAAAAAAAAAAGAATTTAAAGAATTTTTACAAAAATTGTAAAATATATCAGATATTTTCCAAATGTAAGCATATTTTTTTTATCAAATTAAAGCTCACGATATCAGGAAATACAGCTGGCCTTCAATATTAACCAGTAGAACCTCCTATAACCCTTGTGAAAATTCGGGAATCTGTTTGGCAAATTTTTTTCGTACTTATGGCCATTATTAAAGTAACCCCTAAAAAAATTGTAAAAAAAAAAAAAGTCCGACCAACCTACCCTATTTTTTTTGGCTATGTTACCTGAACACAAGAATTTTTTTTTTAGGCCTAAGGCTAAATTAAGGCAAATTCTCTATTCTCAATCATTGGAAGGGGTAGGGTGAATGCTCCAGGAAGTACTTGGTTAATGATCCAAAGGGAGTCCAAGTAGGGACAGGTCTGAAGCAGATATCTCGGTAGTAATGGACTAATGGACTGATATTGAAGCACAAATGCTGTATAGGCCTGTCTAATGCACGAGGTGAAGCCGATCGCAACCAATGCCGGGAGTAGACACAGTCAAGCTAGCTCAAAACTCACCAATAATTTTTCTTAGTAACTTTTAGGGATGTTAGTTTGATGCCTAGTTAGGACATAGAAAGTATAAAAATCATAGGTCACAGTGTCCGTTTGTCCACTGCAGGGCATCAAAGTTTGGTGGTCTTAACTATGGCCACCTATGAGAATTAGTATTTTCCTACATTAACTTTCACAGAAAAAAATCTCCCAACAATTTCTCAACCAAACCTCATGTACATACATTTAAGAACATCAGAAACATTTTGGAACTAAAAGGTAGGGGGTCACAGTCAAAATGAAAATTTCCTGGATAAACTAAAAATATAAGTACCGTAATCTCCCGCGTATAAGGCGCAGCCCGCGTATAAGGCGCACCTTGAGTTTTGGAAAATTCTCAAAAATATGAAAAATTCACAACTTTGGTTCTACTGAATGAATTTTCAAAATTCAAAAACCTATGTGTAGCTTGGGCCACCCCGGACCCTCCCGGGCCCCCTTATGTCCTGTTTTGACCAAGGGGGCATGTAAGATAACAAAAGAAAGGTCTTGGTGTCCCCCTTGTGGATCCAATGAGAACTAAAACCTGCGTATACAACGCGCCTTATACGCGGGAGATTACGGTAATTCCTTTAGTAAAGCAGTCTATGGCTACAGGAAATATGAAATCCACTGATACAAATGGCTGAAATGCCAATGTACCACACATAAAGTGTTGATAAATATGGGTTGTCATATAAGTTAGGAATATGAGCAAATATTGTCAAATTTGGCAGTTTCATTTTTTTTGCCACCAGGTGCCGTTGTTCAGGAGTAGAATACCACAGTGGCTGTAGCTTTAATGGATCTAGACCCCTAAATTCGACATGGTGACATGGCCATTTATTAAGATTGACATGTAAGCTTAATGACAAGGACATAAAGGAAATAAAGATTTTGTGACATGTGACATGCCTTTTTCTTAAAATCGACATGACATCTATACCCCTGCTCTAACTATGACAATTATTGAATCTCCCCATCTTCTCATCTAGCCAGATGGTATAGTAAAAAGCGTGTAAGACTTTGGATCGGAAGTTTCAGCAGTCAAGTCCACCCCTGTCCATATACATTTTTTTTGTATTTCTTATTGGTTTTAACATATGACATAGACAACCACTCTGCTTGACACTGTCATATTTAGGAAATATACTAAGTGTTGCTAAGTGTTCGATTAAGTGTCAAAACGCACACCTGATATCCTCAAAAAGGCACTCAAAACGTCAAAATTGTACCGTAATCTCCCGCGTAGAAGGCGCAGCCCACGTAGAAGGCGCACCCCCAACTCAGGGAAAGCTGGTTCACGTAGAAGGCACACCTACTCCCCTGAATTGGTATTTTGAAAAACCTGCATATAAGGCTCACCCCCAACTCAGGAGGGTGCGCCTTGTAGTTGGGGATAGCCTTAGTTAGGGTTAAGATCAGGTTGATTGATTGAATTTTTATCTCACCTCGTGCCTTCCTTACGGCCGACACTCAAGGGTGAGAGGTCCCGCGGGTTGTACCCACACCGAAGTGAGATTACCCTTGTGACGTTTTGCCCGGACCCTAGTCTAATGGGGAGGGGGGATGATGGCGACCGAATCTATGGGAAGATAGAAAGCATGCCCCTACACATTTACTGAGGCAATGGTTCTCTAACATCCATCACTACATAGGCATAGTGAGAGATGGACAGGCCTGTTTTAAGTCATTTGTCTGCCATGACCACCGAGAGACTTTCCAGCACAGCCTAGCCAGAGCAGGGAGGAACTCAAACGCCACCTTACGGCGACGTTTGGAACCACCACTGTGCTCCGGCCGAGCGGATGCGCTACCGACTACCGATCAGGTTGAGTATGATGCTGATAATATATTTTTTTTGAATGCCACAAATGAGGTGTGACCAGAAGTAGAACTTATCTCTCACATTGTATCATCAGTTCTTTTTATTTCTTTTCCTACATTCATGCATTCTATCAATGTTGTAGCATGTTAGAGAATGAATTTAAATCAAAACATTATCTAAACATAGTTTGAACATCTATTCTTAAGTCAAACACATAGCAAGTGTATATAAATGTTATACTGGCTCCATCTGGTGGCACTTCTAGCAATCATTCCTATTGAATACAGTGTTATAAATGATCATGATTAAGATATAGTTTGCTTTATTATTATGTGCTAGATTGTATTCCCAGTACTGTAGTTGTAAATGGATTTTAGGTTATCCATGCTTTTACATGATACATTTCACCTCAAACTGTACCTTGATCATGATCAATTATAATCATGTATTCAATAGGAATGGTTCCTAGAAGTGCCACCAGATGGAGCCAGTATACCATTTATATACACTTGCTATATGTTTGACTTAAGAACAGATGTTCCAACTATGTTTAGATAATGTTATGATTTAAATCCATTACCTAACATGCTACAACATTGATAGAATGCATGAATGTAGGAAAATAAATCAAAAGAACTGATGATACTACGTTAGAGATAAGTTCTACTTCAGGTGGCACCTCATTTGTGGCATTCAAAAAAAATATACGATCAACATCATACTTAACGTGATCCCAATTGAGATAACGGAAAACCCTGCGTATAAGGCGCACCCTCAACTCAAGGCAAATTGCCTCCTGCGTATAAGACCCATCCAAGGTCTGATTCGGTATAAGACGCGCCTTATACGCGGGTGATTACGGTAGTATGACAGGCATTAGGACACCTTGGAAGCATGGACAGCTTGGATGCAAGCTAAACCATGATGGTATCCCTTTCTTTGACAAATTGTTAAAACAGCAATCCTTTTGATACTATTCTTAGAATCATGGAATGGAAAAATATCTGCTTTCTGTTTCTGTTAAAATTATTGGATTCTTTCACTTTAGTAAACAAATCCTCGATACATGTATCTACAGTGTCTTAATTTCTTTTTGACCAAAGTACCTGAAGTTCCTGTTGCCAGGCCCTAGTGCTATTATCAGCGCCAGGCCCTAGTGCTATTATTTGTCCTTAAAAGATCGCTAAATAGGCCTAAAATATCGCTAGGTTGGTATAATAGACTCTACACATTTTTATTAGCTGAGAGACCCTTAGACCACCTGTCATTTTATTCCATAAGGTCAGCGTGATGCACCAATGCATTTATTTGTCCTTAAAGGATCGCCAAGTTGGTGATAACTTCGCCAGCTCGAGCTACCCTTTATCTATAGGTCACACTATGGGAAACTCCTATTCTTAAGGGAGATACGATTTATTTTGTAAAACTGCCAGTTCTTTGACCTCTCTGCCAGTGCCTGGACTGGTGTCTGCCCCCGCATCCCAAAAAAAGCCTATATTTCAATCCATTCCTTCCTCAAACCTGCCCTTTTTCGCTGGTGACACTTAAAACAGATAGGTTTTGGCTGGAGGTAGGATGCAGGTGGACCAGCTCAGGCCGAAAAGGCCGCTAGTTAAAAAATTTATTTCGCTTATTCTTTTCTGAAACAAATTTTTTAGGGGGCATGTATTTTAGGGGGACGAAACACCCAGATTGATACCAAACATTCCATATCCTTGCATATTATTTGCAAAATTAGCATAATTATCCAGTATCTTCATACTTTTCCATATATATAGATGTGTGTCATTGCTCTGGGTTAATGCTAGAGCTTGTATTCTATTAGCCAATTTGGCGATTTTGTTAATATTTTGATTAGCCAAATTCGGAATTGATTAGCCAAACACTTTTTTTTGTGCATGTAACGTAAATCAACATTTAGTCTAAAATAATGATAGGACAATCCCCCATTCTCAATGTCCCAATAGATTGAGAAAATGCAGTGGGCAATCTTCTCAAAACCATAAATTAAGAACACTTTCATATGATTAGCCATTTTGGCGATTTTTCAGGTCTGGCATTAGCCAAATTGAACTTGGATTCGCCATTGGCGATTTGGCAAGAGGCTAGCATTATCCCTGATTGCTCCCTTATAAAATTCATATGTTTGCAAGTATAAATTACTGACACCTATTTGGGGTTTTGACAAAAATTTGTCCCAGTCCAAAATTTTATTTCGCTTAATTTCATAACAATACATTTACTATTTACTCATAATCTGTCAGCAATTAGTCAATCTATAACAGATAAATAGCCATTGATTCAATTGTGCATCCTGTCTTGACTGGTATTTGTCAAAATATGTCAGTATCTATGGACTATTTGTCAGCAATTAGTTAATATATGTTAGTAATTATTCACTTTTTGTCAGCAATTAGTCAATACATGGTAGTACCGTAATCTCCTGCGTAGAAGACGTGTTGCGCATATAGGACGCACCCCCTTCTTAGGAGAAGCATTTTCGCGTATAAGATGCACCTCTTAGGGGTGATTTTTGTCAATCCAGTACTGTTCTATAGTAAAATTACCCCTCGTATAAGACGCACCCCCAACTTCAGAAAATCCTATAAGACGCACCAGCATTTTGTTTGGCGTAGAGGACGCGTCTTATATGCGGGAGTTTACGGTAGTTACTTACATTTTATCAGTATTTAGTCAATATATGTTGGTAATTGCTCACTATTTGTCAGCAATTACCGTAATCTCCCGCGTAGAAGACGCGCTGCACGTATAAGACGCACCCCAAACTCAGCACATGCATTTTCGCGTATAAGACGCACCTCTTAGGTACCAATTTTGTAAATTCAGTACATTTCTATAGTAAAATTACCCCTCGTATAAGACGCACCCCCAATTTCAGTACATCCTATAAGACCTCCCAGCATTTTGTTTGGCGTAGAGGACGCGTCTTATACGCGGGAGATTACGGTAGTCTATATGTTAGTAATTGCTCACTATTTGTCAGCAATTATTCAATATACATTAGTAATTACTCACTATTTGTCAGCAAATAGTATATATATATATATATATATATATATATATATATATATATATATATCAGTATTTACTTACAATTTGTCAGCAATTAGTCAATAAATGTCAGTACTTAGTCACTCTATGACAGCAATTATCAATACATGGTAGTAGTTACTTACATTTTATCAGCATTTAGTCAATATATGTTAGTAATTGCTCACTATTTGTCAGCAATTAGTCAATATATATCGGTAATTACTCACAATTTGTCAGCAAATAGTCAATATATATCAGTATTTACTCACAATTTATCAGCGATTAGTCAATATATGTCAGTACTTAGTCACTCTATAACAGCAATTATCAATACATGTCAGTATTAACTCACAATCTGTCAGCAATTAGTCAATATATAACAGAGAAATAGCCATTGATTCAATTGTGCATCCTGTCTTGACTGGTATTTGTCAAAATATCTCAGTATCTATTGACTATTTGTTAGCAATTAGTTAATATATGTTAGTAATTATTCACTATTTTGTCAGCAATTAGTCATACATGGTAGTAGTTACTTACATTTTATCAGTATTTAGTCAATATATGTTAGTAATTGCTCCCTATTGACTAATATCTGACAAATTGTGAGTAATTACTGACATATATGGACTAAGTGTCAGTAATTACTCACTATTTATCAGAAATTAGTCAATACATGTCAGTATTTACTCAGAATTCACCAGCAATTAGTCAATATATATATGGTCTTTCAATAATGGAGGTCTTTCCATTTCTCCATTCTCTGGTGTTTGATTGAAAATGTTGGCGTCATTCTGTGTTTTAATCTGTGTTTTTACGGTACATGAAATTGTATTGAGTTTACGGCTATAACAGGTTAGTGTTCGTGCTATGGTATGATAGTAATTACTCACTATTTGTCAGCGGTTAATCAATATATGTTAGTAATTACTCACTATTTGTAAGCAATTAGTCAATATATATCAGTATTTACTCACAATTTGTCAGCAATTAGTCTTAAAATACTAATAAAGAATTCACTACAGCACTGCTGTACCTATCTCAAATGTTCTCAACAATTAGATTCTCAACTAATCGTACAAAATCCTTAAAATTAAAATATATTAAAAATATTAGATCCTCAAGCAAGCGCATCCTCGTTATAGAAAAGTTATTGCTTCGAGATGACTTGCTACCCAGTTGTCTGCTTCCGAACTGTTCCTGTTTCCAACCTGCCCAGTTTCCTTATACATTGTATAACAAAAAAAAAGAAGCATAATGTTTGATATAATGTTTGATATATTGTCCATTCCTGTAGGTGGCTATGGTGGAAGCAAACATAGAGAAGGATGTACCCGAGGGCTTGCTCATTGCATTCAGCGTCTGCACCACCCTAGTTGTGGCTATCCATCTGCTCGCCCTGATGATAAGTACATGTATCCTCCCCAACATGGAGTCGGTCAGTAACGTTCACAATGTCACCGCCGTCAGCGAGTCGCCACACGACCGCATGAACTGCTATATTGAGATGGCCTGGATATTCTCCACTGGTATAGGTATCTTGCTTTTCCTGGCGCAAATGGCGATCCTCGCCTGGGTTCGCTTTCACAGCCTCAGCTCCAAAGCAGCCATCGCCTCAACAGCCATCATAGTGCCATCAGTATTGCTTTTTGTTGGATTTGCAATTCATTTCTATCGTCAACTTGTGGCTCACAAATATGAGAGATCTACCAAAGGACTAGAGGAGCTAGAGACAATGGCAAATCAGCTAGATACCAGAGGAAATATTCAAACCGTGTAGCATTTTTGTCATTTTCCACAGGTTGTTTTTGTAAACATAGATGTTATAATAAATTACACACCTATTGATATTTACCTTGGTAATTTTAATTACCAAAGCTTTATAAAACAGTTCCTTTATTTATCTTTTTAAAGAATGCAAAGGTGCATGCACTAGTGTAGAAACCTTAGATGTCCAGAACCTTGACGTCTATTTTCTCAATCCTATGAGTATTGCTTGGCGTTCAGATATTGTCAGCGCAAAATTTCTAAGTTCCAAGAAGTTTGATAAAGAACAGGAATCCGTGAAATGATGTTAGGTTCTAGCGTCTTTGTTGCTTATCTCTGCTACACAGAGGTTAGAAGTAAGAATCTCAGGACTTAACTGAATTCTACTGCTGTCATATCAGTAATTAAAAAGGTATAGATTTGCCATCGTGTACGGCAACGTCTTACCTACTATTTCCTATCATTCTAGACGTACATCTTATGATCTTAACGTCTGTATTACCTACCGTAATAGAAGTCCATGCCATACATATGATATGTACAAAGGATGCCATACATGCAGGTGCAGGAATCGTCTCTACGTGGCTACTCACTTGAAAATACATATAAATAAATAAATCATTGTTTTGGAATGGTACAGAGCATTCTTACTGCAATATCCTTTTATTCCAGTTTGAATATCTATAGACAAGTTATGTATCTGCTGACCTCACTTATTGTATAGATTTTCGTTTTGTTTATGTGTATAAACGATCAGGTAATGAGTTATTAGAGGTAAGGGGAAGGAGTGTGAATCAGTTGTACCACCATCAGTTCCATGGGTATTCGTCATAGATAATGTATATGTTTAAGTTTGAACTGATTTGCATGCTCCTGTCATCACGATATCCTGGGGCAATGATAATTCGTTGTATCAATCTGTAACAATGCTTCTTTCAGTAATTGTACTGATGGTCAACTGACCGAGAAAGTCAACAATTCCTGTATAACTTTTTGAACTTGAGCTAATGTCACTTACCACCATTGCAATAATCACGATGGTTGATCAGTCCCAAGACCAGTTATCTATAAGCTTAGGTAAATTTGATTTGAGCAACTGCTGGAACATATTTTAAACATTAGATCTGAATCAAACTGATATCTATCCAGTGTTCGATATACGAAGTGAACCTGTCTGAAAAAAAAACGTGATTTTTCTCAACACAATTGATCAAAAGTGAAAAAAAAGAAGCAACAAATTTTGAGGAATATCCCACCTGAATAGTGTCATTGTGAAATGTACACGAAACATAATATATACCGTAATCTCCAGCGTATAAGGCGCATCTTATACAGGGGGTTTTAGTTCTCATTGCAACCACAAGCGGGGCTCCAAGACCTTTCTTTTGATATGTTACATGCCCACTTAGCCATAATAGGATATATGGGGGCCCAGGGGGTCTATGGGGCCCAAGTTACACATAGGTCTTTGAATTTTGAAAATTCATTCAGTAGAACCAAAGTTATGAATTTCTCATATTTTTGAGAATTTTCCGAAACTCTAGGTGTGCCTTATATGTGGGCTGCGCCTTATACGCGGGAGATTACGGTACAAGGTGTACCATGATCAAAGAAGACTTAAATGTATTTCCACTCTAGTCATAAAATGATGCAGACAAGTGACTGGAATATGATCTGATACCGATGTCACTCTCTTAGTTTTTACATGATATTCTGAATTATTGTATTACAGTATCTATATAGGTAGCCAAACAATTTTAGTCTTTTTATACTATTGGTACTTAGCTGTTTTTGTAACCATATTTTCTTTACTGTATACTCGTTAAGTTCAACTCTTACTTTTCTGAAATGTCAGGGATCATGTTATGATGTACCAAGTCATTTTGATATCTTACCGGGGGGGGGGCTGTCTACATGAAGGTCATCTGATGCGACCGAGCATTTCCTATTGCACATAATGTGATATCTCTCCCATCATGTTAATATCACCCAGCTATTATTATATATACTGGGTTACCATGTTATTATCGCCTTGCATTTCGGTATTTCTTTAAAAACCCGAAACCTAATGCTTTATAATTTTTAATACATAAGCCAGATTGTACATGTATATTGCTTTGGTATTGAATCTGACAGCCATTTAAGATGGATAACAAACACCGCATTCAGTAACAGTGGCCTATGTTTATTTAGCAGTCACACATCATGACAATACTTCTGCAGAAATGTCTTTACTATGGAAGACTAGTGGGTTTACAGTATTTTGTAAAACGGTGTATATAGTCTGTTGGCCCTGTACTTTAATTGTAATATATACATCACTTAGCTTTAACATGAAAATATTTATATATGCAAATAAAGCAATATATATGATCTGACATCTGAATTGCTTTCATGTTTTATGGTTCCCTACTAGCCACGTATCAAATGAATCATGGATGATAATTCTCTGACGTACACCATATCACAAAATTAATTGTGTAAGATCTATAGTTCGAAATAATAATGGAGAGTTACACATAGATAAAAAGAAAACACATTTAAACATACACAATTATTATGTTTACATATAGATGTAACTACAGACTGAAATACATGTATTGAAGAAATAACCCTATCATGGTGAACATAATTTGTTGTATGGTTAAATTAGTTCCCGACACACTACCTAATCAAGGAAGGGTGTCAGGGAGTAGCTCTACCAGATCATCAACATAGATGACCTGCTTTCTATGAGCATGTCCTACCATAGTTGACGTTATTAATCCTGAGAGTATTTCTTGCCAGATTGACTTACTTCCTGAGAGCATTACTTATCAAAGTTGGTCTGCTTTTTAAGCGCCTTACTTATCAAAGTTGGGCTGCTTCTTAAGAGCCTTACTTATCTAAGTTGGCCTACTTCCCGAGAGTCTTATCATAGATAACCTACTTCCAGATCAATCGATGTAACTTTTTTTTATGAAGCATTTCTCAAAGAGCTTATTTTACTCTGGTCTGCGGTGGCCCTCTATAGCAAGTTCATTTGTTGAGCAAATCTCTTCATCTGTTCGGAGGGTTGTTGGAGGTGGATTTTCATAGTAATTGTTGTTCGCATCCACTTCTTGGTCATCAATTGTTTGTATGCGGATGATGGTTGCATCGTCGGTGTGCATGATGTCTGAGTAGTAATATTCTGAAAAAATTCAGTGTTTACAATTTTACAGAGCGTGTAGGCAGGAATGGTGGATTTTAGATTAGCAGTAGGTCCAGACACAGACGTTTTGCTAACACCAATATAGGGAGTAAAATTTAAAGTAGTTAAGCCACAATTTCTTGCCAAAACCAAAGTAGATTACATTACTTTTGTTCTAATCAAAAGATCTTCAAATTCAAAAAGTCACATGCAGCTAGAACCTAAACATCCCCGCCCTCGTAAATTCAGAAAGAACATCGCTGCTGTTTCAAACTGCAAAGTATACTTTTTCTTAGCTATTTTAAAATTCAAACTCAATTTCGTTGATCACTCAAAATTCACGGAAAATCATATTTACACCTCCACGCCTGAAGTGAAAACAGCAAAAACTAAAAATATTCCGAGTATACACTATTTCACATCCGTGGTAAGCGTTTTAATTAGTTTTATTCTTTTTTACTCCGTCCTTCTTAGTGGAGTTTCTCTCTTGTATTTTGGTGCCAATAACTTAAAGTAAAAAGAAAAGTGGCCTTACCAGGGATTTGCTGTTCCTTTGTGAGAGTTGGTAGTACACAGGGTGTGCTTAGTCGGACTTTGTTGTACTGGTCTAGGTGGCGCTTGCGTTTCACCTCCTGTGTGCAGGGCTTGTAGATGGACTGTTGGAAGAACAGTTTCAGGAATGTTCAGTACTATTAGCATAATTAGAAATTAAACAGTGACTCAACAAGCGAAAACACCCCTCCATGGGGGATTTTTAATTCTTCATTTGGCCACCAGGGGGCATTGCAGGGGCAAAATAAGTCTAATTGCTTTGCATGCTTATTCTCCATCTAGAACTCAATGCCCTCATAAAATTTGTTCAAAGTAGCCAGTCCTATTAAACTTCCGATAAGAAAAAAATATCTTCTAGTACATGTCTGAAGGATGCCTTGCTCATACGAACAACAAGAATTTAAAAGAAAAATCTATTTGTTAAAACTGTGTTCTAGTTTTCACTGTGATAAAACCATAAGTAGCGAGTATCACACGAAAGTTGGTCCGATAGAAATAGCAACCGATTGCTAAATAGAAGAGGAAAATTTTACTGCTTTTTTTTTTAGTGAATTGATAAACGTAAGATAACTTTTGCAACTTACAGAGTCGATATGTCTGAAAGACGGCCTTCTTATCCATGATCGACTTTGTTGATAAGGCCAAAAAACAATAGAGAACAAAATTAGAAAATGCTCCTTGTTTAGAATCATCAATGAAAAACAACACCCTAAAATAATCTCTCGCCTGACCTATAAAGGACCAGCATATGCACAAGAATGGGCACCCTGCTGCACCTTAGAGATTCAGCAAAAGTTGAGAGGACACATATTATAAGCGAGACTTTGAAAGAATAGCTGGATGAATTAAACAATAGAGTAGGCCTACTACATAACAAAGATCTCTAAAGAAGATGGGCCTTAAGCGCGAGATGAACACATTAATTACGTTATTTTCACAAACAGTTCTGCTTTTTCCGTGGATATTGTACATTTTTGGCAAGCCATAGGTACATTCAAAGTGCATTTTAAATGAGAAAACAATACACCGTATTTGAACCTTAAAATATGGGAATTCTATTTTCTCTCAATATAGCCTATATGCCAATTGTAATATCTGTACTAGATTACGATATAACAGTACCAGATGAAAACGCCAAGTGCGATGAAGACGCCGATACCACAGACTCCAAGTATACCAACGATGACCGTGTCCACTCCAACATTCTGCGTTGGGTCGTGGGTGGGAGGCAGTGGTGTGACCTCCAGGGTCATGGACAATGTACTGGTCAGCGATTCTATGCCAGCCATGACTTCTGAATACATAACAAAAATGAATTGTGGAATAAAAAGAAGTAGAGTGAATATCCGAGAATCCATTGAAGTTGTGGAGTGAGTTCACAGGGGGGGGGGGGGCTGCGTATATACATGGTGCAACAGGGGGTGTCGGGTATTTGATTACGTAATTAATTGAGATGATTCTATTAGGTGAAATTATCCGTTTCCAGGCATAATGGAACTCCTTTAAATTTTCTAAAGACACATTTGTGTGTAAAGTAGCTTCACACGTGGAGGTGTGAGATACATAGTTCAATGGAGTGAGTGAGTATTAGATGTTTAACGCCATTTCGACAGCTATGGTCATATTCATGGCGAGAACTACATTACACAATTTCACAGAGGAATGGGTCAGTGCCCACGCATATGCACACCACACACATCCTGAGGGGATAGGAAAGAGGAGAAATAGACCCTTTTCAGTGGGCTAGGGAAGCCCAATGGCTCTATGGCTCAGCCTGAGGAGCTTGGATAGGTATAGTTATTACACGATTTCTGTGACTCAGGGTGCTTTTCCTGGATAATCCCATTCTGATACCTGTCGATATTGCACACCATGATGCTTGCATCATGACTTTGTATGGCATGCCTGATATCCATGGATATCAGGCACGCCATACAACACAAAATTTGAGACATGTCATATGTCACATGTTAAAACCAACGAGAATTTCATTGCCAAAGGTAGGGGTCTATCCATACCCTACTGATCCAAATGCCACCTCCCTGTGCACATGTGTCCAGGGACTGACGAGAAATGGTTGGTTAGAACCAGGTCTGTATAAGTCATTGATATGATACAAAGCCCGCAGAGGTCACTCACACATAACTAGTATACATTCAATGTGTGAAAATATCCTGCAGTCCTGAGGGATAGGAGAGAGGAGATATAGACCCTTTTTAGTGGGCTAGGGAAGCCCGGGTCAAGGTGGGAATGGATTGGATTACTACCATAGCTCTAGTAGCAGCCCTGTGGCCACATAGTTGCGATGTCGCGCTCACGGTTTGTCACAGTCGTTCGCTTCCCGGCCTGGTCCACATAAGTTTTGCCTCTATAGAAGAGAATGCTATGTGACTGGCTGGTTGCAGTGCAGAAGCCTGTATTGGCTGGAAGCAGGTCTGCATGGTTTCTGGTGACATGCACTGATGAAAACTGATAACATGGGACCAGCATGTCCTTGGAAGTGGGTGTTACCCAGCGACAAGGTACCCATCATAGTATGTCTTATCAGTGGGGTTTACCTCAACCAGCAAAATTCAAAATGGTGGACCCACAGGACGTCAATACTAAGCCCTATAAGGTTGGAGGTCGAGTCCTGGTCCTGGCATGGAGGTGAATGAATTTTTCAGCTTGTATTTATTGATATTACATTGATATTATATTGATTATCTATTAATTAATCATGTTGTAAAGCAAGTACGGTATGGGCTAACAGGCACTGAATTGGCTTGAATTGCCCCCGGCTAACAGGCACTGAATTGCTTGTATCATAGGATATCAAACGAGGGGCCTACGGCCTTACGTTACAAGCAATTCAATGCCTGTTAGCCCATACATTACTCCCTTACTATGTACGTGTGTACACAATACGCTCATTGACCCTACCTTGAGACGTGCAGTAATAAATTATTGGCAAAGTTTGGTGCTGAATCAGCCTTTGGTCGATCCCGAGTTCGATCAGCATAGCCCTAGATTTGAGCATAGATTCAGAACTGAATTGATTTTTGTGACCAATAAGTTCATTGGACCTGCCAAGGTAATATGCACGTCTCAAGGTTAACCTCTCATTTCATCAGGGAGAATAATGTATACTGTATATTCATCGATAGACCCTGTAGTGTGGTCATTTTGTAACAGAGGAAATCTCGATTTCAAAGGGTATGGCCCTGAGCCACTAAATTCTATACCTGGTGACATGCATTTGACGAGTACACATGTGTCCATTATTGATACGAGGAGAAAACTAAGTGACACGGCATGGACATGGGCCGGGGACATGGGGGCATTTCTTTTCGACATGGGGCATTGTGGTTTCTCAGAGCTGACATGGAAAATAAGGAGAATGGCTCCAAAGTCTGACTAAGGCATCGCCAAACTAAACCCTTGCTTATAAGTTATAGTGGTGTTGGGAACGTAGTAGGCAAATATTAGACTATCAAGGTGTATATATGGCCGTATATATCGCCTAATATAACTGATCTGAATCAATACGTACTCTACAAACGACTTACTGTTTTATCTCCTAAAGAAACAACCAGAACTGCTGTCCTACTTAGCTGTCCAAAGTAGTTTATCCACTCCCATGACGACTCTGGGCCGGCTCTGGGCACACTAAGGGAATCAGTCTTTTTGGTTGCCGACTTTTGAAGTTGGCGCCATACGGTCTGGTGTCGTTGCACACATTGGATTGCATGGTGGACAGGCTAAAGGTAGATTGACCACTACGATGATTGCCCAATTACGGGGTACATAGTCGCACCACTAGGGGGCGTCACGTTTATTACCAGAAACATTGCCTACAGCGTCTGTGGCTCCTGTCGTCTGCCGGTTCAAGGGGAACAGAAAAACTCACTGGAATGGCTCAGAAGCAGATTAGGAAATCGCCAAAGAAGTTGAGGATTATTTCGGCTGTTCTGTGACTTTTGTGGCAGACGGCCCAAAACACGTCAACCCTTCCGGCCCATATGCTTCTATAGTTGATACTATATTGGCCACTAGCTGGTCTGGAGCTGGTTCCGGCAACACCCGGGGGCAACACTCAATGATAAGAACTGATAAGATGGGACCAGCATGTCCCTGGAAGTGGGTGTTAACCAGGGACAAGGTACCCATCATGGTATGTCTTATCAGTGGGTTTTAGCTCAACCAGCGAAATTCAAGATGGTGGCTCCACTAGGCCTCCATACTGAGTCCTATAGAGCAGCACTAAAGTTTTCACTCTGATCAGGCAACCTGATACCGGCACGGTATTCATTAGCCGCACGCCAGCCACGCGGCGGGCGCCACAGGCGCACCTCCTCTCTAGCTGGAGTGCGAGCACGTTCAGGTCCGGGCGCGCGCCGATGGCTGGGCGTGCCGCCTATTGAATTCCCCTCAGGTGTCACTAGCTCACTCCTAGTAACCCCTGAGGGGTATTCATTAGCCGCACGCCAGCCACGCGGCGCGCGCCACAAGCGCACCTCCTCTGGTCCCACCTCTGGTAGCTGGAGTGCAAGCGCCCCAACTGCTGGGCGTGCGGCCTATTGAATGCCCCTCAGATCTTCTGCGCCCTGCATTGAGGGATATAGCCTGTACAGGCTAATTAGATGCATATATCATTGGGCAACACAAGAAGTAGACCCTATGTTTAGTACAGCCCCAATACATGTTTTGTGTCATACCTGCATATATATGTCCAATGGTACAGGTGTGCATTGTACCAGGAGTGTGCCCCTACACGGGTCGGCAGAATATTGTGCGTGTCGCTGTGTCGGATTTTACAAATAGGGCTGTGTCGCTGTGTCGATCTTTATCTAATGTAATCTGCTGCCTAATACTGTGTCCGTCAATCTCTAAAAGTGCTGTGTCGCACGTGTCGTTTTTTATAACCCCCTGTGTCGCTGTGTTGCGCGTGTTGTTTTTTACACATGTATAGGCACAGGAGTATAGAGATTTCATCTAGTATACAAACCTGACAACAACATATCTCAAACACAATCACCTGTGACTATGCATTTAGCTCAACATAACTTGGGCTGAAGAGCTATGTGGGGATTATGTGGGAACATGAGGTCTTTAATTGTTACCACAAATTGACAACAGCCCCACTAGCTCAGGCAGTAGAGGGTTGAGCTCCCATTATCAGGGAGGTGGGTTCATGTCACCATATGTCCACCAGGTCAATACTATCTATTTTGTAAGAAAATATTACCAGAAACATTGCCTCTGCTTTGAAAATCATAGTGTCTTTGAGCAGTCGTCTATTACACTTATTTTATAGATATTGATTGTAATTTATTAACACAATCAAAATCTAGAAATAAAATGTTTTGGTTCTAACCACTACCCTATTCTGGACAGGTTACATCTCCTGTGTTAAATTCCCCAAACCCATTCACATTGCATGCTGACCAGTCAGACCACAGCTCTCTCTATTACTGTTTCATCCATACATAACAGTGTGCAAGGGCACATAAGAGTAGTTGTGATAAATAGTGAGTGTCAGGAGTAATAATGTACATAGGTGTAGACTATAATCCATAAAGGGTTAGCATGATCCATGAAGGGTTAACATAGAGATGGAAGACGACCGGGAAGAACCACACCTGCAAGGTAAAAAGAGAGGGGTAAAGATTGGAAGAATCATGTAAACAGGATATACTATGCACCCTCCCACCTACACCGACCGACCAGGGAGCTTATCCAAAAGATAGAACAGAAGGCCCCTTACAGCTAATATAATAATATACATGAAAATACCAACATAAGCGGCCCAAGGTAACAAACTGGGCCAAAGTATTATCAAAGACATAGGGGGTCCCTACCAGGGGAATAGTGAACTAGTAAAGGGACAGAGATATATATATATATAAAGTACGATAAAGAAGGATATTGTTAGTGGAGTAAGATAAACACACGAAGCTAGAGGGTCGGCAACTGGGCGATGTACTCGCGGAGTTAATCCAATAGGAGAGTGCACCAGATGTATTACCACTAGCACTATGTAGGATTACGAGTGTTAGATAAAGCTGTTACTTAAGCCTTGGTGATCGCGGGCAGAGGTCTCACACACACACATACACACAATCATATCAGGAGTCATGCGAATAACTGTACATATATGTGAAGGGTTAAAGTGAATACCAATAACCCTCAACAGGAGTCAATGTAAATAAGGATTGGATGTCACCTGGAAATGGAATGTTCAATAAATGGTAACCTATAATACAGACTTATGGTTATTGAGTAGGTGCATTAGTACTCTACCAGAGCTACTTCCCCTATAAGGCGCTGATAATAATTAAACCTTGTAATGAAGCAGATAAGATAACCTAAAGTCATATAGCGCAGATGGTGGAGAACCCGGGTATCTAAAAACAAAAAGGTTAATAACCCATAGAAACAAGAAAATAGAAAGAAAAGACCTAGTAAAAGAAATCTAGGTCATGTAAATAAGTAAATATAATATATATATATATATATATATATATATATATATACATAAATGGCCAAAAGCAAGAAGGTTACCAGTAAGAGCTTAAAAGCAAAATTTAGATACTTGTATATGAGTGTCTGTATTTGTATACATATATACAAGACATAAAACAACAAGTTGTTTTAATGGACCCCCCTGCACTGTGCAAGGGCACATAAGAGTAGTTGTGATAAATAGTGAGTGTCAGGAGTAATAATGTACATAGGTGTAGACTATAATCCATAAAGGGTTAGCATGATCCATGAAGGGTTAACATAGAGATGGAAGACGACCGGGAAGAACCACACCTGCAAGGTAAAAAGAGAGGGGTAAAGATTGGAAGAATCATGTAAACAGGATATACTATGCACCCTCCCACCTACACCGACCGACCAGGGAGCTTATCGAAAAGATAGAACAGAAGGCCCCTTACAGCTAATATAATAATATACATGAAAATACCAACATAAGCGGCCCAAGGTAACAAACTGGGCCAAAGTATTATCAAAGACATAGGGGGTCCCTACCAGGGGAATAGTGAACTAGTAAAGGGACAGAGATATATATATATAAAGAACGATAAAGAAGGATATTGTTAGTGGAGTAAGATAAACACACGAAGCTAGAGGGTCGGCAACTGGGCGATGTACTCGCGGAGTTAATCCAATAGGAGAGTGCACCAGATGTATTACCACTAGCACTATGTAGGATTACAAGTGTTAGATAAAGCTGTTACTTAAGCCTTGGTGATCGCGGGCAGAGGTCTCACACACACACATACACACAATCATATCAGGAGTCATGCGAATAACTGTACATATATGTGAAGGGTTAAAGTGAATACCAATAACCCTCAACAGGAGTCAATGTAAATAAGGATTGGATGTCACCTGGAAATGGAATGTTCAATAAATGGTAACCTATAATACAGACTTATGGGTATTGAGTAGGTGCATTAGTACTCTACCAGAGCTACTTCCCCTATAAGGCGCTGATAATAATTAAAGCTTGTAATGAAGCAGATAAGATAACCTAAAGTCTTATAGCGCAACAGGGACTACCGGTACTTTCCATTCCCTTCCCATAATACATAGAGCAGAAGACCAGAGTCTAGGACGCTAGTACTTAACTCCCCAGCTAGCACAACTCGTGCAATTTACATCATTCTTACGTGAAAACTCATGTGATTTACGTAAAAAAGACATCATTTGGATGAGTTGTGCTAGCAGGGTCTGGGACCAGTATGTCTGATCAGGTTGAGTTAGGAGTAGGCAGGCCTACACCTAATACGGGATGTGCGTCTTATACACATAGCCCTTTTTATCTTTTTGCTTTTGGTTGTTTAATAGGAGTTAGGCCCTACACATTATACCACATCCTTGCCAACCTGGAAAGTCTTCACCAATTGTGTCAAAAACGCGATCTTTATAAGGCTACTACTCCAAAAGATTTACTCATCACCGAGCTATGAAAAATGTGATTTTAATTTATTAAGGCTGAAAGGAGATATCTGTTGGATTAATCCCAGTTACCATAATTATGTGAAAAGGGCAAATGCTGGGCGTTATTATCTGCCCACCTTCTCAAACATACCGGTTGTCCTTGTTTAGAGAAATTGGTATCAGTTGGGCGTTGAGAGAAATAAAATAACAAAATTAACCATGACGTATAACATGTTTTCCTTTATTGAATTGTGCACTTAAAACACCAGTGATCTCGTTCTGTTTTATCTTATGTGATTCAAAGTCTAAAGCTTTGTGAAGATTCCATAGGACTCCATCCATAATCATCTAATCGTTGTTATTATATACAACCAATGTCTACATGCATATAGACTTAGGCCAAGACTAGGCTATTTTTTTCCAATTACTTCTGCCATTTGTTCGGAAGATAGTGTCACGAAACTTTCCAGAAAAGAGAACATTTTAAAACAGAGAGTTTGTCTCTTTCCACGGCATGTGAGTTGGTGAAAAAACACCATGTAGGCGAAAACTGAAATATATCATTAAGTTCCCCTCTATGCTTCTTCCTGATCTTCTTCCTCTTCATCAAACTCTCCTTCCTCTTCGGCAGTTGCATCTTGGTACTGTTGGTACTCTGACACCAGGTCATTCATGTTGCTCTCAGCTTCAGTGAATTCCATCTCATCCATTCCTTCACCGGTGTACCAGTGGAGGAAGGCCTTACGCCGGAACATTGCAGTGAACTGCTCAGAGATCCGCTTGAACAGCTCCTGAATAGCTGTGCTGTTTCCTATGAAGGTACCAGACATTTTCAGCCCACGAGGTGGGATGTCACAAACAGCTGTTTTGACATTGTTGGGGATCCATTCCACAAAGTAACTGCTGTTCTTATTCTGCACATTCAGCATCTGCTCATCGACCTCCTTCATAGACATGCGACCACGGAACATGGTTGCTACTGTAAGGTAACGGCCATGACGTGGATCACAGGCAGCCATCATGTTCTTAGCATCAAACATCTGCTGAGTGAGCTCAGGTACTGTAAGAGCACGGTATTGTTGGCTTCCGCGGGAAGTTAGTGGAGCAAAACCTGGCATGAAGAAATGAAGACGGGGGAAGGGCACCATGTTGACAGCCAACTTCCTCAGATCAGCATTAAGTTGGCCAGGGAAACGCAGACAGGTGGTTACACCTGACATAGTGGCAGAGACAAGATGGTTCAGGTCACCATATGTGGGGGTGGTCAGTTTCAGGGTTCGGAAGCAGATATCATAGAGTGCTTCATTGTCAATACAGTAGGTTTCATCTGTGTTCTCCACCAACTGATGGACCGAGAGGGTGGCATTGTAGGGCTCCACAACAGTGTCAGATACCTGCAAAAAGGTAATGGCTGATTACTTAACAAATAATCAGAATGAATAACCCTGGGGAATAACCTCACCAAGCAGATGTTAGACTCTAATCATGCATCCGGCAAAGCCTTGTTGAGTGCATTATCAGAGGCCAACATCAGGGAGTAGCATTGATTAGACTTGTCCAACGTGTTAAAGTTGTGATTCTCTGCTGCTAACACACTGTGATTACTGCATTTTCAGTTTCGTAACTGGATAATTATAGCCATGGCAAAATTATAATACATTTCTCTACTTGCTGTCCAGATATCACATTTCTACACTAAAGGCCCTCTACTGTGAGATGATTGCAGTATGAAGTCTTTTGACTCATTGTTGAAAATGTTTCAACTTTTTCTGTTTAGTAGACTTCTGGTTGTAGAACTTCATGCCTAATGATAACATTCTATATTAGCACTTACCTTTGGAGAAGGCACAACAGAAAAGGTGTTCATGATTCTATCCGGGTACTCTTCACGGATCTTGGAGATTAGTAGTGTTCCCATTCCTGAACCAGTGCCACCACCTAGCGAGTGTGTGAGCTGGAAGCCCTGTAGACAGTCACAGCTCTCAGCTTCTTTTCTAACCACATCAAGGACAGAGTCTACAAGCTCTGCACCTTCTGTGTAGTGTCCCTTTGCCCAGTTGTTCCCAGCTCCAGATTGACCAAAGACAAAATTGTCTGGACGAAAGATCTGGCCAAAGGGTCCTGACCGGACAGAGTCCATTGTCCCAGGCTCGAGATCCACAAGGACTGCGCGGGGAACATATTTGCCACCTGGTAGAGGAGGAGAGGTAAAAGCTTAATAAGCACATCTAATTCAATGTTTATATTTTGTTTTAATTTCATAGTTTCCTGCACTACCTTCTTAGTTTGCTTCTAAATCCCTGTCTCAGAATAAGGACAACCACATCTCTCTAGGTGAACCTCCAACCTGATGCCTGGTGTCACTAGCTTACTCCTAGTAATCCTAGAGATTGTTTATCACAAACCAACAACAGTCCCGCTAGCTCATGCAGTATAGGGTTGGACTCCCAATGTCAGGGAAGTAGGTTTAAGTCACCATAGGCCCACCAGGTCAATACTATTATTTTTGTAAGAAATGTATAGATATATTAAGACATAACCAAATACATCATCTTTGCTATGAATATGTTAGTTTCTTTGAGCAGCTTTCATAGTTATACATGCTTGGTAAGAGCAGCAGAGCAAAACAAAATGAAAACTTAAAAATTAGACATAGGGCAGAAGACCAGAGTCTAGGACGCTATATATAGTACTTAACTCTGGGACCAGTATGGGTGAACCTCCTTACCTGTGGCTTCATTGTAGTAGACGTTGATCCTCTCCAGCTGGAGGTCAGAGTCACCATGATAGGTACCAGTTGGGTCGATGCCATGTTCATCAGAGATCACCTCCCAGAACTGTTGGAAATACAGAATTTGCACAAAATGACAATGACATACCAACAATATCAATGTATTTAAGAAAACGTGAATATATACAACGTGGTATTTTCACAAACAATTGTTCATGGTAGGCCTATCTCTCCCTGCATAGCCCTACTCCCTACGTACACAGGGAGAAAGAAGACAAATTTTTATAGGTGTATTTCAGTGGTTCTTTTAAGCAGGGTTTGTTTTGCGCCTGAGGCTTTACATCAGTGGAGGGAGATAGGGAATAAATGGCTGGGGTATGTGGCATTCTCTAGTGATGTAAGTAGTGTAGGGAAATGGGGGTTGGTATGGGGTGTACTTTGGCGATTAATGGTTTTTATTTCAGTAAAACAGGATAAGGCCACTCCAAATTAAAAAATTGGTCTATGGATTTTCTGTTTTAGAAAAAGATGTGGGAGAGTGAAATTTTTTATTTTATTTTTCTAGAAAAATTTATTTGTCTGTGGAATTTGCATGGCTAAAATGTGGAGAGGGCTTTTTTTGGTTTTTTTTTGGCGGGTTTCCCTTGCAGAGTAGGCCTATATAATGAAACAAGTGATATTTTTACCTATCCAATGAATGGTCTGCCATTTCTGTACTTTTATTGATTGATCCTGTAAGCTCCTTGGGGGGAAAAAAATCTGCAATTTTCCAGGAAATGATGTGGGCGGAATCCACAGACCAATAAAATTTCTTCAAAAATTAAAATTTGTATTTTGGAAAATGGGGTGCGGGAAATCCATAGACCAATATTTTAAGTTGGTGTGGCCTAATACTCTTATAGAGGCTTAATTAGCTGCTTGATAACCACATCCTGACCTTGGGGACATTCAGATAAGCTGTATATAAGCCACAAACTCTGGGTACCTAATAGTTGTTGTCAGTAGTACAGGGAAATGGGGTATGGTATCTGGTGTGATCTGTTGATGCGACCAGTGCAGGGAAATGGGGCATGTTTTCTGCTATACTTTGTTGATGTAAGTAGTACAGGGAAATAAGGGATGGTAGATCTGCTATATTTAGTTGATGTAAGTAGTACAGGGAAATGGGGGTGGTCTCTGGTGTGCTTTCTTGATGTGAGTAGTGCAGGGAAATGGGGGATGGTACCTGGTATACTTTGTTCATATCAGTAGTATAGGTAAATGGGGGGATGGAGCCTGGTATACTTTGTTCATATCAGTAGTACATGTAAATGGGGGGGGGGGTCTGGTGTGCTCTGTTAATGTAAGTAGTGCAGGGAAATGGGGGACGGTACCCAATACTTAAGTTGCTGTTGTATGCCATCAACATATGGACGTTCCATAATCCCATTAAATTCATTGTGCACACTCTATACATGGACTTCGTAACAGAGACCTTATACATCGCCATTTTAAAAGATTTTTCCCATACTCAGTACCTAGTAATCTTAGCAAATGTCATATGTCTCATAACTATTGATTTTGGTTCCAGTCCCCAGGTTCATACTTGCCAAACCCGGGACAGGTATAGCCGGTATCACATTCCTACATGAATGATTTACCATTGGGGTATATCAAACTGATCTGATTGTTGATTGACATGCTTCATTGATCTTTCCTAGAAAGCTCCAAGAGATATGTATCTAACAAAACCCCTGTACTGCCTTTGAGGCGACATTAAGTTTTTACCCAGTAAACCTATATTTTATGAAAATGTGCCGGTTAACAATGGTCCACCCCCTACGTTCATCGTCCATAATAATACACGTGTATCTTCCAACAGGAAACATCCTTTCTGGTTGACTGTTCACAAATAGGCCATATCATTCTACCCCTATGTCCTCTCTCCCCCTTACCCTTTGATCCTATTAACCTTTAAGAGTGGACGAGGTAGGCCTACAATTGGCTACCAATCAGTCATAGAATTCCCAGCTAATCAGCTCCCCCTTCCATGCGTGAGAGCTGAGTAATCCAATTAAGGCCGCCCTTTAACGCTCTACACTCTAGGTACTGCCAAGTTTGATACCCCTGTATCCTAGTAACCGTCCCCACGAGCCAATGTTTGTTGTTGTATCTCCATGCCAACGCTGCTAAATAATAGAAAAGAGAACCCATTGGGTTGGCCTATACCTTTCAATATCTACCTGTACGCGTACAGTTTGTCAAAGGAGGCTGAGTCAACCCATCAGTTATTCACAGGGTGTAGCATAGTGATGCCTAGTAACCTGGGCCTAATGTAAACCTAGTCAAAGATCAAATCAATTCTCCCACCACAGGGACTGCAGTAAGCAGGATGGGGTAACTTCATATAGTATTCAGGAGGGCATTGGAATTCCCTGACGTTATTATAATCTACGTCAAATATGAGTCATGGCCGGCCGTGGATTTCTGACAGCCTGATAGAAAGCCTCATGTTATTAGCTATAGTTTATTTAGGCCTAAAAAAAATTTGTTGTGTTCAGGTATCCTGACCTACCCTTTTTATATACTACTCCCATAAATCCTCGCATATAAGATATTGTTTATATACACATGAATTGCATCATGAGCATCCTGTATGATTCAGCCCAACTCAGGGTGCGTATTGTAATATGCAAGGTTGGTTGATTGGTTGATTCATTAGTTTTACATCACAGTTTTTCATGAGACTTACCCAGGTTTGATCGGACATTCAGTCCTTTCTTTCTCATGAGGAGGGGCGAGGGGGGAAACTGCTACCGGGGCTTCATTCCCCTTCTCTTTTTGACGGATAGCAAGTGTTCTTTTATGTCTGGTCAGGGCCAGACAAACCATGTCCTTTGATCACTAAGACATGGTTCACTGAGGGGTAAACCCATGAAAAAAGACAAGTATGTAGGCCCAGGTCTGCGCATATGGACACCAGCTGCCCACATGCTCATCTCTTGTCACAAGGAACCCCGAGTTTGTTGACTTTTACGAATCCAGTATGCCCACTCTTAGTATAGAAGAGGACTACTCCTTCGTGGACTCCCGATGAAGTTATTCTGCTCCTTCATGCCCTCACATGAAGGTCCCCACTCAACATGGGGAGTAATATGCAAGGATTTTACATTGTAGAACAGTAATAAAAAATGACCAAAATTTGACCCCAGGTGCATCCTCGGCGAAAAAAATAAAATAAAATTTGGCCTCCCCTCTCAAGGTTAAATTTTTTTTACCCTCCCATCGAGTGTGAACCTGCCCTTTTAACCTATAGTAATACACAGGCTTTTTCATTGAAAACAGCCTCATGTGAAATCATTTTGAACCCCCTGTCAGAGGAGTTAAAAAGAATCCAACCCACTCTTCAAACACAATGCCCCCCATTCTTGAAAAATGATCCCTCCCTAAAGTGGCCGAAAACAGCCCTTAGATATGCCCTAGGGAGGGTCATTATTTATTATCAACAGGGGGAGGGGTGGTGGGTTTTCACACAGACAAATGAAAACTTTTTGCACCCCTCTTTGATCTATAGCACTGCGCAGGCCTTTTTGCTAAAAAAGGGTAAACTTTAACGCCCCTCCTCAAGAATGACCAAAATTTTTCATGCCCCCCCCCCCCCATGAGAGGTCTGAAAATTATCCACCATCTCCCCCTTGATGATAGATAGGCCTAATGTCCACTCCCTTGTTGTTCTGGCTTGGCCTGAGGGTGCACCTAGTACCACGGTCGCCTTATACGCAAGGTGCGATGGTAGCATACCATAATGATAAAAAAAATGTAAAAAAAAAAAAAGAAGAAAAAACCTTCCTACCCTATTTTTTTTGGCTATGTTACCTGAACACAACAATTTTTTTAGGCCTTATGTTATCAATGAGCATTATCACATGCCACCTCGGCATGAACGATCCACTTCCACAGGGGAAATCGCTGATTAAAATCAGTTTGGCCACCAGTCTTTATATGTGGCCCAACGGGGAAGAACATGCCTCCGCGGGGGATTTTTAGTACTGGTTTTGGCCACCAGGGGGCAGAATATGGGTAAAACACTGACAAATATGCTAAAAAAAAGCTTTAGACCAATTTTTTATAAGGAATCCAGTAGTATGCTTAAAATCATTCCATCTCCACTGAAAACGTTCCATTTTTGGAACGTTGGTTGCCATGGAAACATGGAAAATTTATAGATAAGGCAATTTCTGGTTGCCATGGAAACCACTCCCCTATTCCAATTCTGAACTTTTGCCACAAACTCATTTTGAAATTCCTTCAGGAACCTAGAACCGAAAACAGAACTCAAAAATTCCCTCTAGAACCAATTTTATGACAAAAACATCACATTTCTTTGGTTTTTCCACAAAACTGTATTTCTTTGCATTTTTAGTGTTTATGATAGGATATAATGCATTTAGAGCTTATTTCCTATTTTCATTTGTACACACAAATCTATGTTTAACAAGCAATTACAGCAAAACTACCAGGGATATTTTAGCTCAAGATATCTCATTTTAAAGCCCATAACTTAAACATTAAAAAGCCATTTCCCCCCAGGAGGCATGTTTTCCCTCACCTGGTCACATATTATATCTGGCTATAATAGAAATTACCTGCATTTTGCCGTAACATGGCTTACACAAACCATTGCCAGCACAGTAGGAAGCATATTCTACTTAAACTGTTACAAAATTTCTCTTAGCAATGCAGTATCTTCATTCATGAAATATTCATTCATATTCATGGGAACCTTGTTTTTGTTTTTCGGTGAAATGAAATAGAATAGAGTCACAGAAATTTCGATGAAATAAAATAGGATAAATTCAGAGAAATTGCAATGGTTTATCAACGTTAACTATACCCATTCATACCCACACCAGTAGCCCTGTATGTAGAGGTTTAGAAACAGGCTCTATATCTTAAATCTAGAATGTTCTTCACCATCTAGAGTGCTATGGAGGGATGTATTGTACATGTGTGAGACACCCTAGTAGAATGCAGTCCGTAGGCCTACCGAGCACAGAGCTGAAGAATGACTCATCGACTCAGCCGGTGTGCGCTGCTGCCTACCCTGAGTAACACGCCGCCCTAATTATTAACCACCGACCCATTCAGGGCATAATGCAGCGCACATTAAGATACATCTCGCTCTATATTGATCTAGATATGGAGGAGAGTATACACGGTGGGAAAATACTCACCTTGGCACCAATCTGGTTGCCGCATTGTCCTGCCTGGATGTGCACTATTTCACGCATATTGAGCTAGTCTTGGTGTCTGCAAGCTGCTATTGCTGCTGCTGCTGTTGTTGCTGCTGCCGTCAGTGCCGGGGTCTGGAATGATGTTGCTAGGTCCTGCCTGTGCCTTTAAACATTTCCGTATCGATCCAGCAACGGAGGTGTGTTGGGAGGCTGGCGGGACCGTGGTTGTCGGGGGGGGGGGGGTGGGAGGTTGGTTGGCATGTGGATGGCCGCCTCTGTATATGGCTGCTATGGTAGTGACAGGGATAAACTAGTTGATGTATATATACATAGGTCTGGGGGAGAGGAGGGCAAGATTAGTCAAGGGTAGGCCCAACAGAATTCAGGACCTTAATCATAAATTGCTATAAAGATGAAGAATTACTAGTTGTGTTAAATCACATGGTCCTTGGAAAACATTGTTATAAAGATGAGTTTTTGTAGGATTGGGGCCCGGGTTTTCGGGGCTTTAAACAGTTGTGTAGATCTATAGTGAACGCCATTCCCACGTCAACTGGTTAATTGTAGGCCCTTTGAATACAATTTATATTTCAACGCATGAAAATATGAATAAGACAACAAAAATATTGCTCTTCATTCATTTTTATATTTGACACAAGTACAATGTATCATTATTTTAATATCAGCCTTTACATACGCTTATAAATATCAGGTCGCAATACAGGTAATGCCATATACAAAGTATGCCGATGCTCTCTTAATTCATCACCATGTTGAACCCTTCTAAGCTATAGTTCATAGCGCTTATCATAGCAATAACTTGTGATTTTAATATCTCACCACGCTGTCCTTAGTCCCACGAAGAAGGCACATTTATTTATGAACCAACATAATTTGCTTTACTCATCCACGTAAGCATTTTTCTTTTTTATTGTGGCGACGATTCCAGAAAGTTGTAAGCTATTCACAGTGATTCAACATTACATTAATTGTCTAAAGTTTCTCTTTTGTTTGATGTCTGAATCATGTGAAATTATCCAGCCTCTTCATTTCATCACGCAAGCGTATTACAATATTGAGTGTATGTTTAAAGCAGGTTAAGTCATATCCAGGCAGTCAAATCCACCAACTCTCCTCCTACCCCTCCTCCCTCGGTTGTTAATGAGCACGCCTCAATACCGAATGAAGGTAGCTGTACTCAATTAGCTTTTCTGAGACACAATTATTTTGTCTCCTGATTTATGACAGGTGATGCTGACAGACGTCTGTACACAAAGCTTCTGACCACCTTCACCTGGTAGGTGCCGGTACTTAGCATCTTACATGTAGAAGTTGTCTCTCCCTTGAATTCCTCATACTCTTCAAAGGAGGAAGGTGGCTCCAGGCCAGCAGCCCATTGTTGGAGAGAGTCCAAGTTTAAACTTGGCACTGAACTTGGAGCAGTGGTGATAGGTGCATGTTCACCAGTAGGTCCATCCTCTGTACTTGTGGATGTCCCAGATTGACCATCTGCATCTGGTGGGATGATAGCAGAAATAGATTTTGATTGATTGATGTCATCAGAATGAGTGGAGTGTATATACATGTCAGTTTGGGAACCAACATGGACTACATCTGGACACTTTTTGGTCTCGGTTGCTTTGACTTCATAATAGATAGGATGTTGTCATTGAATGGTGATATTTTGTGGACACTCATCACCATGGGAGGAGGCTTTTGCTGAACTTGTTGCCTTGTGATCAACAGTCCTGATTGTTGATGGCTTAGGTCTATGTCTGATGTCACCATTGGATTGATTACTCATATCAGGCTGACGAAGGCTATGGACAAATTGATCGTCCAAATCAGGTCGGACCATCCTGATTCCAGACAGTTTCCCCACTCTGACATGAACATTGTCATCATTGTCATCAGGCATGGGGCTCACATGAAACATTTTGTGAACCCTCAGGTCCAGGATGGGGGGCATATCCAAGGGGGTATGAAGACACTTGGCTGTTGTCATCCTGCACCAACCCCTCGTCGGTAGATAGCCCCACCTGTTGTTGAGGTGGCTCTCTTCCCAATGCAGGGGCTCCTTCAATCCCCCTGTACTTGAAGGTCACTTGGTGCTCAATGGGTTCAATTCTATCACAGTCGGAAACATGAAAAAAAGTATTAAAGGCTAGGCTAATTTGTTCCACCGGGGGGGGGGGGGTAGGGAAATAGTACATGCAGATGTTACTGAAGATTTCACATTAGGGTAGTTTAACCTAAAGACGACCGTTCCTGTGCAAGTTTTCAACAAGGAATTTGTAGTGGCTAATATCTCTGACGGTTTTAAGTCTTCAGACTTCCACCTAGAGACGTCCACCTAAGAACCACCCTTGTAATAAAGCCCTTTGGATAATTTTGTTAAATTATAGAAGAAATAAGTGTCTCACATAACTATGCAATGAAATGGCATAGTTTAAGCTACTGTATCATATTGAAAAAGCAAGTTTTATATTATCTAAATCAGAATGAAAATCCTAGGTATTGTTGTGCCCATGGATTTTGCAAATCTCAGCAAAATACAGGTTGTATTGCCAACCCTGCATTATATATAGGCTTTCTTTTAGCTCTATCTTAAGAAACCTTCAATATGCACAATAATAACCCTACCCTAGACTTTACAATCATGCTCTCAGTATCACATACCTCCTGTTCATACTGATAATAGTAGGATTACAGTGGAAGATGTAATATATGCGTTAGAGCATTTTCCAGTCAAATTTTGTATCCCAAACTATTCTGGGCATCAATCCTGTGGTGGTTGTCTCATGGTGACATTGGTATGTTCTAGAAAAAAGGTCCTGCACTAAAAGTATATAACATTTCTGTATCTTTATGGGGGAGCGTCAGTGTAACGTTGCAGCTATAAATAGCATATGACATCAGACCCCCATTTTATGAGAGAGACTTGGCAAGAAAGAGGAATAATCACTCAGAAGGCATTTGTGACAAAACTGGTCAACAGAAGTCTATTAAAATCGAATGGAGTGTACAGAAGTGTTGTCTAATTGTGTTGTTATGGGGGACCGTGAGTGTTTAGCTATAAATAGTATATGACGTCGGTCCCCCATTTTATGAGAGGGGCAAGAAAAAGGAGTAATCGTGTATAAGGCACGTCTTATACGTGAGGTATTAGTTCTCCCTGGATCCGCAAGGGGTCACCAAGACCTTCATTTTGATATGGTACACTCCCACTTAGTGACATAGTTGGGTTAAGGGGGTTCCTTGGTGCATTAGCTATACAAAGCTTTTTGAATTTTCAAAATCCATTCATTAGAACAAAAGTTATGAATTTTTCATTTTTTGGACCATATTCTAAAACTATAGGTGCGTCTTATACGCGAGGTGCTTCTTATACGTGGGAGATTATGGTATGTTGTTTGTTTTCTAGTGAAATCCTGTGGCTCAATTTTGGGAAGTGGAGAGGGGAAGTTGAAGTTTGTGTTTTTTCCATACATTTCTATAGTAATTGGACAGCAGAATCTAGAAAAGGTGTAGATCTGAATTTTGGTATGGAAGGGGGATTGATAATAGTGTTTCCCGAGAATATAATGGTAAAGTTGAACGATGAGCAGTTTGAGCTGACCGTTTCTTCACGAGCGGCCCGGTCCCACAAGTGAAGAAACAGGAAGCTCAAACTGATCAGAGTTCATCCTTACATTTATGTCAAGGTGTTTGAGTGGATAGTTATTCATTATTTGATCAATATCCTTCAAAATTAACCCTTATTCACCTACCACCAATGCGCAATGCTGACCGCCGCCATCTTGGATGTTTACGATTCAAAAAGGCTGTGCATGCGCAGTGGGCGTATGACGTCATCGTGACGCCACTGGTTATTTAACGCAGGGATGCAATACGGGGGTTTAGTGCATTGTCAATGGGGCATCGATATTCACCTTGACATAAAAGGAAGATTCTATGGTTAGATGGTTTTATGGGGGGCCGTGCCCTACTGTGGAGCTATGTCGTCATAGAGAACGGCCCCACATTCTTTACATTGGGGTTTTGGCGAAAAATTAAGAAAAAGTTTGAGCTGAATAGCAAAGGCAGGAGTTGGAATATGTTTAATCTGAGAGTACTGTGTGAAAGTTAAACATTTTTTGAACAACCAATTTGTAGGAATTGTTAAATTGTGATGATTGAAGTATAGAAAAGTAGAGGTTTGTTGAAGGTGTCCAAATTGTCCATAGAGCTCCATAGTAAATCGACTTTTTTCTTACTGCATGTAGGAATGTCATTTTCAGTCAAATGTTAGGATATGCCATCAACAGTATGTCTGAGAAATTTCATGTTTTTTATGAATAGTTTCAAAGATATTCCCAGTTTTGTATTTGATTTTACGACCTCATGATGAAATTGTTTGTTGCAGGGAGTAGCAATTGTACTTGCCTTGTAAAATATATTGTAGGTTGAAGAAGGGCCAGGGAATTTTTGGGTGATTTTTTTTATGTGTTTGCTAGATGTATATGTAGAAATGATAAGAAAAGGAGGAGGAAAATGTTAGGTTTCGATGTTCAAAGTTGATGTGAATTGAAACATGAGTTGTAAAGTTAGGCCTTGTGCCATGACATCAGTGTAGCAGACCAGAGTTGTGTTTCCTTATATGGTAAGGGAGGTTGGGAGGGGGAACAGACGTCTGGTCTTTAGCATACATTAACTTGTGAGACCATTTGAACTGGTCACTTAAAATTGCTGTCTAGTTAAAAGACGAAATACATCTGGAAAATGTAGAAGGAAGGACAAACAGAGAGTGGTAGAGACACCAGGGGAGAGGGTATTTTAGGATATATGAAAAGCCATGTGCATACAGTAGCATGGTTACTATACAACATATAGAAGTGTGTGCCCCCCCGCCCAGGTAGACCCATTGCATCAGATGTAGCCCCTATGTATAGACCAATCACTACAGGCCATGATTGGCTGTTGAGTTTTGAGTAGCTAGGGCGAAATTGATGTCAGTAATTATAGCTATTTTTAAGACTAATTAACAGGTTCTACCAGCACAGCAAAGGATATGATTTATGTGGTGAGGGTAGACACTCATAGACACCTCTCTGCTATGAGCCACTATGGGTATTGCTCTCATACCTGTCATAGTAGTAGTGCCCTATTGTATCTAACTTTGGTCCCCAATACAAGTACTACTTTGTTACTAATTCCTTTCCTCTATCCTTTATTTGCTGTCTAGTTGTTTATGCAATCATCTAGTAATATCATTTACCTATCCTGATAGTCAATATGTTGTACATGTAAGCAATTCTAGTGTCCAAAATATGCAACCAAAGAATTATTTTAGGAAATGGCCAGTTGGTCATTATAAAATCAAGTCAAATATGAGTACTTCAGTGCATTATCATACAATGACAATCACTTGTCATATTCAAGGAGATCATTCCATAGGGTCATATGACACCTCTAGTTCAACAATATTAGGGTTCCAAGCCCAGGGAATACATATTAAGGTGAAAAAAACAAGATGACAAGATGGACGACTCAAGGGGATGTGACCGTCTTTATGTTAATCTACCCTATAGCGACTTGATAAGAGATGAGGCTTAGAATATCTTAGGTGGATGGCTTTTTCCATCATCTTACCTAACTTCCACAATATATGGATTGTCCTTGGCCATACCAAAGATAAGATTGAATTCAGCATCACTAATCGCCTCTTCAGTCCTAGAAAGGACATGAAAAACACAGCCAGGCTAACTGGAATGATTGAATAACATAGCGCAGGGATATCGAAGAACCTTTGGTTAAAAACTAGAAGTATACTACACTTGCAAGGGAATAAATGCACAAAGGTGTTATGGGTATCTATCAATCTGATATTGCTACCATATCGGTTTGTGCAAAGATAACAAAACCAACATCTCGCTGCCATAGCAGTAGTTCCATTATTAGAGTTGTTGTGCCATAACAATTCGATTTGTAACAGCAATGAAATAGCACATAAAAAAACACTTACACAAATGACTCAAGGGATGTACCTAGCAAGGAAGAAACGTAGCCCAAGCATTCACATCGAAGGAATTTCATATCAAGCCTGCGAGTAACAATCAGTATGGATTATGTGTTGGGTTAGGCAATGTGCGATGAGGAAGTAGAATTACATTTAAGGCAAATTCGTGGGATGTGGATGTATGGATGTATTTGGTCCAATTGTGACGTCACATATTTCTAGTTTTGTTACTCCTCTTTTTGATGGAACAGTCATGTTTTATCAACTTATCTGCCAAAGAGTTTATTTGATATAAACTATTCTAGTTTAATAGTCAATATAGGGAACGTTAAACAATTATGCCACTTTTTTCATTTTTCGAACATAATTTATATAGCCTTGTCATTGGAACTCAAGACCCCCACCACCACCACCTCTAAGAAGTGACGTATAATCATTGAACATTCCCAATAAGGAAACTTACCAGAACTCTTTCATTGTTGTGTTCTCGCAAAACAATGTACAAAGTTTCTCCAATTGGGTTGCATTCAAATCAGACCAGTTGATACTGAAGAGAAAGTGTGTTGCTGTTGAATGACATTTGAATAAGATCATGAAATTTACTGGCAACTATTGAGACTAAAACGTTCAACAAACAAGATATTGTAATACATGACATAATGTAGAAGTTAAGGGCTCCTTAACGCAGCCAACCTATCAATTCTAATTCTTATGTTGTCCGCCCTACAGAATAGTCTATTCTCAGGAGGAGCATAGATTTATGCTGATACATTACACAAGTTTGCGGAGGGTCCTGTTGGTCTGTATCAATTGGCACAAATGGTTCACAGATTCATCTCCGACCATTGCTCCCCTAAGCCTGTCAATAAGATACAAACCATTACTGGCATTTATTGTTTTAGAAACAATCATGGGGGGGGGGCTATATGTGGGACTGACTGGACATTACTTGAATTAATTTGAATAATGGATGAATTTACACATTAATCATTTAGTCATCTTTATTCCCGGGGTAGGTAAGGAATACACAAACTGTAGTAGATTAAACAGAATTCAATACATGTCAAATGATAATAGAAAATGGGCCACATCATACTCAAAATTCTGCCAGTGTGCATTTTGGAGCAGTGCCGACAACACCCGGTTCAGTCCTTCAGCAGTGAGCCTTGATTGTCCTAAACTATTAATTGTTGGAAAAGTAATTTAGATTCCATCGAAAAAGGTAAATCAAAGACCAAAAAATGAATTTCATTGGCCCAGTCCTATGGCATGCTAAAATGTAGATCTAGGCCAAACAAAACGATTTTTCCAGCCACAAAAATACATTTCTATAAAGTATATCTATAGTATAACGCTCAGTCTTTTACGCCCAAAATGGTTGAAATTTGTTTAATCCCGATCCCTTCAGGGGTTTGAATTTTTTTGACCCCCCCCCCAATCGCTCATTGCTAAATATGACTACTCCCTAATAGCTTGCCATTGCTCCTTCTATTTCTGTTTCACTTTAAGCCCCCTGACCCACCGACACTGAACAGCTTTATATTGTATATCGAAGTAATTGTATGTTATCAACATGTAAAATAAGACATACTCAAATGTTTCCACACTGCTGTTGGAATCGATAAATTGACACAACATCGGAACAGCAGAATCTTTCAGTATCGTATTCTGGAAGCTGTGAAGGGATGAAGCATAAGAAAATTAATGATGCATAGTAGTTTTAAATGAGTTTCCCTTTTGATATATTCCATCAACAACCATTATCTTTGACCATGCTTATGTCAGGACATTAGTATAATTATTCTATTAATGATTTGACTTCACATCTAATCAGCAACTCTAATGGAACACTACTAGTAGACATCTTGACATCCATCCTACTAAAATACAACCTCAAGTTACGTCTTGATGTTATACTGTTTCTCAAAATGGGGATAAAGCTTTAATCTTTATGAGTAATAAAAATTAAGCTTACTTTAGTCGTTCTATCTTGTCGTCAGCAGCAAGGGCATTCCACACCTGTACCAGTCCCTCAGAACTGCATTCAGCCTTCAAGCTTTTAAGCACAAAAGAACAGTATAATTTGTTATTTAAATATAGAAGATCTTCAGTAACACGCTGCGTTAGATTGAATGACATATCCCTCTTCATGTCCGATATAAAACTGATTGAAAATTTATCACACACCTCCATTTTCTGTGTTATGTCTCACCTGGTTCATCAATATAACATATTACTCGCACGTTTAATAGAATATGATATAAAAAAAAGGTATGCTTTGTCTAGTTTGATAAGATCCAGACATTCACCCAATGTTTGTACAAGTTGTGTTGACCTTCAACATTTCTCCAAATTGTAAAATGGTGTCATCTGTCAAGGGCCCTCCAATCCTGCAACGGAAAAAAACTAAAATAAAGCTGACAAGTCACTTCAGTTGAAAATGAATTTAATACGCTGGTTAGGTTGTCTATGAGAACCGTATTGTTCCCCTACCCGGGTCCCTACCTCATCAGATTCAGAGATGTATACAGTCATGTCTCAATATATCGGTCTTCAAAAAGTCGGCTGATTCACCAACCAGCCATTTATCTTTCTGAACAGATTAAATCCTAACCATTGGATTCTATTGTAATTATGATTCAAAGAACCAGCCGATTCAGGAACCAGTCAATTTTCATCTGAAACGGAGGTGGCCGGTTAAGTGAGACATGACTGTACTTATTTTTTTTCTACCTTTATATGACCTCCTGCCTTATTACAGGGACGTGTTGAATTATGTAAACTTCATAAAACCTTTCATTTGAGAGGTAAATTTTGATTCCTCTCAGACCAAATAGTGACATCTTCTCTGATGTCCTTCGCTTTTACAATACACAGCGTAGTTTGTGCCGTGATACCGTGGTGAAATGCTATAAGGCACAGCTGGGAGTTTCCCACAAGGCCCACTCCCACTTTGGTCGATCCTATAAGGTGCACTTAAGGCCCATCTTCACATTAAAAAAGCCTTATACATTGGGTATTACAGGAATAGGTATATATACCAGATATCAGTCTTACTATAGCCTTTAAGCCAGGGCTCCACTTGCAAACAGGGGTGTATGCGTTACAGGCGACATGCCGAAATCCATTGTTCTATGCATCGCATTATACATGAAGCTGATGCATAATGTAATCAAAAACAAAAAGAACAAAGGAAACCCTATGCTGCATGTAATGCTGCCGCGGCTGTGACACTAGTGGAGCTCGGGCAATAGGTATACATGCCCTCAAGCGGTATTGTGGGTGAAGTATCATGCGCCAGCTGGAAGAGATCTTCCCCATTCAATGGAATTATTCTAGACATAATTTGAAGGAGATCTCAAATGACTGATCAAATCAAAACTAAAGGCATAACATATATTTAATCATGTCTACAGGTAGCTATCTTTGACTGGGTATACTATACTAACGTGTACTCCTCAATTAGCAATTTAACATACCGGATATTAGCCAATGTGGTGTTCCTTTGCAGTGCCTCAAATAATTGCTGAATGGCATCACTGGTCAGTTTTCTCTCCAAATCCTCAATGCTGGAAACAGTTGATAGAATAGAAACGATTGTATAACAAATCTTTCTACAGGCACTTGCATAAACTAGCTGCTATCTGCACTGCCGTGGTCACATGAAGGTCCTGTTCTTTTTTTTAATCAATCTAAGGTTCTAGGCAGAGGGCCAGTTTGAGGGCCCTTCACGTGACCAAAAATCCGGGTTTCTTTCTCAAAGGAACATGATGATTGAAATGTAAGTTATTACAATAAAATGTAGCAAGACGTGCTTAGTCTGACAAACCTGATTCTCCTTAGAGAGGTATTCGAGATAAGCATCTCACACAAACTTGACGTTGCTTCTTCGTTCAGATGTGGTCCGTATCCCAAGCTTAAGGGGTGTGAATGATTCAAAATTACATGTTTTAGGAAGAAAGATTCCAGAATGATCAAGAATATGACAATGATAATTAAATTTTCAAAGTAATAATGATAGTTAGGCCACTCAGGTTGTTTCTCATCATTGCGAGCAGTGAGAAAACTGACAAGGGAGGATTTTATGAGGGTCGGAAAGCTATGCAATACAGCATGATCACAATAAACACTAGATGAGGGAAAAATGCACGCAATAAACTCCTATTAGAAAGTCATCGTTGACATTCTAAAAGTGTGGATGTTTATTTTTGATACCGACAGCATCCATTTTACCATAAGCCTTAATCTAACACAAAACATCATTTATCTTCTTTCATTTCATAGTTCATTTCGATTCTAATTCTGGAAATATAAGACGAAAAAAACTCAAATGACGTGATTTTTTTTTCTGACAAGGCTTGTAATGAGAAATAACTTTTATTTGGGGTGACCCTAGGGTTTAATAGGATGTTGAGAATAATACTTTAGTAGTCGTAATATGTAATAATACCATACTATGCTATTGGCAACATGTTAATTATCATTGCAGTTGTCAAAGCTGAGAAAATAAAGATATTAATTTAACCTGATACTACGGAAGGTGGTATTCTTTCGCAGGGTTTGACATAGACTGACAGCCGATGTGTCATCGAGTCCATGAACCCTGTGATAAAGTGAAAATTATGCGTTAGTTATTTCCGTCAATCATTTGTTAGATATTTTCGTGACTTCTAAGGTTTTTGGAATTAGTGAAAAGACAAAACTGTGTGGTTCTCTTGGGAGTGATGCATGTAGTTTTAAATATACAATCTATCTCTTTATGAATGGCTTTAAATATTAGGTCTATGTTGTAACCCAAGGGGCTGTCGGGGCCCACATACAGGAGAGAAGATCCTTTATAAATACATTGTGATTAAAAGTGCCATACTTCTATCTAACATACGATCTTAAAGTCTCAATGCCCTTGTTGTCAACATAATCAACCTTATCCTTTATACATCACCTTATACAAAGACAAGTTGTGTTATCTCGGAGAAATTCACAGATATCAGTTATCACTTTATCTGTAAGCTTTGAACTGATAAGTCTGTAAAATATAAATTTGAATGGGTGTGTAAATCATTAAGGAATAATCTAAAGATATTTGAAATAGTTTGAATACATTTGCATTTATGTCTCACCAAAAGTAGTTCAAGAAAAACTCTTTTGCTATTTTTCCATTATTCCAAGTTGCATTGTTATCTTAAGGGTCTACACTTAAAACACAGGTGGACTTTTAGTATTATAATCAAGGAGTGAATTCCTTTCAAGAATTCAATACATTTATATCACAATTTAAGATGGAATCACACTCCAATGTCTCATAGAAGTATGATAGAAATCATCACATTCATAACGGGCCTTAAGTATTTCTGTCACTCAAATATAAAACTTATTATATATGTATTCAACAAAATGCATTAAGGGTAATATTTACAAAGTTTCACCATTATCCAAATTACGGTGTGTTACTGTACGTAATTACGATACTTCACTGTAAAATGATCGATAGTTACAGGGAAACATCCTAATTGAAATAACGGGGAAACACTGTAAAATTTTACGGAGAATCTCCGTAAAACCAACGTAGATTTTTAAGAGTGTAGCTAAGTTGAACATACTGGAAATTACAGCATGTTGTGTTGTTTGTGAGAGATTCAAGCAACTGAATCCACTTTTCCTCACTAAATAAACAGTGTGGTAACCTGTAGAGTAAAAAGTAGTAGGTGTTTAGTCATCGAATGCTGGAGTCACTGCATTTATATAAATGATTTTTGAAGAAATCTCATCTCCAGAAGATAAAGATGTAGGCATAATGCCTTACACCTGGCGGTTCTGTATTTTGTATGTTAATTAAGATTTGTAATTTTGGTGTTTATCATAGAGATATTTTACAAAATCGGTACCTTTTCCAGGGTTCCCACACGTCATGGAAATTTCTGAAAATTTCTTCTTGAGTCATGGAAAGTCATGGGAAATGGGAAAACTGAATATATATTGCAAAAGTTCCATTGGAGTGTACTTTTTCCCACCTCGATAGCAAGAATTTTGCCGGGAGCTCAACCCCAATAATGTCCAAATAATAGTTAAATATGTCATAGAGAATTTAGATTTCTGTCATGGAAATGTCATGGAATTTAAGTCTGGGGATTTTGTGGGAACCCTGCTTTTCACAAATAACATTGATGACTTTTTGCTTGAGTAGTTGCATGGTGATTGATTTTTAGAAAATCTTTCAGGCAATGCATAAGAGAAAATGATATTATTTGATAAGACTTGGGGTAGAGATTTTCTATTGTAGCAAAGAATGTATGTACATCTTTCTGCAGGGTGACACTCTAAAGTGGGCATTCCACCGAAACCGATTTGTTTACGATTTTGAATCGGGAGCAAATTGACCCATCTTCCGCCCACTTCCAGTCAAATTTAAGAAATCGAATTGCCGACATTGTGGGGTGCTGCATTGGGAATCCACCATAAAAAAATCATGAAATTACATAATTATTTCTCTCAAATCTGATTAAAATTGGGCTGATATCAGTCAAATGGATTCGTTGGAATACCCAATTAAATGTGTACACGGCCACTGATAATTGGACAGAGTGCTGTGATGTAATCATCATACATATAGTTTATCATACATACTGCAGCCTTTGTAGAGCTACATATGGAGTGTTGCTCCTTTCAAGCATTCCAATGAGACTTGGGAGTGCCATATCTGTTAATTTGGCATTACGAAGTCTGCAATGAAAGCATGGTGTATGTACACATTCAATAAAGCAGAGAATGAGGTGATGGAGAAGTTGGTCTACAAAATTTGCCCTTCCTGTTTAGAGAATCTCCATTTCATCCTGTCTAAATATCAAAGAAATCCACATTAATACTATCACAGCATCAATATTCCCTGCCTCATCAATGTACGTTGCATATCAATCCTGTTTCGGGTTTAGTCTTTATCTAATGCACTATGTAATTTATTGAAGTCAGGCAGATAATTGGCATGTGTGTGTAAATTTTACCACACTGGCAGGGTTTAGACCCTCCCCTTTATTGAATAAACAAATCAATAATCCTTGATTGAACTAGAAAACAAAACTCTTAGAACCAAATAATCGAACAAGAACCATAACCAGTAACTTAAATTTTTTTCTGTTGTCGAATGTTGACTGTCAACCAGACGGCGGAACAAGCACTTGCGCGCCCCCTACATATCACCCCATATATGCGGCTGCACCGGGCTGTGTGTTTCAGTCTCAGAGTAGCCAGCACAGGGGTCACATCACCTAAATAGGTCAGAATGGCCAGTATTGTCTAATGATGAGTCTATGGAGGTCACCCCCTTTTCCCAGTTATATTTCTACTATTAAACCTGGAGCACTTTTGAGCACTCTTACTGAATTGAATGCATAATGTCTTACACTATTGATATGTAGTTCTAATCTCTACAGAGACTCTCAAGTTAATGTGTAAAATCTATTTTGAATTGGCTAACTATCAATTTTTGGGCAGCCAGCTGTCAACTGACATCTGCATCAATATTTAACTATACACAAACTAACAGGTATACAACACTTATAAGATATAGAGAGGGAATAGTGACCAACATGACTGCAACCATCTTTCCTTTGTATTATCTTTAATTTGTCTGTGTTTAGCTGAAGACTTGCAGACTCAGAAGTGTCTGTTACCGCATGGGCGCCGTGTTTACGGTGCTCCTGCCCCACTCACCCTACAGAGGGCGTACTGCTTGCTGCGTTGTCTGACTGTCAACATGGCTGAGTTGCCAAGGAAGGAGGTTGGCCCTCTGGTGAGTAGTGGGGGAACCAGGATTTCTCGCCTCAGGGGAGAGACATAACTACACTGAGGGCCTATGGGCGTTCCGTCCCTCCACTATACCCACAGAGAACATATCCTGTATGTAGGTCACTCTACTGACGGAACAACGGGAGACTGGGGTCAAACTGGTTGTGTATTCTAACTAATATTTTAATTACTTTTAATGACCCCCTTTGATCTAGATAAGAATCTGATTGAACTTGGGTGTGTATTGGAGCCACATACAGGCATGGGCCGACCCCCCCCCCATCCCTCCTCTCTCCCACCAGATAAGGATCTGATTGAAGTTCAATGTGTATTGGCTCTCCCTGACCCCAGTCTCCCGTCGTTCCATCAGTAGAGTGACCTACATACAGGATATGTTCCCTGTGGGTATAGTGGAGGGACGGAACACCCATAGGCCTTCAGTGTAAGACATAACCTCCTATTGATACTCATGTAAAGGGGCTTTACATCCTGAGAAAACTGAAGCATACACAGGGAACACCCAATCACTTTCAGTATGATAGATCTATACTATCTTAAAATTGCATGGAAGCCTCACCAGACTTCCTACATTCCATCTACAGGCCATATGCAGTACCTAAACCAAAAATGAATGTGATTGGCCTTGTGATACTGAAATTTAATGATTTTGAGGTATTTATGTAGGATGCATTAAGGTCCCTATTTCCAGTAATGTCACATTTCGATAGCCTTTATAACAAATAAAAAGATTCCGGCATAGTAATTGAAATATTTTTCATCATAGCAGCAGCTTTATCTTATGCATCTGCTGACGTCACGATTGCCCAAATGCATCAGGTGTTGCATAGTTTATGCAGAGGGTTTACAAAATGTGTTTTGATTATAATTCTAAAGCGTGCGCCGTCATGATATTCTATAAGAAACCTCTGTAGGTTTATTCAGTGCTACTGCCAAATCCAGTTCTGCCAGGAAAAAAAAGAATCTGATTGCATCCTATTGGTGCTGTGCAAGCACAACTGGGATGCATTTTCCTCAATGGCGACGTCATTAGATACTCTAGATGAGACTGCTTCTTTGCTGTTCAATGATAACTGTTTCACAACTTGACAAGCTGACAGAATCTTATTTCATATAAATGCAATCCAAGTACGGTTTTATGGAAATTGGGTACTGTTTCCCTTAAAGGTCCAACCAGAGATAGTGTAGGAGATGCATCAACAACCCTCCCTCCTCAGCTACTGACATTATCATAACAGGGAAATACTGTGCTGAAATATTTGCCTCGGTTTATTCTCCTATGGGCCAACGATGCAGATGCACAGCAGGTGCCTCACTTGTATGACATGCCCTATTAGAGAAAACACTTACTGCAGTACTCGCAAGCAGGTAGTTTTCTCCAGGCATTGGCACAGTTGTTTTAGCCCATCACTGGTGAGTTCAGCCTGAGACAACCTAGTGTAGAATATACGATTTAACTCTTTGTGAATACAATTGTAATAACTTTATTCAATGATTTTAGAGATTGAGATTTACCATGTGCCAACAGGCACAGAAAGGGAGAAACACTGGTGCCATCACTCATTACGATCCATTGAGAGCTCCTGCACGGTGCTTTCATTTTTTTTTTTGTAAAAGAATGATACATACTGTATCCACTGAAGTCCCTCATTTATTAAGATGGTCCTTCTAAATGAAAGCAATGCATCATCATCTATGTCTTGACAGCGAATCCTGAAGAAACAATTTTTCATACTTTGCTTGAATCAAGTCAACTATGATACTCTGCCCATAGTCCCTCTGGTAAAACATTATACACATAGCTCAAGCCCCAAAGATGACAGTAATTTAACTTAAACATAAGGCAAATCCTTCTTGCCATATGGATCTGTTTACTAATGTGTATACAATCATTTGGTGATGTTAATTTTATAAGACAGATAAACCAAAATCAAATATTGGTGGAAATGTTGCCTATTGGCAAAAAGAAAAAAAAACACGAATCCAATATCTTTTCACGAACTTACTCAATTTTAAGTTGCTGGTTTGGCATTTCCTGAACAGCATTATCAAGAAGAAGTCTGTTTTCCTCACTGATACTAGTTCCCCGCACTCCAGTCAGAATTCTAACAGTGTATAAGTGTATCATAGAAAGGCCATGGACAAAGGTCATTATATCATCGTGTGTGCATGCGCTCATTCAAAATGTGGACAGTGCTCCATCTCGCTTAGATGAAGAGAAAATCACTAACGGAGAAAACCACAGGGCTTATCGAAAAGGTTATAGAATTTCTTATAATTCCAAAAGGCACTATATATTATGCCTCCCAATCATAGACGCATCACTGGTGTTACATGCGTGGATTCTTCCCTCCTCAAGAATATCTTACCTTACGTGGCCTGATGCACTTTCATAATAGGGTCTTGGCCCCCGCAGGTACGGCCTCTGCATGGTGTCCTCTGCTGAACTAATTTTGAAAGAAAATTGTCTACAGGTTACTGAGGTGTACAACATTGAATCGAAAAATTGAGACTTCAGCAGCTTTGCTTTACTACAACTATACTATAGGCTGTGCAGGATGTAAAACCGCTGTCTCTATCAAAGACCACTTTCTGTATCAAATAAAATGTATCAAAAAGGGGTTATCTGTATAAACTGGCCATTCTATTTCCCCTTACGCTAAGGGTATCAACACTGCTTTCAGACTGACTCAAGTTTGGTAAATCAGATCAAATCAGGTCAAAAGAGGTTGAATTTGTCCAAGATATGTCAATTAACACAAATCATGATAGGATCAAATTTAGACACATTCAACATTGACCCAAGTTGGTTAAATTGGGTCACATGATGCCAAATTGGCCCAAAATGGGTCAACTGGCCCAATTTGAATCAGATTGACTCAAGTTGGGTAAATCAGGTCAAAGGAGGTTAAATTGGCCCAAATCTAGGCAGATTAACTCGAATTGGGTAAATTTTGTGAAATCCGATAGCAAGACATTGTCATCAAATTGGCCCAAAATTGGTCAATTGACCCAGATAATTTCTATTGGGTATCAGGTAAATGCCGGGGTACATGGTTCAGCAGGGAGTACACCCCCTATAGAATACTAAATGACAACAACTGAGTACACTTCTATAAGGTATCAGGTATATACCAGGGTACATAGTCCATTGAGGAATACATCCCTATAGAGTTTTAAATGACTCGTGGCTAGTACACTCCTATAAGGTGCTAGGTGCCTGCCAGGGTACATGGTCCAATGGATATAGAATATCAGTATGATGGGGAGTCCTGAAAGGTTAAGTCCCTATAAGGCTGGGTTGTCTGGGAGACTAGCAGAGATGGTAAGGAAGGCTACACCCTTATAGAGATAGGTCCTCTAACTGATCCATGAGAGTGGCACAGGGGCTGAAGTCCAAATGGTTTGAGTTAGGTAGCCGACAGGAAGAGGGTATATAAGGCTGGTGCGGGAGCAGAGGTGCGCGAATTGTGCAGCAGCCTGTGGGATCAACAGTTCGACCTGGAATCAAGGGGAAGACATTTATATTTGGCAGCTTTTACCATGGAGTTCAATTATAAACTCTAGGGATTTTCACATTGCCACTTGCTGTTCATACTGGAGAGTTCTCTGGGGAATTAGAATTACTTTGGAAGTTACTTAGCCACTATTGAGCCACTACTCAGCTTACAGCAATGATAGACCTTAACCCCAGAGGTTATAGGAAATTAATGAGGATTCCTCATATGCTCTCTCTCGCTGCTTATGCTTGTACATTGGAGGTTTCATTAAGTGGAATTAACTGGCATACATTGAATTGAAATACTCATGCTCGATTACACTCTGGACCTGATCATAGAACTTCACTGGCATACATTGAATTGATATACTCATGCTTGATTACACTCCTCTGGACCTGATCATAGGACTTCACTGGCATATGTAACATTGAATTGATATACTCATGCTTGATTACACTCCTCTGGACCTGATCATAGGACTTGAGTGGTGAGCTGATGTCTTAGGCCTGCATGACTTATTAATGTGACCACTTGGTGTTTGAATATTATGATGGTTAAGAACTGGAATTATAAGGATGCACTTGTTAAAAATTGGAGTCATGAAGAATCGTTCATTACACAGCTGAATTGTAAACTAGCAGGTGTCAATAAACTTGGAGATGATTCTACCCATGTGTCTTCTGTCCATGTGGGCAGTGGGACTTAGACATAGCTGTACCACTTAATGCTAGTTTAACTTCCCCTTTGAACGAGCATTTAACACTGGAGGTCTAGAGGGTTCTAATTATATATATCCCGTACCAGAAGGCAGTATCTACTTCTCCTATCAGTGGCTACTGAGAATATGCTGATCAACAACTGCATATTGCAGTAGTACTGCTGAAATACTTCCAAAACAGCTGACTCTACACTGCATTTTTAGTCTAGACTCAGTAGTGTACTGACTATCAACTGAATATGCACTGCATTTCAAGCTAGAATCAGTAGTCTACTGACTCTCAACTGAATGTTAATAGATACCAGAAATTATACACTCTGTGCAGCAGCATAGATGCAGTAGTCTACTGACTGTCTACTGGTATGACTCTGTCCATTCATGGATTATTTACCTGATGCTTCTAAGACAGTCCATAGTGTGAATGTCAGTATGGTTGTGAACAGCAATCAAAAGATTCAGTAATGTAAAAATGAAACTATCCAGTGTTTGTGGAGGCAAGCATATTTCACCCCTTTGCATATGAATATCTTATCCAGTGCCAGTAATGGATACACATGGATGTTAGGGTGTATGAAAGTGAGGAATTACTCACCGACTTTATATAGGACGCAAATAATACTGAATCAGCAAGTATTCTTTTGGTCCCCATCATGACACTTTTTTTTTACATAGTATACATGTATCATTGATAATTACAAAGTGCTTGTCTCATCACCTTAAAATCAGTAAACTAAAAGGCATTATACTATAGCAGCACTCTATAGATATGTCTACTCTTACCCTTTTGCTATTTTAAGAGTTACCCAGTACTACTGAATCAATACTACCCTAGCCCCCTCCTACATGAGTTGCATGCAGTACTAGGAAGTAATGACAGCTCCACATAGCAGATGGGGAGATGGCTGAGTGGGCTAATGCATGGGTAGAGTAATCCAAAGATCCCAAGTTCAAATCTAGCAAGTACCACCTAGAGAGGCATTGGTAGTGCCAGTACTAGAACAGCGGCTGCTTCTTTTATGCTTCAACCTGCCCCCCAGCAGTAGTTTTCAGTATGATCTACTGCTTAACTACTGCTATAGCAGCAGTCATGCAGTAGTGCTGATTGAACACTACCCCAGTCCCATATATGGTCATGCAGCATTGAATAAGTAGATGCTGTTCAACTGCTGCCATCTAATTTACATAATTGGGACAACTGATTCAATACTGCTTGCATGCTGCTGATACAACTGTGCTACTACTGTACCTATGCTGCAAGTTCTCTGGTACTGAGCAGTAGAATGCCAATAGATGCTGTGGCCTGTCATGTCTTGCCCTTGTCCCCTAGTCATTTTCAGTTGTGTCATAGCATTAGTTCAGTACTGAGACCCCTAAGGCCCTCACCTAATAATCATAGCAACTGCCCTCAGCAAGTCTATTACTCTGTCCCAGGCGGTGTATGTACTGCCTGGTCATGGCTGAGCACTCCCAAGAAGCTATTAGAATGAATTATATAATAATAACACTTATACTGACACCACTAGTGGCTAACATGGACACACTGATTGCCCTCCCCTCACCTCACGTACCTCCAGCCTAGACGGACCTAGTGCGTCATGAAGTACATGTACATGTATACTAGTATACATAACAACCCAGTAAACCACCCACTGATAGGCCCTTACCCTGCAGTACTGCCTAGTATAGCATTTATGTGTTTTCAGTAATTTATTAACCATTTAAGGGTTGCTAGTGCATCATGCCCATCATTTGTCATGAAGCCTTAATGTAGCATATTGCTGCATCATAATCATTAACCATGACAAGCTAATTCATCTCAGCTACGCTGAGCTTACCTCAAAATATGTCAACTACACGACTCCTCGTATAGTATTTATGGTGGAAAACTCGGACAATACACTATATTTTAAGAGCATATTAAGATCCCAACTATAACACATAAACCCCTCATTCCCCTCCACCTGGTATAACCCAGGCCTAAAATGGGTCAATTGACTCATGATTCACCCAGATTGAATCAGAATGACCAAGTTAGGTGAATAAGGTCAAATCCATTCAAAAGAGGTCGAAATTGACCCAAGAAAGGTCAATTGACCAAGATTGCCCCAATTTGAGTCAGACTGATCCTAGTTAGATAGACTGGGTTAAATTGGGTTAAATCCAGCCAAAAGTAGTCAAATTGGCACAGCCTCGGTCAATTGACCCAAGATTGTCCCAAATTGAGTCAAAACATGTCAATATAGGTCAGAAAAATGGACAAGATGGACCCCACATAGGTAAATTGGGGCAAAACACCTCTAATTGGCTAATCTTAGGCTAATTTGACCTATTTTGACCCATATGATTTGACCCATTTTACCATCTTGGATCAAATTAGGCCAAAACAAGTCAGGGGGAGAAGTATGTTAAAGGTGGGTAAAGTTGGCAGTCAGATTGACACAAATTGGTCAATATTATAGAATTGGTTAAAGATGGGTCAATTGACCAAAGGTTGGCTTAAATTAGGTAAAACCTGAGATGGGTAAATTGGGTCCAATCAGGTTAATATGGGTCAAAATAGGTAAAATTGGCCCATGATGGGTCTCAAGATTAGCCAAAATTAGGTAAAGTGCCCATGTTGGGCCATCTGACTCAATTTGGCCCAATCATAGGCCTGTTGACGCATGTTGGGCCAATGTGACCTATTTTAACCCTGATTTGACCCAATTTACCCATCTGTGATTCATCCTACTTAATTGGGGCAATATTGCCCACCTCCGCACCAGGACATTTCGTGGTGGGTATTCATATCAAGTGATAGATCAGACAGACAGACACAGACATGTGGTTGTACTGGAGCTTACTGGGGGCTGCCATGTTGGAATCTCTCAGAATGCCCTTTGTTATGTTTATTCAAAGTCCCTGTAGGTGGCACTGCACAGGTTTCCCGCCACACAAACATCACAGGACAGTCGACCCATCTTGGGCCAATTTGACCTCTTTTGAACTGATTCGACCCAACTACCCATTTTGTGTCAATCTGAGTCAATTTGGCCCAATCTATGGCCATTCAACCCATCTTGGGTCAAATTGATCTAATACCAATTAATATGAAAAAGGCTGAGAGACAAACTAGAGCTGAGAAACACTTACATTATCCCAACCCACCCCCTTACACTCATGCACACTGAGCCCATTGTTCCTGCAACACCAATACCAGTATGATACAGATAGCATGACAGCTTTTTTTTTTATATCAAAAACGCTACTACAGATACCGGTCATTGATATAGATAGCGGTTGGATGGTTACTACAGCCACAGGGGCGGATCCAGGATTTTGAAAAGTGGGGTCCAACCCTGGGGCCTATTGGCACAATGTAGCAAGCGCAGCGCCACGACGTCGCAATTTTTGAAATCTAGACATCAAATGGTTCATTTTGATGCATTTCTAGACCCCAATCCAGTAAAGCATTCTGGTGTGCCATCAGCAGTAAACCCCTGATTATGAGAACAGGAAATGAAAACTTTATTGACTTTTGATTGCACAATGGTGTTTGAGGAAGGCTTGGGGGGATGTCCCCTAGAAAATTTCAGAAGTATAAATATCAAACTCCAAATTTCAAAGCATTTTGGTATAAACTGGGGTGGGCAGGTTTTCCATAAAGGGGATGCGAATCTTATGTGGTAATGCTTTGTCCTTTGTGAGGTTTTGGGGGATGGACCTGTAAGAAAAATTTTGAAATATTATAGATGTCAAACTCTGTTTATATCTCGTTGAGCAAGGGGGTGTGGGGGATTTTTTTTGTGAAGAATTGATGTCAAACCATGAAGTTTAAAGCATTTTGGTGTACCCTCAGGAGTATGTTAATGCACTGATGATTAAGGGAGTTTTGTGTCATGCCCAAGGAAAATATTATAACAATCATAATCATCAAATTTATATCCTGATGAAGGGCAACTGAGACCCGAAACGTTGATATCATGAATGTAAAACAACAACAACAACGAATATAAAATAAAAACAACTGAATTTCACTTGACCTCGTCTGTCAGTTTTGTCAGGCATACAACATATAATATCATATTTAAAACCTTTTGGTATAGGCAAACATTGTCAGCAAGGGATGCAAATGTCCTGATACCATACATTGTTTTTTTATATGGTTTGGACAGCTTGTCCCACAAGGAATTTTTGAAAAATTGGTGTTAAACGCTGTAGTCTAAGGGTCTGTAACATAGGTCGTGAATCTAGTATTTTTATTTGAAAGTGATTCGGAGCCTGCCCTTAAAAAAAGATGTCAACTCATTGTTTAAAGTATTTTGATGCACCCTAAGTGATGAATATATATGGGAGGTATGACGTTCTTGCCAAGCTTCGAACACCTCTTTCTGAATGTTGACAGATTGCTGATATTGTTCTTTGATATATTCATAGGGATCCTTCACTTCAAGGCCAGTTGCTTTCCTTATCCTATGTAGTATAGGTCACCAATACATTCCAGCTGATGATGGTGGTGGAGTAGGAGAAGTATCCCCACCACTGGCATAGTCAGAATGTGCGGAGCTCATAGTTACTGTGCTCGGAGTGGGGCTGGCACAAGTCACTGTTTGAACGCCACCCCCACCTGGAACAGGCAGTGGTTGGTTCCGGTCCTTCATGGCCACCTCCCTACCAGGCCCAGGTCGCTAGGTAGAGGTGCCACACCCACTTGTTTCAGTGGAAGGAGGACCCATTGGTGTCTTGACCTTTCTGCCGGCTGTCAATACTTGTGACTCCTTACCAGGGGCCACTACTGTATGAAGGGCAGGGAAGTCATCCTTCTTCGTTGGGTTTAGTGGTGTAGTAATTTCTTTGCGCTTTATTCAAATTATTATTTGCAAAAGCAATGGGGACTTTGATTCCGTCTTGGACCTGAGACAGAGCAGCCCCTATGCTATCATTGCTAGCATCAGTATCAAGGATGAAATGTCCATCAGGAGTTGGATATTTCAACACTGGCGTATTTGCAAACAAATCTTTTATGGCTTGGAAAGCTTTGTCTTGCTCACTACCCCATGGGAAATGTTCTTTAACCCGTCCCGGAGTCCAATGTGCAAGTATCTGTAAAGGATAGCTTACTTTAGAGTAGTTCAGGATAAAGTCTCGGTAATATGAGCAAAAGCCCAGGAAGGATTGAACCTCCCTAGCATTTAGAGGCTTAGCCCATTCTGAAACTGATTGATGTTTCTCAGGGTCGGCTTTTATGCTGTAAGGTGTTATAATTCGTCCCAAGTAAGTAATAGATGTTTTAAATAGATTACATTTCTTAGGTTTAAGTTTTAATCCATTGGATTGGATCCGTTTTAGAACAAGTTCGAAGTTGTTAGCACAACCCTCAAAAGTCTTTCAAAATACAACAAGATATACCAAACAATGCTTCCATAGAAGATCACTTAACACTGTCTCCATCATGGCTTCGTACGTTGCTGGCGCGTTACATAACCCGAAGGGCAATACATTATATTGGAATAGTCCCATATGACTCGAGAAGGTGGTCTTCTCCATGTCCTTAGGTTCCATTCCAATTTGCCAATTCCCGGACTGTAAGTCCAAAGTACAGAAATACTTATTCCCTTTGAGAGAGTCCAAAGTCTCGTCTATCCTAGGTAAAGGATAGGAGTTCTTCTTGGTTAAACCATTAAGATTTTGATAATCCACACAGAACCTGATGGTTCCATCTTTCTTTGTAGTCATAGAAACAGGACTAGACCAAGGGCTAGTACTAGGTACTATAACCCCCTGCTTTAATTGGTTAAGGATTTGCTTTTCTGCTTCAAGCTTCTTTTTCAAAGGCAACCTCCGATAAGGAATTTTGAAGGGCTTAGCATCTCCAGTATCAATACAGTGTAGGACTTTATCAGTTCTACTCACAGATCCACCATCCTCCCCATAGGCAGGAGAAGAGTCTGTTAACAGATTTCGAAGTCTCCTTTTCTCATCAACATCTGCCAATGAGGAGTCATGAACTAGTTTATCCAGTTCATCAATTTCTCAACAGATTCCTGTTCTACCTCAGTTTTGAAGTGGGCTTCAGAAATGGGTTCAGTTAAGGACATCTGTTCTATATATTCACTTTTATGCAAATATATAGTATCAGACCCTCAATTTGTCACTGGAACTAATGTCCAAGCTCCATTACCAACTAATGTATCGACAGATTCTCACCTTACAGAACTTAATCTCTCCTGATTAGGTTTGAACACTGCATTAATTAGCACCTTTGAACACAGGGTTCGAGGAACATAATACATCACAAGTAGTTCCTAGTAGAATCTTCACAGTCTGTACCACTATAGCAACAAAAGACACATGTCTTAACACACATCGGATTTCGCAGTTATATGGATGCCTGATCTTCAACAACCTGTGTTTCAGATCCAACATGTCCCCATACAGGCTAGCAAAATCCAGCCCAATAATTTCATCATCACTAACTTTGGCAATGGTAGGACACATGACAAAGTCATATCCACCCATTCCGATCTGTATGAAGGTCTTACCAAAAGTCTGCATGCATCTACTGACGGCCGTGACAGCATTTACACCTACTTGAAGTGCATTGTGCTTACCCGACACCAGTTCGAAGGACTTCTTGGAGATACACGAATGGCTGGAACCAGTATCTATCAAGAATTCCCCAACCTGTCCCTTTACCGATGCAGTAATGTACCATCTTTTCCCTCCTAGGGGAGAAGGATTCTCAGCAAATCGAACACAGTCTTCAGAGTCACCAAGCTCCCATCCAAAACCTTTAAGAAAAGCCAAACATGGATGGTCTGGGGGAAGGTGTGTCACACTCAATGGGGCTAGACCTGTGGTCCCACTAGTAGACCTCGAAGCTCCTCCAGTTGCTCCGAAGTTTCTCTAGTATTACCTGAAGTACCTCCAGCTGCTCCTTGGTTCTGGTCGTTTCCAGCTCCTGGATTCCCAGCTCCTAGATCATGGTGAGATGAGTCGTCTTTATATGAAATGTCGAGTGCTCAATCTTCACTGGTACGAACTGTGTCCAAACTCTGATAGGATTCACCATTTTCATCAGTGTAGGCACCCAAAGCAACACCTCCGACACTAAATCTCAGATTCTTATGTCCACCCCCATCAGATTTATGTCTGGGTTGATAGACACCTTCGTTGGTGATGTTTACCCTGGCATTATCATTGATGAATGGATTGTATTAAGGTGCACATTATTTCACCAAGCCATCTGCTGGTGTCGAAGTTGTCAGTGGTGCCACACCTTTGACAAACGTCTGAGCAGGAATTCTTTTAAATCAGCTTCATCAGCCACATCACAATGGAGGGTTGTGGTAGTGTCTGTATGGAATGATTCATCGTCATCATTCATTTCGACTTCTTCAATGTTATCTTCGATGCTTTGTTGACATTCAGTAGTTAACTGAGCTACCAGTTTTTCCTGAGATGTAGTCAACTTCGGTGGCGGAATAATTTTGTCTGTATACCTGTTACATAACAGTCTAGAGCATTCTTCTTTTTAGTTAGCTGAGCTATCTGTAGACACAGTTCTTGCTGGTGTGTGATTAAGTCCTCATTATTGTCCTTAATCTCTTGCCTTAATATAGGCCTAAGCTAAGCATTATCTATATGTATGATACGACGCTGCTTTTTTCTGGATTGGCTCAAGTTAGAAAATTCTGAGAAATTTTTATATATTCTAGATACTGTAGAATCATAAATTGTACAGTTTGCAAACAATAAAAACTATATCGAAGTGAGATAGAGGTCATGAATGGGGGCATACAAAGTGGACATCTTGGGTGAGCCAAAAAGGGGACCCCAATTTGAACATGTTATGGGTGGACCAAAAAAAGGGGGGGGGGGGTCCTGACCCCCAGGACCCCCCCCCCCTGGATCCGCCCCTGCTGCCAGTGTATTACACAGATAGTGGTTGGATGGTCAGCCTAATCTGTAGTACTACAGATAGCGGTATTTGATACAGGTAGTGGTTATACACGTGATCCAGGGTTACCATGTTCTATCTCACTTAGATGAGAAGTAAATCTCTTATGTAGAAATCTTATGGGTCATGGGAAACGTTATGGAATTTTATGGACTCCATAATGGACTACATGCCCCCTACGAGAAAGTAGTTAATCATAATCTCTCTTACTACATTGGCAACGTTCGTGGAGGGGCTGTGGAAACAGTGTAGCTTGAAAGGGGAATGGGGGCTGCCAAATGGCAAAAAAAGGGGGGGGGGGTTGGTTAGTTTCGCAGTTGGCACCTACCATCAAAGAGTCAGTAGCCCGAACTGGTAGGAAGATAGACCAGCTCAAGTCTCTGATTACATGTATCTCGTTAAAATAACCATGCATGCATGGTATTGTGTCAGAAAATTGTAGTCAAAGAGGTGAGAATTAAATAGATAATGGCCTCTGTTTGTGAGTCAGAAGAGGGAATTCTTGAAGCTCAAAGTTGTCTAAGAGCATGTATACACACCAAGCATAGTTGCCAATGTGACACTAAATGTTGCACAATACCCACTTGGCATTACCCATCAGGAACGGCTAGGATCTGCAGTATTGTGCTTGTGGATAGTTAAAAGCCTTAGACATATGTTTGTCAATGCTAAGTATACAAGTCTTGTATAATAGTTGATACGTTAAAATAGCATGGAACTAGAAGGGGACCAGGTACGTACCTTTACTTTCACCAACACCAGGGCACTGGGGTAGTGGGGCAGGCAGACAGTTGTTACTTATAGGGAACAAGCATGACAGAAACCGAAACTATACATAGACCGATGACTCAGGGTGGTGCAGGATCCGACATATTAAGTTGGCTATGGGCCTCGGTCCTGCATGGGCACAACCAAAATCACAACGAGTGGGGCATACAAAGGTTGCATGCCTATGACCGGGTTGCCCCTGCTGCCCAGGGTGCCCGATTTTGTTGTTGTTTAATTCTACCTATAACAACAACCGCAAACTATTTTCACCACACTTTACCCTCACAGAGCTAAGAAAAAACTCAACCAACTGACATGGCAGATGGCATCAAACCTATAACTTATTGTATAAGCACCAGTGCTACCAACATGAGATTAAATCAAGCAGCAAAAAAGTAATAATTTCTTCTTAAAACCGTATTAAATTACCAACATATGAGATCTACACTCTTAACCCTCCTCCTAGAGAAGCTTTACCAAATGACACGCACAATTGCATCCAACTCACGGTGCGCCTTGTGTGTGGGTTGCGCCTTATAGACGAGGCATTACGGTAATAGGGCAGAAGTATGGTAATCTTTCAACCAAGGAAAACACACCCCAATTAAAAATGCAATTTCAACTAAAATTTCCAGGTGGAAAGTGATTAATTAATCACACTGTGCCCACTGTTACCTACTCCCTAAACAAATGATGCCCCACCCTTGCCCTATCCTTGCCCCACCCTTGCCCCCACCTTTGCCCCACCCATCATGCCCTACCCGTGCCCCACCCATCATGTCCCACCCTTGCCCTACCCTTACCCAACCTTTGCCCCACCCCACCCTTGCCCCACCCATACTTGCCTCACCCTTGTCCCACACCACCTTTGCGCCACACCACACCCATGCCCCTCCCCAATCCATGCCCCTCCCCCACCCTCTGCTGCACACCTGCCCCACCCAATGCCCTGGCCCATGCCCCACCCCCAACCAGTTGATAGTCTTCTATTCACTATGCTAAAAGATACCTGTCACTAGTCAGTGCAGATCAGATTGACAGTTGACAGTGACAGTGAGTTTTTTTTTTATTATTTTTCAGTTGAAAGTTTTTTTCTTACCGTACAGCATGATTTTCTTTGGTTGAAAGTGACAGCACAAAAAAAGATTTTTAGGAAAAAGAATTTTAGACAATTTTTTTTTGAGACAAAAAAAATTTTGGACAGATTTTTCTTTTCAGTTTGATTTTTTTTTTTGGCCCTCATGGGCTACCATACTAAGCCACAAGGTGCCACTAATGGGCCATTAGGATTGCAGTCTACACAGGTGATTACTCTTCCATGAAGTACATAAACATGTGCTATATTATCCGGTGGTTTCAGTGTCAACCTACAGTAAAAGTTCTGTGTGATAATGGACCTATTTCATGTAGAAATATACTGCACAATGTTTAATACTCAAGGAGGATTTACAGGATGGTATGACTCATACAAAAATGGCATGACAGAATTCTAGTTGGGATACGATAATAAGAATAACAAGAGTCTCTGCACTTTAGCACCACACCCAATATGTCGCCTACTATTTTGCGTCTGTTCGATAACGATGAATTTGGTTGTAATTAGATATTGGATTTTATAAGCTTTTAGATGATAGCATTGCTCTAGCTGCTTTATATATGCTATTTTCTGTATGCCCAACCACAGAACGGTAAATGATATCTGAACCAGTGATACAGTTGTGTATGTTGTCATTTGGGGAGTTGTTTTTAGTGATTCTATTGAATTATGCGGGTTTAACTTGAATGGAGGAATCGACAAGAAAACACTTCTACATAGGCTAATAATTTATATCATAGACCCTTAGTAGAATCTGAACTTAATAGCATCCAGTAAACCAGAACTATATATGGCCTACACAGTTCTAGTCACACAACTATATTAGTTTGAAGACCGTGGCTATTGTTTTGCTTATGTATGGACCACCGGATCGTAGATAAATTAGAATGAGTCTGTATTACAAGCATATTGTACAGCTTTCCCTTTAGAGCAGACAGGGAATAGAAACATATCTAATGGTGGATGATCCACAGACTTCTGGGGGTGTCTTTCTTTTTTATCTTATTTTCCAAGAACCACGTGAGTGAAGAATGCATATGTTATCAGGTCTAGTTTATTATCCATAGTCAATCAATACATGAAAGGAGGGAGTCAGAGATATCCCCCGGAGATATCCTCACGTAGCACCAAGTCAATGTCTAGTCTAGTTCTGCCCAAGCTATTCAAGCCGTGCCACAGTTTGCTACTTTACGCCCCACCATCTATTCCATCGCCACCTGCTGGCCAAAAATTGAAAGTACCTAATTTTGCCTAAACTCATGATATATGCTCATTTTCCTTTTGTATATTCCCTAACTCATCACTATTAAGCTGTTGAATGGTAGACTTTTGCATTTTCCCACCATAGCACCAAGATTCACTACCGGCCAACTTCATAGATTTCTGTAGTTGAGGAAACGGAATTTCTTTTTCATAAATCTGTAACTTCCAGATTCTGCCAGTAACCCTTTAATTCTTTGCTCATAAAATGTTCATAATGATTGAATCTTAATTCCTATAAAGTCTGGTGAACAAATTCATGACAGTTTCTTTCCTGTAGTGAGAAATGTAAGAAATTACAATACTTTTCAATTTAACTTTTTTCTTTGAATTACTGATGGCTCTTTTGTTTGTCCAATGACTACCTGTTTTTATTGCTTGATCATGGTAAGGATGATGTCTACTAGAACTATGAGAAGATTGATTAAGATATCACTGGTCGATTTTTCAATATTTAGCAAAATGTTAGAAAATGGGGGTTTCTCCCATAAGCAGTTAAGGACTCCACATCTTCGGATGTCAATAAATCTTAAACTAGCCAATGAACCATGTTTTTATTGCTTCACCCATCTCATAATACATAAATCTAACATAATCCCAAGGGTTTTGGAGTAACTGATGGTAATTTAGGATTTACCGAATAGTGGAATATATACCTTTAAGGTGGCTGGCGAGGATAGACTAAAAGTATTAAGATTTTCTTCTTATTCTCACAAGTGGTTCAAAATGTTTTATACCTTTCATATGTGCAAAGATAATAAGGAGGTCCCATGCATACTTTTGAGATACAGAAGATTTAACTCTATATATGATTATATAGTGATTTGTCACATAAATCCACAGAATCATATCCAATAGTTTTTCATAACTTCTTGAGCATTTCGATTTAGGCATATCTTTGCAGTACATCCATTTTGACATATGGTCCCATGCATATTACAAATGTTTTGGATGATTGAAAAAAAAGTAAGGATATGACTGAATAATGACACATAGGTTATTGTAGTTCCTCCTAGGTGAGTGTATACAGCAGCCCCTATATATGGCGCATGTGAAAGGTCTCTGCCTTGCTCTCAGGGGACCCAGGGTTCAAATCCATGCTATGCCATATCCAGCAGTCCAGTATTTTGCATATTTCATTTATCCATAATGTCATTGTGACACAGAGACCCCTGGTGTCCTGATGCTAAACTAACAATGCCCACTGATGCTGAACTTATAATCCCCGCCACCCCTCCAACCTTCATGTTGGGGGGGGGCAAGACTATGTGTTTGCCTCCCCCCAACTTTTTTCCAAAAATATCTGACTTTTCATAACAGTATTACTGTCCCGTTATGGGCCTACAACTTCAATATAACACAGCATTCAATCCTGGTTTTAGAACTAACCAAAATGCACTATTTTACATCTAGATTCATAAAAAAAAAATCCCATAAGAGGGATGGGAGGGGGGGGCAAAGAGATTTGTGGTATGTACCCGGTAGGACGATAACCTACATGCATAGTATTATTATCGTTGATATCTAGGAAAGGGGCTAAGTACATGCAGGCTTCATTGGTAGATCTGGGGTAACAGAATACCACTAAAATGACCTCCTCATATCAATATTTAATAGGCCTAAAATCTGTTCTCATCGGATATGTACAAATCACAAGAAAGACACCTCTCCTGAGGTTTTCTCAATTAGGCATTTAGGCCTGCGGTCTATTATGAGGTCTTACCCTCATAACAAAATCTTAATAGAATCCATACAGAATGTGCCATCTATCCTAAAAACGCACCAGAATGCACCTGTTGGCTCAGCAATTTTCAAAATTGTCCCCAGACCCACTGTACTTCCAATACCCAAATACATGTAATATATTCCAGTACGAATGACAAAAGAAAAGAGCTCTTTTAATTCTTCACTTTTTTGGGGACTGTTTAGTCTCACTGCCCCCCCCCCCCCACTCCCACAGTCGTCACCTCTCTCACAGCCTTTTTTGAGGGATGGGGTCCTGAACCAATGTCTGACCTCCCCCCCCCCAACATTTTAATGGTTCCACCGCCCCTGGAAAGAACATGTCATTTGAATCTTCTGGCGAAAATTTGGTGAAGATTTAGCTACTCTTAGCCCATGGGCGCCATCCACCTTAACAGACTGTAGTCAATATCATGGATGTGAACTGCAACCTTTGAGCTTGGCGCACATCCCGGAGATCAACTTTAGGCTGACAGGAGAGAAAACGTGAGATTGGTCGACACACATGACCAGCCCGTTTTTTTCGTCGCCATCGGCATTTGGCAGCCATAAAAAGCAATAATCTCTTTTACAGCCCCCCCCCCCCATATACAGGTAAGATGGCAGCCCTCCTCCCGTTGCGTGAACCTCATGGGGGTGTCAACTCATGTCACTAAAGCCCATGTCACATGTCGATGTTAAGAAATGTCACCATGTCAAATTTAGTGGTCCACACCCATCCTCATCAATATCTAAAAAGGGCTTTTCTGTAAACCTAGTAAGATATTGGCTCTTTTATCCTTATGTTACAATGTATTGGTAACTGTGCCCTTACTTACAAATGGAATATAATTCAGGTCTACATCTGCCCTCTTTTCTTCCTTTCTTAACAAGTCAACAGCCACGCCCTTTGCGGTCGGCACCACAGCTGGTACCAAGACTGAGTAGCAGTTGAATGATTGACGGCTAAGTCTTATTGTAACAGTTAACGGTGTTGTAACACTTAGCAGTTCTACAGCCTCCCGGCACACGCTACATTGAGCAATCAGCCCCTATCTATGCATCCATAGACAACAGACAAAAGCTTCTCCAGTCCCAATAATTATATCAATACGTACATGGAACAGATACCTAAGATGTTTTACATTATAGGATATCGTTCGCTGTCTTACATAGGATAACATGTTGTATTTGCATTGATATGGGTCTACCTTTTAACATGACGGGCACTAGTTATCGTTTAGTCCCATTGGTGATAATGATAACGATTATGTTAGACTTTGTCCAGACGTGTAGAGCTCACCTGTCTACCATACATTCTGACAGTACATAAGACATTTTACATTTTCTTTCATTGGTGGATATCTAAATTAAGCAGGGCAATAGCAATAAATTATCGAAAATTGAGATAAATGGGTTAACATACAAACCACAAATAGTAGAGAATGTTCAGGGGCGTAGGACAAAGGGGGTAATGGGAAGGTCCCCTATATGAGCCTAAAAGTAAAACAGTCCCCCCCCCCGAACCAAGACCCCTGCCCCCCTCCCGATAATAAATTGTTTCGTACGCACCTGATTGGGAAATAATCAGTTGCTATGGATTTGGAGTTTCTTGGTTATACCCAAAGTGTCTTCACTTAATTTCTGTGCGCAATGAAGGGCAATTGTAGAAAAAAAGTGATTTTTATGATTTTAAAAAAGCTGAGTAGATCATCAAAATAAATGAGCTTGAAATAGGGGTGATTTTGATTTTGGTGGGTCAATTCTTACCCGGACTGACCACATTTCCAAGTTGTATTCATGTCTCATGCTGGGTATTCATATCCTTTCCGCAAGAATAGGCCTAGTATTTTTGTCCTATTCAGCAAGCAGACTGTTCTGGCTTCCCAGTGCCATTTCAATTTGGAAATTGGGTGGTTGTGTGCTTTTATCTTTCTGAGACAGTCTAAACATATATGAGGTATAAACTTCTTTATGGCCTTTATGGTAAATGGGACCCAGAGACTTTTCCACATACAAATATTCAACTCCCATATAATTATAAGGACACCGCATCATGGAGGGGGGTGTATAATATTATTATTATTGTAGAGGTCGGCGGAAAATGTCCTGGAGAAACCGGGAGTCGAACCCGGGACCCTCCAACCTGCAGGCGGAAGCTCTACCGCTGAGCTACTTCCCCGTCTGACATTCTCTACCTTCCACCTACATCTGGATCAGTATAATACACAAGGGGGGCAGCTTATACCGGCTGACCAGCCCCTGAGGGCTGGTGCAACCGGAACGGGGCAGATGGCCTACCGCCATGGACTTACAGCCAGAGCTGGCCCCTACACTCCTCCCAACCAGCTTCAACCATGGCCAACCAGCACCAAGCATTCCTCCCAACCAGATCGATTGGGCTTTATCAAGCAGTGTGAGGCACTCCTGACTTCCCAGTTGACCTACCAGTACACAGTACTGCCAGGGTCGAAGCGTATCTGTATTATACTGTTCCAGGCACCTACACCTGGATTGGTATGACACACACGTAGGGGGGAGCTACCACCGGATGCCAGCCCCTGGGGGCTGGGATCTCCAGAAACGGGGCTGCTGGCCTTACGGCAGAGCTGGCCCCTACACTCCTCCCTACCAGATTCAATATAGGGTTCAGTACCCTATAGGTACCAGATACCCAGGACTAGTACTGAGTTGTGCCCAACCACCAAGTCTCCTCCCAGCACTAGCAAATTGAATCTTCATTCGTGTCACACCAGCCCAGGTACCGAGTTCTCGTAGTCCCCCCTTGCAGGGCAGGACCAACTCGGTTTCTCCACCAGTGTAGAGGTTGGCGGAAAACGTCTTTTGGAGAAACCGGGACTCGAACCCGGGACCCTCCAACTTCGAAGCGGAAGCTCTTCCTCTGAGCTACTTCCCCAGACCTGACGTTCTCTACCTTCCACCTACATCTGGATCGGTATAATACACAAGGGGGGCAGCTTATACCAGCTGACCAGCCCCTGAGGGCTGGTGCAACCGGAACGGGGCAGATGGCCTACCGCCATGGACTTACAGCCAGAGCTGGCCCCTACATTATTATTATTATTATTATTATTATTATTATTATTATTATTATTATTATTATTATTGACCACTTTCTGCTGCTACCAATCGCACCCCGGTTCCATACCTCAACTGGTCTATAGCCCCCTCCCCTCCCCCTCACCCCCTCCCCCCCCCAGTGGGTCGGCGTCTTGATTGGCTGCTACGCCGCTGAGGCAGTTCCCCCCCCCACACCCACTTCTATGAGTTCAAGCTGTCATTGGCACACGGTTGGCGTTTTGCCCGCTGAGCAAGTCTACAGCGACTGGGCTGCCGCGGTGCTGGCTCTATGAGTTCAAGCTGTCATTGGCACACGGTTGGCGTTTTGCCCGCCGAGCAAATCTACAGCGACCGGGCTGCCGCGCTGCTGGCTCTATGAGTTCAAGCTGTCATCGGCACACGGTTGGCGTTTTGCCCGGCGAGCAAATCTACAGCGACCGGGCTGCCGCGCTGCTGGCTCTATGAGTTCAAGCTGTCATCAGCACAGGGTCGGCGTTTTGCCCGCCGGGCAAATCTACAGCGACCGGGCTGCCGCGCTGCTGGCTCTATGAGTTCAAGCTGTCATCGGCACACGGTCGGCGTTTTTCCCGCCGAGCAAATCTACAGCGACCGGGCTGCCGCGCTGCTGGCTCTATGAGTTCAAGCTGTCATCGGCACACGGTCGGCTTGAACCCGCCGAGCGCCTATAGCCCCCTCCCCTCACCTCCTTCCCCCCGGTGGGTCGGCGTCTTTAATTGGCTGCTACACTGCTGAGGCAGTTTTGCGTAGAAGGCGCCCCCCCCACACACCAACCTCTATGGGTTCAAGCTGTCATCGGCACACGGTAGGCATACACCGACCGGTCTGCCGCGATGCTGGCTCTATGAATTCAAGCTTGAACCACCTCCCCTCCCCCCCTTCCCCCCCCTGGTGGTCTGAGATTGGTGGCCGAGAACAGGTCTGTATCATTCGTGCAGATTTGAAAATAAATATCGCCATGATGATCGCCGGCTTGAAATACCCTTAAATCATAGGTCACACTCGGGGAAAACTCCTATATGAGGTTTTTGACTACCCCCTGCACCCCCTTTTGCCAGTCCTGCACTGGCATGTAACCCCCCCTCAAAAAACCCTTTTTCGACCTCTTCCTGCCTTAAACATAGCCTTTTTTCGCCAGTTGAGCACAAAACAGGTATCTTTTGGCAGCAGGTAGTGCGCGTCCACACCATGCTAAGGGCACAGGTGGACCGGCTGGGTCGAAAAGGCACCTAGTCAAAAAAATTATTTCCCTTAGTCTTTTCTGAAACAAATTTTTTAGGGGGGCATGTTCTTTAAGGGGACGAAACACCCCAGATTGATACCAAACATTCCATATCCGCACATATTATTTGCATAATTAGCATAATTATCCAATCTGCTGGTGGCAGCCTGACCGTTGTTCGACTGAGACGTTACCCCAGGTAAACTAGGTCTAGCTCATTAGTAGTCTACCCCAGAGAGACAAGGAAAGTGACCAATCAGAGGCCAGAGTGCACAGCAGCAGGTGGAGGGGGCCAGCAGCTGCTATAAACAACATGGCAGTGGCTGTAGATCGTAGTTTGGGACTGTATGTGTGATGTAAAAACACTGATATATGCATTTCTATGTAGAATTATGCTCTGTAAATTAATTTTACTGACTGAATAACAAATATATTGAGAATTAGAGCACAGAATACCGCTACCATGGCATAGTTTTCTATTTCGGACATGTCTAGCTATCCCAGTATACAGTATGCTGACAAAAATTGTCAAAGTCTACTTTACCCCAGGTAACCTACCCACCCATACATTACCCCAGGTAACCTACCCACCCATACATTACCCCAGGTAACCTACCCACCCATACATTACCCCAGGTAACCTACCCACCCACACATTACCCCAGGTAACCTACCAACCCATACATTACCCCAGGTAACCTACCCACCCATACATTACCCCAGGTAACCTACCCGCCCACACATTACCCCAGGTAACCTACCCACCCATACATTATCCCAGGTAACCTATCCATCCATACATTACCCCAGGTAACCTACCCACCCATACATTACCCCAGGTAGTCTACCCATCCATACATTACCCCAGGTAGTCTACCCATCCATACATTACCCCAGGTAACCTACCCACCCATACATTACCCCAGGTAGTCTACCCATCAATACATTACCCCAGGTAACCTACCCACCCATACATTATCCCAGGTAACCTATGCATCCATACATTACCCCAGGTAACCTATGCATCCATACATTACCCCAGGTAACCTACCCACCCATGCATTACCCCAGGTAACCTATGCATCCATACATTACCCCAGGTAACCTACCCACCCATACATTATCCCAGGTAACCTACCCACCAATACCTTACCCCAGGTAGTCTACCCCATACATACATTACCCAAGGTATACAGGTAGTTTACCCACCCATACCCAGTATCTCGAGTAAGCAAGGTGTCCATAGTGTACCTCAGGTAGTCAAAGGGTCTATAGTGTATCTCAGGTTCGGTTTGGTTGTGTATCTGTGGTAACATAGGGGTGAGATGTGTACCTAGGGTAAGGTAGGGGTGAGATGTGTACCTAGGGTAAGGTAGGGATGGGATGTGTACCTGCGGTAAGGTAGGGATGGGATGTGTACCTGCGGTAAGGTAGGGGTGAGATGTGTACCTGGGGTAAGGTAGGGGTGGGATGTGTACCTGGGGTAAGGTAGGGGTGAGATGTGTACCTGGGGTAAGGTAGGGGTGGGATGTGTACCAGGGGTAAGGTAGGGATGGGATGTGTACCTGCGGTAAGGTAGGGATGGGATGTGTACCTGGGGTAAGGTAGGGATGGGATGTGTACCTGGGGTAAGGTAGGGATGGGATGTGTACCTGGGGTAAGGTAGGGATGGGATGTGTACTTGGGGTAAGGTATGGGTGGGATGTGTACCGGGTAAGGTAGGGGTGAGATGTGTACCTGGGGTAAGGTAGGGGTGGGATGTGTACCTGGGATATGTTATTGTAGATATGCCCATTATAAGAAATTATGCAATGAAAGTAGATGTCTTTACTCTCTATCTCCATATATTTACAATTTAGTCAGTAAAAATATACTAGAGAGCGAAATTCTACCCACAAACTAAGATATCAGTGTGTTCACATCATGTTTGCAGCCTAAAAGTATGAGTTAGAACTCTGCCATATTGTCTATAGCAGCTGCTGGCCTCCTCCACCTGCTGCTGCTGTCCCTGGTCCATGATTGGTCAGTTTTCTTGTCTATCTCAGGTAGACTACTAATAAGTATTTGCTTGTTTACCTGGGGTAACGTTTCAGTCGAACAACGGTCAGGCTGCATCTTGGTGCTTTTCCATATATATATATATAGATGTGTGTCATTGCTGAATGGATGTCTTTCTATTTCTCCATTCTCTGGTGTTTGATTGAAAATGTTGACGCCATTCTGTGTTTTAATTTGTGTTTTAATCTGTGTTTTTACGGTACATGTATTGAGTTTAAGGCTATAACAGGTTAGTATTAGTGCTATGGTATGATAGTAATTACTCACTATTTGTCAGCGGTTAATCAATATATGTTAGTAATTAATCACCATTTGTTAGCAATTAGTGGAAATATGTCAGTATTTACTCACAATTTGTCAGCAATTAGTCAATATACGTCAGTACTTAGTCACTCTATATCAGCAATTATCAATACATGTCAGTATTTACTCACAATCTGTCAGCAAGTAGTCAATATATTACAGAGAAATAGCCATTGATTCAATTGTGCATCTTGCCTTGACTGGTATTTGTCAAAATATGTCAGTATCTATGGACTATTTGTAAGAAATTAGTCAATATATGTCAGTATTTACTCACTATTTGTCAGCAATTAGCCAAATCAGTCAGTACTTGGTCATTATATAACAACAATTAGTCCATATATGTCAGTACTTAGTCACTAGATATCAGAAATTAGTCAACACATGTCAGTATTTACATACAATTTGTCAGCAATTAGTCAATATTTGTCAGTATTTACTCACTTTTTGTCAGCAAACAGTCAATATATGCCAGTACTTAGTTATTATATAACAACAATCAGTCCATTTATGTCAGTAATTACTCACAATTTGTCAGATATTAGTCAATATATGTCAGTATTTACTCGCATTTTGTCAGCAATAAGTCAATGAATGTCAGTACTTTATCACTATTTGTCAGCAATTCGTCAAAATATGTCAGTAGTTATGCACACTTTGTCAGCAATTAATTAAAATATGTCAGTACCTATGCACTATTTGTCAGCAATTAGTCGATATCTCAGTGGGCTTCCCTAGCTCACTTAAAAGGGTCTATTTCTCCTCTTTCCTTTCCACTCGGATGTGTGTGGTGCATATATATGTGTGGGCACTGACACATTCCTCAAAATTGTGTAATGTAGTTCTCGCCATGAATATGACTTCAGCTGTCGAAATGGTGATAAACATCTATTACTCACTCACTCTCGATATGTCAGTAATTGCTCATAATTTGTCAGAAATTATTCAATATACACCAGTAATTACTCACTCTTTGTCAGAAATTAGTCAATATACATCAGTAATTACTCACTCTTTGTCAGCAATTAGTCAATATAATGTCAGTAATTACTCACTATTTGTCAGCAATTAGTAAATATATGTCAGTACTTACTCAATATTAAATATTTTGTCATCAGTTAGTCAATGTATGTCAGTATTTAGATATCATGTCAAGATTCGAAGCATTTTTTTTTTTCGGTGGGGGTTCATAATTCGGTGGGCTTCCCTAGCTCACTTAAAAGGGTCTATTTCTCCTCTTTTCTTTCCCCTCGGATGTGTGTGGTGCACATATATGCGTGGGCACTGACACATTCCTCAAAAATTGTGTAATGTAGTTCTCGCCATGAATATAACCTCAGCTGTCGAAATGGCGATAAACATCTATTACTCACTCACTCACTCTCGATATGTCAGTAATTGCTCATAATTTTGTCAGAAATTAGTCAATATACATCAGTAATTACTCACTCTTTGTCAGCAATTAGTCAATATAATGTCAGTAATTACTCACTATTTGTCAGCAATTAGTCAATATATGTCAGTACTTACTCAATATTTGTCATCAGTTAGTCAATGTATGTCAGTACTTAGATATCATGTCAAGATTCGAAGCAATTTTTTTTTTTGGTGGGGGTTCATAATTCGGTGGGCCTCCCTAGCTCACTTAAAAGGGTCTATTTCTCCTCTTTCCTTTCCCCTCGGATGTGTGTGGTGCACATATATGCAGGGGCACTGACACATTCCTCAAAAATTGTGTAATGTAGTTCTCGCCATGAATATGACCTCAGCTGTCGAAATGGCGATAAACATCTATTACTCACTCACTCACTCTCGATATGTCAGTAATTGCTCATAATTTGTCAGAAATAATTCAATATACATCAGTCGTTACTCACTCTTTGTCAGAAATTAGTCAATATACATCAGTAATTACTCACTATTTGTCAGCAATTAGTCAATCTAATGTCAGTAATTACTCACTATTTGTCAGCAACTCACTGAGTAAGTACTGACATATATTGACTAATTGCTGACAAATAGTGAGTAATTACTGACATTATATTGACTAATTGCTAAAAAATAGTGAGTAATAACTGATGTATATTGACTAATTTCTGACAAAGAGTGAGTAATATGCATGTAAAAGTTTGAGAAATGGAATCGGCATGGTGGAAAACCTTAAAATTGATATATTACACTCTGAAATCTATTGGTAAACAGCAGAGAAAATGTGGGTTGATTCATTGTTGCATCATGCCCAGATTGGCATGATGCACTCTATCTCTGAATCCATCAGGAATATGCATGTAAAAGTTTGAGAAATGGAATTGGCATGGTGGAAAACCTTAAAATTGATATATTACACTTTGGAATCTATTGGTAAACAGCAGAGAAAATGTGGGTTGTTTCATTGGTGCATCATGCCCAGATTGGCATGATGCACTCTATCTCTGAATCCATCAGGAATATGGATCTAAAAGTTAAAAAAATGGAATTGGCATGGTTGAAAATCTTGAAATCGATATATTACATGTCCAAATCTGCTAATAAACTACAGAATAATGGGCATTGATTCATTTGTGCATCATGCTTTGCCTGGCATGATGCACTCTAACTCAACAAGTATCAGGAACATGGGTCTATAAGTTGAAAAAATAGAATCAGTATGCATAAAAACATTAAAATCGATATATTACTCTTTGAAATCTGTCAATAAACAGCTGAGAAATAGGCATTGATTCATTGGTGCATCATGCCCAGAAACTCCTAAACCCCTCATGAAAGTGGTCTTGCAGCTTTGTTGCACCCTCTCGACCCCTAGCATCCTCGTTATTATTATTATTATTATTATTATTATTATTATTATTATTATTATTATTATTATTATTATTATTATTATTTATTGCAACGAGGTTGTCCTAAGAGGACGTTTTTCCACCCGCCGTTTGGCGAGGATTACAATATGCCAAATTCAGTACAAGTAGAATACATTTGCAGACTCCAACTTATTAGCAAATGGTATATCAACCAAATTTGGTAGAGCTAAATTGCAAAGTTTTTTCAAGCCAAGTGTAATAACGCCCATTTATATAGTGTTGTGACAATAATATTGTATAGTATTTCTTACAATTGATAGGCAACGGGTAGTGCGATGGAAAACAAGGGTGGTCAAAGCTATAACTCTTTTATGAAATTTAATATGCCAATAGCATATTTGAAACGTCTTTTTGTGGGCAACCTTTGTGTTAAATTGTCTAGCTTGTCCCATAACTTGACTCCTCTATAGTAGGCTGAGCATTGAAAAAAAACCAGTTCTAGCTCTTCTTATATTAAACTTTAACTTTAAATCAACCCTAGTTCATATATATGTTCACGTTTAATTGTCTCCCCATTACCAAACAGTGTTTCTGCTGCTATATCCAAGCTCCTATTTCCTACGAGCTCATCCCTCTGCGGTCTCATACACCCCCCCAGCCTAATTTTACCCTCACTTGAATGCCTCCTAAATGTAATGACACAAGGGAAAGATTTTGCTGCATGCAGACCATGAAGATTCGGGAAAGTTGTTTAGATAAATACATGAAGTGAAGTAGACATGGGTGCGTAGGAAAGGGGGGGGGGGGGGTCAGGGCCCCAATAATGGGAAGGTCCCATATATATATGAACCTATATAAATTTAATTTATATAGAAATACAGCCCCCCTCTTTCTCCATCGAGACCTCTCGGCCCCAATAAAAAGTTCCTTTGTGTACGCCTCTGTCGCCTGCCCTATGACATGTTAAAATACAATGTAGTAACGGACCCCCCCAGGAGATGGTGCCACTGTGCCAGTCCATCTCGGTTACATTTCTCATCTGTACTCGGGACATAAAGGGGTGCGTCCACTGCCCACGGATGGACCATCCGTGGGTTTCATCCGTATCATTTATCATTGATTTCTATGGAGAAAATGACGGATGAAGGGGGACGGATGGTCCATCCGTCGCAGTGGATGCACCCCTTAAGAAAGAAAAACAGATAGTACTATACTGAGTCCCCCGATCAGATCAGGGTATATAAAAGCAAGCTACACTCAAGATAGGCCTACGTTCAAGCAGACAGAGAGAAACATAGAGAGACAGATGAAGAATTTAAAGGACATTTGATAGAAAACAAAAAGCATGGACAGAGAGGAAGGTAGATACGGATGCATAGACAGAGGGATGGTGGATATAGGAGCATTATCCTCTACATTATGGCAAATTGAGTATTCTTGCACCTGACTAGTGTAGTCAAAATTCATTACAACCAAGAAAATGAAACTCAAAGATATTAGACTGCTGACTAGCAGGACACAACTTGCTACGTTGGTCTATGCCCTGGGGGCATGCAGCGACACCCGCATGGTGACGCATATATTTTCGGGACTGCTGCCTGTTTTTACGCATTCCCTCAGGGCATACTGCTGCGCTTCTACAACCAACAATCGGCCAGCACTAGTATATGCCCTTAGGGCATTGTGAATCTGTCCTCAGGGCATATTGTGCCTATACAAGGGTGCTCATTTTTTAGGAAGGGTGGAGCGTCACTCCATCAGTTTATATATATATATATATATATTGTAGCGCTCTTCAAGCTCCTCCGGATAAGAGAATGACGACCAGTAACACGGACAAGTATAATTAACGTGAATTCTTTATTGCCTGGCTTGCTCTGCCACACCAGCTAAGTATATCTCTATCTAGATGCCGCTGCTCCTCCTCTCTGGTGCAAGTGCCGGTGCGTCCTATAGCCACCCCAAGCTCAGACTGCCTGTCCGGTGGGACACCTCCAGTATTTATACACTTGCAAGTCCACCGGCGCTGGTGTATGTACAACATACACCGCCGCCGAAGACGCTACTCCGAATAACACAATGCTGACGTGACTCCGCCTCCGCCGGCTTCCCCCCGCCCCCATGCCAGGATGGTTTCGGGATCCACCGACGTCGGCTCGGTCTACGCCACACTCTCCCCAACTAATTAACAGTCGTACTGGGAAAGAATGTCAGAGTACCCTCCTGCAGATGGGTATCCAATTTTGAATAAACAATTATACACCATGGCCCCTGGGTGTTTGTGATTATTACTTTTAAACAAATACATTGAACAATATAGATAATCATACAGTATACACAGTATCAATACTTATAGCATGCTCCAACGGATAGCTTCATAATTTACAAATGGTTTAACTATTATACAACCGCTGCCTTCAAGACCAATACAACATCACTGCCACCGCCGAGATGCCCCCGACTCATCCACCGAGCCGTCCACCGGTCCTCCAAACCGTCCACCGACGGCCACCTCCCTCCGGTTGTTGCCGTTTCTCCTCCGCCTGCCTCCGGATGCCGCCCCCCCGCGGCTCGACCAGGTCTGCAACACAAGGTAAGGCACTTGTACTGCTTACCCCACCGGAACTGATGCATTTTGTCCTTCATTTAAGGTGCTACTGCTCCCCCAGCCTGTACTGGCTTACACCCATAGATTACTCGGGTGCATTCCACGTCATCCCAGCTTATCCCGCAGTCACCCTCCGACCCGGCTGCATCACCGCCCTCCCTCCTTTTCCTCCCACCGACCTCCGCCGGCGCCCTCCTGTACTGGAGTTTCCGTTTCCCCCGCCGTAGATACACCGGAAGAGACACTTACCCTTTTTACTGGGTGCTCGTAGAGGCTTCCTCCTCCTGTCTCTCCTCCTTCTCCGGGGCCTTCGGGGTAATAGGCCATGGCTGCCCGCATCTGGAGCACAGTCCCTCCCTGGACGCCTTGGCGTACCTGGTTCGGGTCACCTGAACCAGTTCCACATCACCGTCAGCCAAGCTTTGCACTGCCGAGCTGCACACCCCCCCCGGCACCACTCTCATCTCGGGCCCCAAGTTCCCCGGGTTCCGCAAGCGCCTCGTATACTCCTGCAGCTCACGGGGGCCTGTGAAGTCCTCATTCCAGGGCATCAAGTTCTCCTCCACCTCTACCCTTTTTCCAGAGTCGGGAGCCGGGGAAGGGGCAACCACCACGTGGCTTACAGACACTACTCCTTGTGTGGGAGCCACGCCCCCGTCAGGTATGGGTACCACCTGGGCGTCTGTCACTATTATAACACGTTCGGAGGTCGGTGGGCCTAAAGGGTCCTCATCCTCCACACTCCCCTGCACCGTCTCCACCCCCTCCGGCACCAACACCATAGTCTCCATGTGTCCCGCCTCCTCCCCAGCCTCAATTTGTAAGAGAAAGTCCCCCTTGGGAGACTGCACCACCAGCCCCTCCAATCCAACAGTAACCGTCCTGGGGTAATGCACTAAGTCAGGCCTCCCTTTTGCTCTCCCGGCCATCTTGCCTTTTTGTTGGGGGGTTACTCCAACGGGTTCCCCCTCATTGTCCCTGGGTTTGCTGCCGGAGCTCGTCTTTGCCGGGGTCTTGGGGCGCTGGCCCGTGGGAGTTAATGTACTCAGTAATATTTCCTCAAGGCTGCGCCGCGTTCCGGGGGTGGGAGTCTGGGGCACCACTGGTGGACTAGCCTTTTCCGGGGTCTCCCCCGTGCGCACGGTAACCTGCTCCATCAGTGTTTCTAATCCTGTTTTCTGGCTACTCTTTCCCGGGCCTTTCCCTTTTCCTCCTCTTGTCTTTTTAGATTTCTGTTCTTTCAAAGCTCTTTCCTCCTCCGCCACCCTGGCTTCTGCTTCTTTCTTTTCCTCTATAGCCTTCTGTCTTTCCATTTCTCTCTCCTTCTCTAACCTCTTTTGTTCCTCTAACTCCTTCTGCCTGGCCCTCTCTCTACCAGCTTTGATCATCGCTGCATACTGCTCCTCGAGGTCAGGGTAGCCAGCCACGCCGGGGGGGTATTCAAAGATCTCTTCATCAACTTTAGCTGGAGCGGAGACCATCTTCGTGGCTACGTCTTCGGGGTCGGGTTTACCTGGTCCCCTGTCCTCCTCCTCCTCCGGGGAGTCGGGGGTGGAGGTGGCCCCTTCCTCAGCAGGTGTGCATAATTCCGGTTCAATGTGGGGCTTGGGGCGGTCCTCCTTTAAGGTGTACTCCGGCAGTTTTTCAGGGCTGGAATCGAGTCCCCCGGAAATTTCGAATGCCTTTCCTTTTTCCGGGCTGGACTCCTGAGCTGACTGTGAACCGTCGTCTGTGACGTCATCGTAAGTCCCAACCTTTAGCTGGGTTCTCCGTGTTGGTATACCCGTCCTAGCCGCCTCATATTCCTTTTCTATTTCATCTACGTCTAGTGTGCCCACCGGCAACTCCTTCTGGAGTCTAGTTAAGGTTTTGGTCGGGGTCTCCCCCTCCCTACTGTACCTGTCCATTAGTAATTTAAGAACAAAGAGAACCTTTCCCTCCTCCTCTGGCTCCAATTGATATTTACCGGTAACGGGGTCCGTTATCATTTCTGTAACCCGGCGGACAGCTCCCTCCTTACCGGGGGACCGGCGCACCTTTTTGTCAGGGGGCTCCTCCACTGCCTCCTCGGACACCCGTTTCCGCCCCTTGCCAGTACTACTCCGGGTGGCCACCCCTTGTGCAGGTAGTCCCTGATTGGGGGGAGTTTTCAGTCCCACCAGTTCCTCTAGATATTTGGCCGCTGCGGCCACCTCCTCCATTTCCTCAACCCCTATGCTTATCCCGGGGGACACCAGTGACGATATGATAGAGGCGCTGCCCGGTGTCTGGCTGGAGGGCACCACCGCCTCCGTTTTAGAAGTGCTTGCGGCGGCGAACTCGGCCGGCTCCTCTGCCTTCCCAGCCCCTCCTTTTGACGTGTGGACCTTAACCTTCCGGGGTTTGCCTTTAGACTTGGGTTTTGTAGACGTGGAGGTGCCTGGAGTTTGTGCTGGAACGGCCCCCGCCTCCTCTTCACTAGCCAGCCGCAGTTGCTTGGTCTCTTTCGGGGGCACCCATCCTTTTATGTCCGGGTGCTGTCTCTCCACGTGGCGCACCAGGTCATTCTTGTAATCTTTGGCGACCTGGTATTCACAGCCGGTGGAGGGGCACTCGTATCCTTCTTGCACGGCCTCATGCTTCCTCTGATGGCGTTTTAAAGCATCGCTGCGTCCAAAGGCATACGGTTTGCCCTCCTCCCTGCAGATCTCACACCTGTGCTTTGGTATCTGCACTCCCCCTACCCATACCATGGGCACGGACTTCTCGTCTTCGTGTGTCTTAGGCATATTACCGAGTTCTAACTGCTTCCAATCGATGGTCGATATTGCCGAATCCCGGGGATGCGTCCTTCCTTTATACACCCCCGGCCCGGCCACACCCCTCCCCCTTGAGTTGTCTTGGCCAATTAGCAGCCAGGAACCTTCCCCGCACGCCTGTGCCACCGGGGTTTCCCCTGTCACGAGGCCGTCACCCGACCGTGAGAACGTCCGCTCTGCTCCTCCCTCTGAACGTTCCGGTGGGTAGTGGACGTGGGAATGGGTTCTTGACCAGCTGTCTTTCGCACGGTCCTTCTTCCTGTAGGGTTTGTTGTTTACTTTTCGGTGGACTGTCTCCTCGGTGGGCCGTTGGCGGTGTTTATTTCTATCATTCTCCCTTCCCCCATGTCTAGGGCGGCTGTGGGACCGTGAGGACGAGGATTTGGGTGGAGATCGGCCCCCTCTCTCCCTCCGGCGGCCCTCCCGGTGAACCCCGTCTTTCTTTACGCGCTCCCTTGGCCCTTTTTTTTTTTCCTCCCGCCCGGCTTGTGTGTCCCCTGTTACACCATTTCTACAGCTCTCCTCCACCTTCCTCATTACAACACGTCTGTCCTCCGCCATTTCTATCGGGAAAGTGACTGTTATCTTCAAATAGTGGTCGTCTCCCTCCTCATTGACGTCACTCGCATTCTGGTTTCGTAGCAACACCGGTTTTGGCGGGGCTATAACTCCGGCAGAGGGCGCGCTCGACGCTTTAGGCGGAGTTTTAGGCCCGTCCCCCGAGCTAGGCGGCGTAGCAGGCCTGAAGGCGCCCGGCGGTGCCGTGACCCCAGCCTGTACTAAGTGTAGACACGTAGGCGCAACCTTAGGCGTCTCCTCCGCCTTAGGCGGTGTTTTAGGCCTCCGGGGTAAGCGACCCGGGGCTACTAGACGGCTCTCCCTCTCCTCGTTCCGTTCGTTATCGTGCTCTGCCTCCTCTAGCATTTCATAGACCCGCCACCTCTCTACATGCCTGCCTAAGATACGACATCTCTCTGGGTCCTTCCTCCGTCTGGCCCACTCTGCCCTCTTGAACTCGTTTCTTTCCCTAGTTTCTTCTGTCTCCTCCTCCAGAGGGGATAAATATTCTTCATCCAGGGGGGGTTCGTCATCTGGGGGTTCACCCCTCCAGTGGGCCATTGCAGCTTCTGCTCTCACCCGAGTCTCCTCCTCCCGCCACCATTTCCACCAGCTGTCCCCACCCTCAGCCATCTTAACAGGTAAGTATGCTTGGTCACGCGGCCCGGGGTTAGGGTCCCTTATTATCGCCCGTATCGCCTTAGCCCCCGGCGATCCATCCCCCGCTCCATGGTCGGGGTTGGCTACCTCTTCCTTCGCCGGGTCTATCTCCTTGCATTCATCCCCCAGATCCTCTTCCTCTGGCAGGCAGACCTCCTTTATAGAATCAAAATGTACCACCTTGGTTACACGGCCTCTCTTTATCTTGTACACCGCATCCCCTATTCTCTCCTGCACAGTCCACGGGCCGGTCCAATAACATTGCAACTTGGGTGACAGTCCTCTCTTCTTTAGGGGGTGATAGTAGAAGACCTGGGATCCCGTTGGCAGATGGCCCTCCTCCGCCCTCGCATCATAGTTACGTCGTTGGCGGGCCACCGACCTCCCTATGTTACTCCTAGCTGCCTCATACGCCCGTGCCATCTTCTCCTGGACCTCAGCCACGTATCCAGCCTTATTCCTCGGAGGTGGGTCCAATGGGTAGATCAGATGCAGGGGGACGGTTGTTTCCCTTTCCAACATCATCATGTTAGGCGATACTCCGGTGGAGCTATGCACCGATGACCTATAGGCGGCCATCACAAAGGGGAGCTGCAGGTCCCAATCCTGCTGGTCGGTGGCCACCACCGTAGCCAGTAACGCCTCAATGGTCCGGTTAGCTCTTTCCACCATTCCATCACTTTGAGGCCTAAAAGCGCAAGTCCTTGTTTGTTTGACCCCCAGCAAGGCTACTATCTCCTTGAACAACCCCGACTGGAAATTCTTGCCCTGATCGGTGTGAATCTCCACCGGCGCCCCTAGCCGACATATGAGCTCCTCCACCAACTTCCTTGCCACGGTGGGCGCTTCCTGATTGGGAATGGCATAGGCCTCCGTCCACTTAGTGAAATAGTCGGCCGCTACCAGAATGTGTTGATTACCCCGTGAGGTCGGGGGCAGAGGTCCCATCACATCCAGGGCTACCCTTTGGAGTGGTAGACCAGCCCCAACATGTCCCATTGGAGCTCGGTGGGGGGCGGGGGCTGCCTTCCGCCGCAGGCACGGCTCACACTGCTCGCACCACCGGGTGACATCCCTCCGGAATTCAGGCCAGTAATATCCTCCCTGTACCCGCCTGATGGTCTTGTTACGCCCTAGGTGTCCGGCCAGTGGTTCTCCGTGTACCTCCTGCAGCACATCTTTCCTGTTAGGCTTGGGAACTGCTATCTGGAAGTGGGCCGACCCCGCCTCCCCTATCCACCTCCGGCCCAACACGCCCTTGTGTATTGTCAGCCTCTCTCTCTGGGCATACCAGGCCTTCTTCTCATAGCTCCAGTCCCGTCTTACCGCTTCAGTGGGGACCTCTCCTCCTTCCACCCACCCCCGTACCTCCCTGAGAAGGGGGTCATCATTCTGCAGCTTTTCCCATGCCGGCCCCACCGGAGGGTCCGGTCCCTCCGCGGGGGATCGGTTCCCTCCTTCTAGCACTTGACTCTGAGCTCTTGTGAAGACACGACACCACCGCCTGTCTTCTTCAGGGTCTCTGCCGCATTGTTTACAGGGTGTCCTGGATAGGCCATCCGCATTACCATGGGCCTTTCCTGGTCGGTGTTGTATCACTATGTCATAAGTGCCTATGATCTGAAGCCACCGCGCCAGCTGGCCCTCTGGTTCTTTGAACTCCAATAGCCACCGAAGGGATGCATGGTCGGTGCGCACTACCACCGGCCGACCCACTAAATAGTGTCTGAATTTCCGGAGGCCAAAAACGATGGCTAACAACTCCCGCCGCGTAACACAATAGTTTCTCTCAGGTTTGCTAAGGGTGCGACTGCCATAAGCCAATACTCTCTCTTCCCCATCCTGTTCTTGTGCCAGCACCGTGCCCAACCCCGTATCACTGGCGTCCGTGTCCATAATAAGCTGGCCTTCTGGTCGGGGGAACCCCAGGATAGGAGCTTCTATCAATTTCTGCTTCAGTATCTCGAAGGCATTTTCACACTCCGGCGTCCACTTGAAAGGCCGTCCCTTTTCCGCCAGAGAACTGAGGGGTTTAGCCTTAGTTGAGAAGTCGGGGATGAAGGCTCTATAATACCCCGCCAGACCGAGAAAACTCCTCACTTCTGTGATATTCTGTGGTGGGGGCCACCCCCGAACAGCCTCCACCTTGCCTGGGTCGGTCCCTACCCCAGCCTCACTGATCTGGTGCCCCAGAAACAGTATCCTCCGGCGGGCCAGTTGGCATTTGGAGGGTTTTATCTTAAGGCCGGCCTCCGCCAGTCTTTGTAGTACCTCGCCCAACCTCTCCATATGCTGTTCAAAGGACTCGGCAAACACGACAATGTCGTCTAAATATACCAAACAGGTACGCCACTGAAGCCCCCGCATGGCAACCTCCATCACTCGCTCAAACGTCCCTGGGGCATTACATAACCCAAACGGCATTCTGATGAATTGGTAGAGCCCCCGGTGGGTGGTGAACGCTGTCTTCTCTCTGTCCTCCGCCCTTACATCTAGTTGCCAATACCCACTGGCAAGATCCATTGATGAGAACCAGGTGGCCCCCGCCATAGTATCCAAGCAGTCCTCCACCCGGGGCAGAGGGTAGGCATCTTTCACTGTAGCTTTGTTTAACCGCCTATAGTCCACACAGAAACGGGTTGTCCCGTCTTTCTTCTTCACTAGCACCACCGGAGATGCCCATGGGCTTACTGAAGGCTCGATTACCCCTGCCTCCAACATTTTCTCAACCTCCTCTTCCACCGTGGCCCTTCGGTGGGGGGCTAAGCGTCTTGGGGGCTGCTTTATAGGGGGTTGATCCCCCGTATCTATTCGGTGTTGGGCCATAGTGGTGTGTCCCTTATCACCCTTATGACACTGGAAGGCCGCCAGGTGTTGATTAAGTAACCCCGCAAGCTCCTTCCTTCTGTCTGGCTCTGTTCCCTCCACCAGCTCTCTTATAAGCCCTCTCTTCTCCTCCGGCGACATAGCCTCCACCCGACGGCACCAGCTTCCGGGGTTCACCCCCGGATCCTCTCCCGGCGTTTCCACCCGTTGGATGCCACCCAGAGTCATATCCTTGTAGACGATGATCGGTTCCAGCCCAGGGTTCAGCACCCTGACCCAGGTTTCTCCGTTTATTGGCTGGACCAGGCCTCTGCCCACCAGGAAGTGGGGTTCACCCTTGTGCCCGGCCATACTTTCTATCAGGCCATTCCCACCGTCCAACCACCGACCCATCACCGCGCCTTCCAGGAATGCTTCCTCCCCCGCTCCGACCACTGCTGAGCGGGTGCTCACCACTCGACACAACGATTCTGGTTGGGTCCAGATTAATCTTCCCCTGGCCACGTCCACCACAAGCTGGTTTTCTCGTAGAAAGGCGGCGCCCAATATTCCTTCCGTCCCTGTGTCCCCCACGATAAACATCGCGTTCGTGCTCCTGGTCCCCAATTGTAATGAAGCCTGCACCTCCCCTTTAAGTTTCAGGGGTCTTCCATCCACCGAAAAGACAACTTCCCCCGTTTCTTGGAGCGGCCGATCACCCCCATGTCGTTCCCACCACCCGTGGGAGATAAGGTTTAGTGAGGCGCCAGTATCTACCAGCATCTGTATAACGGCTCCCTCCAACTTGCCTTCCACTATTAGTCCTCCGCCGCCCCTCTCTCGCCTTCCTTGCACAATATTCATAGGCCCAATCCCCCCGACCTGTACCTGGCCTTGGGTAGAGGTCGGTTCTAGTTTCCCGATGGAATAACATCCTTTCCCGTCTCGGGGGCCCCCCCAGGTTTGTCAGTTCTCCTGTTGGGGCACTCCCGCTTGAAATGCCCTTCCTGACCGCACCCATAGCAGGCAGTACTCCGCCTCTTCTTCTCGGTGGAGAGAGGCTCCTCCATCTTCTTAGCCATACGGTCCATTAGCTCCACCATTTTATCCATCCTGTCGGTGTTGGTTTTGAGATGCTCATTTACCGACGCATCAGCGGTCCTAACCCTCTGCGATGTTTCCTGCTCCACCTTCAGGTAGGCTTCTGCCCCCACGGCTGTCATGACGGCAGCTTGTAGGTCCTTTGGCTGTGACTGATAGACCCATTGTTTTAGAGGATTATCCAAACATAGCAGGAATCTGTCCAAAACCAGGGTGTCTGTAGTTCGGGCGTCGGCCTCGGGGTAAGCTAGTCGGGTGTACTTCATCAGATCCTCCCTCAATTCTTGCAACGCCTCCCCCTTCCTCCGTACCCTGGTGCGGAGGACAGCTTTATAGGTCTCTTCTTGATTGGTGGGCTCGAACCTTTCGACCAGCGCCTTCCGGAGTTCGGTGTACCCTTCCGGCGTAGCAGGTTTTCTGCCGTTCAACAGCCTCCGAGCGGCCCCCGCCAAACTCAGCCCTAGGAACATGCCGGCCTCAGCCTCGTCCCATCCATTCACCTTCACACACAGGTCGAAGTGGTTGAGGTAATCGCCTAGATCCCCCGTCCCGTCGTATTTTGTGGGTTTAACCACCGGCTTTCCTTTTGCACTCACTTCGCCGTCAGCTCCGCCAGATAGGGACGGCAACGCAGGTAACCGGGTTTCATCCACTGATGGCTGCTCTCCCCCGATCACCTCTTTTTTTACCGTCATCCCCTCTCCCTTGTTGTCAGGGCCCTCCGTCCATCTTCCTTCCTCCCGTCCCTCCGCTGCCGGTTTCATCTTCCTATGCTTTGAGAGAGTCTCTAGGAGCTGGTCCCACTCCTCCTCCGTCCAATCCTCTGACCCTTCCTCCAATCTCCTCCGAGTCATGCTTGAAGTATTTTCAGTCTTGCCTCTGGGTTGGCGCCTCCCCCGGCTAGGCCTCCGGGGTATCTCCCTCTCCACCTCCTCCTTCTCCCATGGCCATCTGAAGTCGTTTACGGGACTTGCACGCCCTCCTCCCACCTCTACCTGGTTGCCTTCCCCCGTCCAATTCCGATCCATAGGCTCCTCCTGCCTTTCGGGGTATGGTTCCCCAGGTCTGCTTTCTGTGGGTCTTCTGATTGTCACCTCCTCGTCCACTACTTCCAAGAGGGTCCCCCGACCAACTCCTTCTCCTTCCAATTTCAATGAGTCTGTTCCCGTTATCCTTGCCTCCGCCATCTCTAGTCCTGCGTGGATCCGTTGAAAACACCGCTGTCACCAATGTAGCGCTCTTCAAGCTCCTCCGGATAAGAGAATGACGACCAGTAACACGGACAAGTATAATTAACGTGAATTCTTTATTGCCTGGCTTGCTCTGCCACACCAGCTAAGTATATCTCTATCTAGATGCCGCTGCTCCTCCTCTCTGGTGCAAGTGCCGGTGCGTCCTATAGCCACCCCAAGCTCAGACTGCCTGTCCGGTGGGACACCTCCAGTATTTATACACTTGCAAGTCCACCGGCGCTGGTGTATGTACAACATACACCGCCGCCGAAGACGCTACTCCGAATAACACAATGCTGACGTGACTCCGCCTCCGCCGGCTTCCCCCCGCCCCCATGCCAGGATGGTTTCGGGATACACCGACGTCGGCTCGGTCTACGCCACAATATATATATATATATATATATATATTTATGGTCAATTCTCATGAAAATGGAGCACATGGCCGAGGAGGAGAAAAAATCTGAACTGCTCAGATGTTTTGTATTTCTTGTGGGCTGAAAGGCAGCATATAATCTTAATTACTCACAAAATTGGGAACACTAACTATGAAAATTAAAGATTTTATGACAGTTTTAGGAAGAAAACTGGTGGACCTACGTAAGGTGATGAATCTTGCACATGAACAAATTACATGGGTTGCTATAAAATAGAATTATTTGCAAAAAAACTGATATATACAGTCATAACAATATGTTGGCTAGGGGTCTTTATCATTTATATCTATGATAAGAATAGATTATGCTGTAATTGATCATACCCACTAATGGAGCTGGACCTATGTATGGTGATGTACCTACGTACGGTGATGTCTATGCATTGCAGTCATTATCTTCACAAATTTATTGATTTCTGGTATTGTAACTGGTCCATAGTATTCATCCTTAGTCAATTGAAGTATATCAACAGGTTTATAGATAGCATTAGCTATTTCTATCATTCTATGGCATAGGTTTCAATCATGGACCTATGCATGGTGATGTACGTACGTACGGTGATATTTCCATGATTTTTCCCAATAGGTTGCAACGTATTCATCCAGTTATGACAATATTTTGCAAGGATATTCCCTGGACCACATATATTAACATGTTATGAAATAATTTACTAAATATTAATTACTCTCCTTTAATCAATGATTCAATGTACCTACGTACGGTGATGCTAAGGGGTACACCACATGCTTGTCAGTCCTATATGTCATTGACATGTGCATGTTAGAAATATTTTATATTAATATTATATTGCCCCCAATTGAGCCATAAAAACTGAGACATCTGTATATCCCAAGAGGATTTTCTCCTTGACATTATACTCATTCTAGTGTACCTACGTACGGTGATGTTCGTTTTTCAATTCTACAATAGTCCATATGAAAAGTGTTATTATGGACCTTATTGTACCTCAAATAAATCACCTAATGTGTTTTACTTATATTTTTTTAGTTAAAAACCTTTGAAATATCCCCATTTTACCCTGTTATTGGCATAGATTAGGTCACTACATAGGCAAAAGTGGGTACCCATAGTATGATAATGTTATCAGCAATGTGAATGTATAAACAATATAGCAGTTAGACCCCCTGTTAAGTGTACATGGATGGGGAAAGGTATAGTGAGCATGTGCTCCATTTTCGTGAGAATTGACCATATATATATATGTATATATATATATATATATATATATATATATATATATATATATATCCCGGTCCCTGCACTCTATACCTAAAACAACACCATGCCCATTACGGGATTTTCAAAACACACCCATATCACAGACTTTTGGTGGTAAAAAACACCCCTTTTTCTTCAAAAGCATGAACTTTTGGACCTCTGAAAGGACCCCTTTTATCGGGAAATCACTGACATGTTTCCAAAAGTACCCTCTATTTCTCAAAATGCTGAATTTTCAGGACCTAAAATGAATATTAGAGAAATTGGCTATCTCAACAAAATGCCCCCTTTTCAGAAAACACTAACCATGCCCCTCAAAATACCCCCTTTTTTCTGATTTTCTCAGAAAATGCACCCCTTTCCCCCCAAATCTACGGACATGCAAATTTTGAGGAAACACCCCCCTTTCTCCCTGTTTTTGGTAACGTGCATGGTGTATTTTTTCATGCAGAGTGCAGGGACCGGGAAATATATATGCCAATGTGAACAAAGTCCCAAGTCTGGAAATGTACGCGTCACTCCCACGCAGCAGGGCAGTATGTCCTCAGGGCATAGACCAACGTAATCAAGTTGTATCCTGCTCCCGAGCATGGTACTTGTATCGTAGTTGAAACGCTTCTCACTAGGAGTCAGGAGTGAGCCCGGAAAATGTCTATTGCATGGTAGCATATGTGTGCTTCAGCGCAGAGAAGGCGCCACCTGGGAGTACCGTGGTGTGGACAAGCACCTGTACCAGTGCCACACAGTCACACTCCCTCTACCATCAGCAGCGCCTGCCTTTCAAGCATTTCCTGGTGCTGGGGTATTGCAGGCCAGCATTGCAAAGCCCCCCCATAGAGGCCAACACCCTGGTTTTCTACCTCTATGTTGACATTCGCAACAGAGGAGCAACTCTTGGAGACCCATTGAGAGCAACTCTTGGAGACCCATTGAGAGCAGTTTTGAGTAACTCTGGGTAGCATGAATCGTTATTGCCCTGGACACGGTTCACTCCACATGTCACCAAATTCCTGAGTCGCTGGGCCAATAGCTTAGGAAGATATAGTTCTCTGTTGAAGGAAGAAAAGCACAATTAAGTGTGACAGGTATATAGAAATTCTGGAGACTGAAAATATAAAGTATGTACAAGTATGTGGGGAGCAGAAGGGCGGTTGACTCCACCTGTGGGTCATCCTTTTGCACCATCTCCATACAATGATGGATATCGTGCACAGCTTGGACAGTGGTCTTTTATGATGTGGGATCCCATGCCCTCTGTTTGGGGCTAAAGGTAAGTTATTTTATTACCATAATACCACCTGTCATCATTCAAGTCAATCTATCTGACTTTTGTTAAAACGCAAATATATATATATATATATATATATATATATATATATATATATATATATATATATATATATATATATATATATATATATAAACTAACACAATTCTACAACTTTTGAGCCATAGAGTGGTTAACATTTAGATCGTAATCGTTTTGTGCCACGGTGATACATGAGAGATATGTGTTTGAACGAAAAGTTATAAACAATTATATAAAATAGTTTGAGCATGTGAACGAATGACTTAAAGCGTAAGTCCACTGTGAGACTAAACCTTGTTGCAACTAGACATTGTACTGGGCCTGCAGTTACATCAGACTAACTCATGTATGATAATCATGTAACATACTGGGAAAGGGGGCTTTATTGTACCCTGCACTAAGACCCCATTTCGCAGACTTTGCTTTTCAATGAATTGCAGGTATGACAAGTTTATTAGTAGGGTCCACTATGCAACAGACCATACAACTCCCTCCAATTGTATCTATTTCTATGTGACTAGCTCAAAATTGCTCCCCATGTTGCATAGTGGACTCATACACATAAAAATCGTAGCAGACACGGAAAGTTGCCCCATCAGCTTCTTTGTATATCCCATGCAGTGAACTGCAAACCAAGGACTCCATTATTCCAGTGGTCTTGATGCCCATTAGGCGGCTCAAACCTGTTATGACACTGAGATTTTCACTGGTATGACAACTCTTATTACTACAGAATTATTATATCCATGAAACGTTTATACAATTCACCACATCAGCCCTGGCGAGTAACCCGCCTGAGCTGCATGGGTGCATCACATGCTCGTGTTACACGACAAGTACATATGAACTTCGGGGTTGTTTGCCGTTCCTAAAGGCTTAAATTGAATGACATTGAATGAATTCACCTTTAGGTAGAGGATCTAACTTTAGCAAAGCCGACATAAAGCTTGTGACGATGAGGGGGTATAACACTTATACATCAACTATACACCCAGGAGGCATTCAGGTGTGCTTCTGTTGCAGGTGTGAAAGGTTGACAACTCCCGGCAGGCAATTAACTCTACAAGACCTGCTGGCATTGGGCTTGTAGTTGCTAATTTGTCTGGCCATGCTCGCCGCGGGCCTCCAAGCACACACCCCTCTGACCTATACCGGAGATTAATCTTTAATTAATTCTACAGAGAAGATTAAAATGTTTGAAAGTCTTACACGAAAGGTTTACTACATCTGAAGTGATAGTGTAATAGTGTTCAAAGTTTGAATTTCATATGACGATTAAAAAGGGCAGATGTACTAAACAGTGGAAGGGAATTATTCACGAGTCTGAAAATATTTGCTGGCATCTCAACTAGGTCAATGACCGAAAATAGCGCCAGTCGTCTTCATGGACAGGAGGCAGTGCTCTGCAATATTCTCGTCGCTGTTTTTCTTTTTTTTTGTACTGAATTAGAAAGATACATTATAATGTTCAACTTGCCATCCTCTCTCTTTTAATGCAAAGATATATACAGACGGTCATGCGAGACTTGATATTTTAAAACAATTTGATGTTAAACTTTTATGTTCAGTATTCCATGCCTCAGGCCTGCGAAATACCACGCACCACTCTTTGAATGTAACAATTCATAAGGTGTATAAAATAATCAAATGTAAGACATGTAGCCTCAGTCTGTAGCTGCGATGGGAATTTCATTGATTACTTAGCAAATCTGGGCCGGAACTAAGCAGGCTCTGTTATGAAATAGTGGATTTCTGTACGATTGATATATTGATCTTGTCTATTATGGTCTAGGGAAAACCATGAGTACAAATGGAAAACCAGTTGTAGTCAGTGACAGGCTCATCATGCAGTTTAACACTTTAAAGACCATAATATATGGTTCCTCCTGTATAAAATTCCTTTATTGGGATGCATTGAGGCAGTATACTTCCCAACATTGTACTGGTGCATCATGCTGACCCTGTTTGGTGTATCATTTCCAGGATCATAATAGATTTGCATGATGCTTGTCATCGCTGTCGGAAAAAAAACAAACAAGATTTGAGTTGAGTGTCGATCAACTATACGATGCATGCCTAAAAATATCGCCCTGGCAGGGCTATCGACATTTTTAGTTTCTTTCCTAAAAAAAGTCTACGCTTATCATTGTTAAAATTGTCTTTATTGTTCCTGTTTTCATCTGTTTATCGCCCATATAGAATAGGCATACCCATCTTTGTCGATGACGGACCTACTAGTGTATAAATCACTATTAGATCCCTTTGTGAAAAGTTACTTTTGGACTCATGTCGCAATATGCCTCGTCCACCCACGGAATACTTTTTTCCCGCTTACCTTTCTCTGTTCCTTTCTTCTTTTTCTTTTTGAGACGGCATTATGTTCTTAATTCGCAGCCCCCTCCCCCCATTGCACTGCCCAATGCCGATCGCGATGGGAGATTGTTCATGTCTGAAAGTCCTTAATTACTTCTCGCCGATTGTTCCCTTATTGCCGTTCATTCTTAGGAATGAACGGCTATAGGAGGGGACCCATTCTTAAATACAAGCTCTCATAGTGGTGCTTCCTCGCTCTCCATGTATAATCCTGTCCATAGGTACAGTATTGAGTATGCCTATACCTGGATTAAAATCTTCAAACCAGTCAAGCATAGAAGTGGTGGTGGTGGTGTTGCTGGACCTGTTATTGTAGACCCTGGGGACAGAGTGGTGGTAGCCCTGGACACCTCAGGCAGAGCCATGGTATATAGTATATATAGCCCCCCCCCCCACCCACCTCTGAATGGTGGTGGTGGCTGTGCTCCTGGGGTGGCCCCATACCTGCCTGCCACCACCTCCCCCAGCACCATGTGGTTCTCTTCTGCTGGTGGTGAATTTCTCAGCACCACTGACTATTAACCCACTAAAGGCCACCTACATGTATATTTATGTATACATGTACACATAAGTATGATGCAATTTTTTATTAGTTTTAAGTGGCGTGGCATTGGATTATTTGGAGTCTTGGGACCGTTTTCCATGTGTGTCGGCCATCTTGGTTTTCGGAAACACAGGGATCCAGGCCATATGTGAGCCAGCAAGCAGAAAGGACAGTTACTGCGGGATTTAGTACCAGATTTAGCCACCAGGGGGCACCACTATGGACTAGAATAGGAAAAATATGACTAAAAATGTTATAGGCTACTTTTTTATGGAGAATTCAATGATTTTTGATAAAACGTTCTATTTTGGGTGGAAAGGTTCCAAATTTGGCATGTAAAAAGAATGTTTTTGGGCCAAAATAGGCATTTTTGTTGATTTATGTTGCCATGGAAACATGATTTTCATTCTGAATAGGAAAATCAATGATCCCATTTGAAGGAACATCTCACAAGGTTTACTATGGTGAAAACAGAATGAAAATACCATTTCTAGATCAAAAGTTATGGGCAAAATAATAAAAATGTATATGAATTTAGCTAATTAGCATAAATTATGCTAATTAGCTATATATCTCATGACCAATTAGACATAGAGCTTATTAACATTCTTGAAATGGTCACACCTACCAATATCTAGGGAGCCATTCCTCCAAAACTAACAGGAGTATCTTCTCATGCTATGTATCACTGTAAAGCTAGTGATTTGAATTTTAAAGTTGACGTTTAGCATGGAGCACCCTTTCTCCTTGCCTCTACACATATATGGTCAATTTCGATCTTAAAAAGTTATCAGATGGATGTAAGTGACCATTGGGACACCTCAACTACCCAATTTTATTGTTTGCCATGTGTGTCGGCCATCGTGGTTTTAGGAAACACAGGGATCCAGGTCATTTGTGGTCAATTTTGATCTTCAAATGTTATCAGATGGATATTAGTGACCATTGAAAGACCTCAACTACCTAATTCTATTGTTTTCCATATGTATCGGCCATCTTTGTTTTAGGATACACAGGGATCCAGGCCATACATGGTCAATTTTGATCTTCAAAAATTATCAGATGGGTGTGAGTGACTATTGGGAGACCTCAACTAGCCTATTTTTTGTTTTCCATGTGTGTCGGCCATCTTTGTTTTAGGAAACACAGGGATCCAGCTCATATATTGTCAATTTTAATCTTCAAAAGTTATCAGATGGATATTAGTGACCATTGAAAGACCTCAACTACCTAATTCTATTGTTTTCCATATGTGTCGGCCATCTTTGTTTTAGGATACACAGGGATCCAGGCCATACATGGTCAATTTTGATCTTCAAAAATTATCAGATGGGTGTTAGTGACTATTGGGAGACCTCAACTAGCCTATTTTTTTGTTTTCCATGTGTGTCAGCCATCTTTGTTTTAGGAAACACAGGGATCCAGCTCATATATTGTCAATTTTAATCTTCAAAAGTTATCAGATGGATGTTAGTGACCATTGGGCCCCCTGAACTAGCTAATTTTATTGTTCTCCATATATGTCGGCCATCTTTGTTTTAGGAAACACAGGGATCCAGGCCATATATGGTCAACTTCGATCTTCAAAAGTTATCAGATGGATGTTAGTTACCATTGGGGGACCTCAACTACCCAATTTTGTTGTTTTCCATGTGTGTCGGCCATCTTTGTTTTAGGAAACACAGGGATCCAGGTCATATATGGTCAATTTTGATCTTCAAAAGTTATGAGATGGATGTTAGTGACCATTGAAAGACCTCAACTACCTAATTCTATTTTTTTCAATATGTGTCGGCCATCTTTGTTTTAGAAAACACAGGGATCCAGGCCATATATGGTCAACTTTGATCTTCAAATGTTATCAGATGGATATTAGTGACCATTGAAAGACCTCAACTACCTAATTCTATTGTTTTCCATATGTGTCGGCCATCTTTGTTTTAGGATACACAGGGATCCAGGCCATACATGGTCAATTTTGATCTTCAAAAATTATCAGATGGGTGTTAGTGACTATTGGGAGACCTCAACTTGCCTATTTTTTTGTTTTCCATGTGTGTCGGCCATCTTTGTTTTAGGAAACACAGGGATCCAGCTCATATATTGTCAATTTTAATCTTCAAAAGTTATCAGATGGATGTTAGTGACCATTGGGCCCCCTGAACTAGCTAATTTTATTGTTCTCCATATATGTCGGCCATCTTTGTTTTAGGAAACACAGGGATCCAGGCCATATATGGTCAACTTCGATCTTCAAAAGTTATCAGATGGATGTTAGTTACCATTGGGGGACCTCAACTACCCAATTTTGTTGTTTTCCATGTGTGTCAGCCATCTTTGTTTTAGGAAACACAGGGATCCAGGTCATATATGGTCAATTTTGATCTTCAAAAGTTATGAGATGGATGTTAGTGACCATTGAAAGACCTCAACTACCTAATTCTATTTTTTTCAATATGTGTCGGCCATCTTTGTTTTAGAAAACACAGGGATCCAGGCCATATATGGTCAACTTTGATCTTCAAAAATTATCAGATGGATGTTAGTGACCATTGGCAGACCTCAACTAGCCTATTTTATTGTTTTCCATGTGTGTCGGCCATCTTGGTTTTAGAAAACACAGGGATCCAGGCCATATATGGTCAACTTTGATCTTCAAAAATTATCAGAGGGATGTTAGTGACCATTGGCAGACCTCAACTAGCCTATTTTATTGTTTTCCATGTGTGTCGGCCATCTTTGTTTTAGGAAACACAGGGATCCAGCTCATATATTGTCAATTTTAATCTTCAAAAGTTATCAGATGGATGTTAGTGACCATTGGGACACCTCAACTAGCTAATTTTATTGTTCTCCATATATGTCGGCCATCTTTGTTTTAGACAACACAGCGATCCAGGCCATATATGGTCTATTTTGATCTTCAAAAGATATCTGATGGATGTTAGTGACCATTGAAAGACCTCAACTACCTAATTCTATTTTTTTCAATATGTGTCGGCCATCTTTGTTTTAGAAAACACAGGGATCCAGGCCATATATGGTCAACTTTGATCTTCAAAAATTATCAGATGGATGTTTGTGACCATTGGCAGACCTCAACTAGCCTATTTTATTGTTTTCCATGTGTGTCGGCCATCTTTGTTTTAGGAAACACAGGGATCCAGCTCATATATTGTCAATTTTAATCTTCAAAAGTTATCAGATGGATGTTAGTGACCATTGGACCCCTGAACTAGCTAATTTTATTGTTCTCCATATATGTCGGCCATCTTTGTTTTAGGAAACACAGGGATCCAGGCCATATATGGTCAACTTCGATCTTCAAAAGTTATCAGATTGATGTAAGTTACCATTGGGGGACCTCAACTACCCAATTTTGTTGTTTTCCATGTGTGTCGGCCATCTTTGTTTTAGGAAACACAGGGATCCAGGTCATATATGGTCAATTTTGATCTTCAAAAGTTATGAGATGGATGTAAGTGACCATTGAAAGACCTCAACTACCTAATTCTATTTTTTTCAATATGTGTCGGCCATCTTTGTTTTAGAAAACACAGGGATCCAGGCCATATATGGTCAACTTTGATCTTCAAATGTTATCAGATGGATATTAGTGACCATTGAAAGACCTCAACTACCTAATTCTATTGTTTTCCATATGTGTCGGCCATCTTTGTTTTAGAAAACACAGGGATCCAGGCCATACATGGTCAATTTTGATCTTCAAAAATTATCAGATGGGTGTTAGTGACTATTGGGAGACCTCAACTAGCCTATTTTTTTGTTTTCCATGTGTGTCGGCCATCTTTGTTTTAGGAAACACAGGGATCCAGCTCATATATTGTCAATTTTAATCTTCAAAAGTTATCAGATGGATGTTAGTGACCATTGGGCCCCCTGAACTAGCTAATTTTATTGTTCTCCATATATGTCGGCCATCTTTGTTTTAGGAAACACAGGGATCCAGGCCATATATGGTCAACTTCGATCTTCAAAAGTTATCAGATGGATGTTAGTTACCATTGGGGGACCTCAACTACCCAATTTTGTTGTTTTCCATGTGTGTCAGCCATCTTTGTTTTAGGAAACACAGGGATCCAGGTCATATATGGTCAATTTTGATCTTCAAAAGTTATGAGATGGATGTTAGTGACCATTGAAAGACCTCAACTACCTAATTCTATTTTTTTCAATATGTGTCGGCCATCTTTGTTTTAGAAAACACAGGGATCCAGGCCATATATGGTCAACTTTGATCTTCAAAAATTATCAGATGGATGTTAGTGACCATTGGCAGACCTCAACTAGCCTATTTTATTGTTTTCCATGTGTGTCGGCCATCTTGGTTTTAGAAAACACAGGGATCCAGGCCATATATGGTCAACTTTGATCTTCAAAAATTATCAGAGGGATGTTAGTGACCATTGGCAGACCTCAACTAGCCTATTTTATTGTTTTCCATGTGTGTCGGCCATCTTTGTTTTAGGAAACACAGGGATCCAGCTCATATATTGTCAATTTTAATCTTCAAAAGTTATCAGATGGATGTTAGTGACCATTGGGACACCTCAACTAGCTAATTTTATTGTTCTCCATATATGTCGGCCATCTTTGTTTTAGACAACACAGCGATCCAGGCCATATATGGTCTATTTTGATCTTCAAAAGATATCTGATGGATGTTAGTGACCATTGAAAGACCTCAACTACCTAATTCTATTTTTTTCAATATGTGTCGGCCATCTTTGTTTTAGAAAACACAGGGATCCAGGCCATATATGGTCAACTTTGATCTTCAAAAATTATCAGATGGATGTTAGTGACCATTGGCAGACCTCAACTAGCCTATTTTATTGTTTTCCATGTGTGTCGGCCATCTTTGTTTTAGGAAACACAGGGATCCAGCTCATATATTGTCAATTTTAATCTTCAAAAGTTATCAGATGGATGTTAGTGACCATTGGGCCCCCTGAACTAGCTAATTTTATTGTTCTCCATATATGTCGGCCATCTTTGTTTTAGGAAACACAGGGATCCAGGCCATATATGGTCAACTTCGATCTTCAAAAGTTATCAGATGGATGTAAGTTACCATTGGGGGACCTCAACTACCCAATTTTGTTGTTTTCCATGTGTGTCGGCCATCTTTGTTCTAGGAAACACAGGGATCCAGGTCATATATGGTCAATTTTGATCTTCAAAAGTTATGAGATGGATGTAAGTGACCATTGAAAGACCTCAACTACCTAATTCTATTTTTTTCAATATGTGTCGGCCATCTTTGTTTTAGAAAACACAGGGATCCAGGCCATATATGGTCAACTTTGATCTTCAAATGTTATCAGATGGATATTAGTGACCATTGAAAGACCTCAACTACCTAATTCTATTGTTTTCCATATGTGTCGGCCATCTTTGTTTTAGAAAACACAGGGATCCAGGCCATACATGGTCAATTTTGATCTTCAAAAATTATCAGATGGGTGTTAGTGACTATTGGGAGACCTCAACTAGCCTATTTTTTTGTTTTCCATGTGTGTCGGCCATCTTTGTTTTAGGAAACACAGGGATCCAGCTCATATATTGTCAATTTTAATCTTCAAAAGTTATCAGATGGATGTTAGTGACCATTGGGCCCCCTGAACTAGCTAATTTTATTGTTCTCCATATATGTCGGCCATCTTTGTTTTAGGAAACACAGGGATCCAGGCCATATATGGTCAACTTCGATCTTCAAAAGTTATCAGATGGATGTTAGTTACCATTGGGGGACCTCAACTACCCAATTTTGTTGTTTTCCATGTGTGTCAGCCATCTTTGTTTTAGGAAACACAGGGATCCAGGTCATATATGGTCAATTTTGATCTTCAAAAGTTATGAGATGGATGTTAGTGACCATTGAAAGACCTCAACTACCTAATTCTATTTTTTTCAATATGTGTCGGCCATCTTTGTTTTAGAAAACACAGGGATCCAGGCCATATATGGTCAACTTTGATCTTCAAAAATTATCAGATGGATGTTAGTGACCATTGGCAGACCTCAACTAACCTATTTTATTGTTTTCCATGTGTGTCGGCCATCTTGGTTTTAGAAAACACAGGGATCCAGGCCATATATGGTCAACTTTGATCTTCAAAAATTATCAGAGGGATGTTAGTGACCATTGGCAGACCTCAACTAGCCTATTTTATTGTTTTCCATGTGTGTCGGCCATCTTTGTTTTAGGAAACACAGGGATCCAGCTCATATATTGTCAATTTTAATCTTCAAAAGTTATCAGATGGATGTTAGTGACCATTGGGACACCTCAACTAGCTAATTTTATTGTTCTCCATATATGTCGGCCATCTTTGTTTTAGACAACACAGCGATCCAGGCCATATATGGTCTATTTTGATCTTCAAAAGATATCTGATGGATGTTAGTGACCATTGAAAGACCTCAACTACCTAATTCTATTTTTTTCAATATGTGTCGGCCATCTTTGTTTTAGAAAACACAGGGATCCAGGCCATATATGGTCAACTTTGATCTTCAAAAATTATCAGATGGATGTTAGTGACCATTGGCAGACCTCAACTAGCCCATTTTATTGTTTTCCATGTGTGTCGGCCATCTTTGTTTTAGGAAACACAGGGATCCAGCTCATATATTGTCAATTTTAATCTTCAAAAGTTATCAGATGGATGTTAGTGACCATTGGGCCCCCTGAACTAGCTAATTTTATTGTTCTCCATATATGTCGGCCATCTTTGTTTTAGACAACACAGGGATCCAGGCCATATATGGTCTATTTTGATCTTCAAAAGATATCTGATGGATGTTAGTGACCATTGAAAGACCTCAACTACCTAATTCTATTTTTTTCAATATGTGTCGGCCATCTTTGTTTTAGAAAACACAGGGATCCAGGCCATATATGGTCAACTTTGATCTTCAAAAATTATCAGATGGATGTTAGTGACCATTGGCAGACCTCAACTAGCCTATTTTATTGTTTTCCATGTGTGTCGGCCATCTTGGTTTTAGGAAACACAGGGATCCAGGCCATACCTATATGGTCAATTTTGATCTTAAAAAGTTATCAGATGGATGTTAGTGACCATTGGGACACCTCAACTACCCAATTTTATTGTTTGCCATGTGTGTCGGCCATCTTGGTTTTAGGAAACACAGGGATCCAGGTCATTTGTGGTCAATTTTGATCTTCAAATGTTATCAGATGGATATTAGTGACCATTGAAAGACCTCAACTACCTAATTCTATTGTTTTCCATATGTGTCGGCCATCTTTGTTTTAGGATACACAGGGATCCAGGCCATACATGGTCAATTTTGATCTTCAAAAATTATCAGATGGGTGTTAGTGACTATTGGGAGACCTCAACTAGCCTATTTTTTTGTTTTCCATGTGTGTCGGCCATCTTTGTTTTAGGAAACACAGGGATCCAGCTCATATATTGTCAATTTTAATCTTCAAAAGTTATCAGATGGATGTTAGTGACCATTGGGCCCCCTGAACTAGCTAATTTTATTGTTCTCCATATATGTCGGCCATCTTTGTTTTAGGAAACACAGGGATCCAGGCCATATATGGTCAACTTCGATCTTCAAAAGTTATCAGATGGATGTTAGTTACCATTGGGGGACCTCAACTACCCAATTTTGTTGTTTTCCATGTGTGTCGGCCATCTTTGTTTTAGGAAACACAGGGATCCAGGTCATATATGGTCAATTTTGATCTTCAAAAGTTATGAGATAGATGTTAGTGACCATTGAAAGACCTCAACTACCTAATTCTATTTTTTTCAATATGTGTCGGCCATCTTTGTTTTAGAAAACACAGGGATCCAGGCCATATATGGTCAACTTTGATCTTCAAAAATTATCAGAGGGATGTTAGTGACCATTGGCAGACCTCAACTAGCCTATTTTATTGTTTTCCATGTGTGTCGGCCATCTTTGTTTTAGGAAACACAGGGATCCAGCTCATATATTGTCAATTTTAATCTTCAAAAGTTATCAGATGGATGTTAGTGACCATTGGGACACCTCAACTAGCTAATTTTATTGTTCTCCATATATGTCGGCCATCTTTGTTTTAGACAACACAGGGATCCAGGCCATATTTGGTCTATTTTGATCTTCAAAAGATATCTGATAGATGTTAGTGACCATTGAAAGACCTCAACTACCTAATTCTATTTTTTTCAATATGTGTCGGCCATCTTTGTTTTAGAAAACACAGGGATCCAGGCCATATATGGTCAACTTTGATCTTCAAAAATTATCAGATGGATGTTAGTGACCATTGGCAGACCTCAACTAGCCTATTTTATTGTTTTCCATGTGTGTCGGCCATCTTTGTTTTAGGAAACACAGGGATCCAGCTCATATATTGTCAATTTTAATCTTCAAAAGTTATCAGATGGATGTTAGTGACCATTGGGCCCCCTGAACTAGCTAATTTTATTGTTCTCCATATATGTCGGCCATCTTTGTTTTAGACAACACAGGGATCCAGGCCATATATGGTCTATTTTGATCTTCAAAAGATATCTGATGGATGTTAGTGACCATTGAAAGACCTCAACTACCTAATTCTATTTTTTTCAATATGTGTCGGCCATCTTTGTTTTAGAAAACATAGGGATCCAGGCCATATATGGTCAACTTTGATCTTCAAAAATTATCAGATGGATGTTAGTGACCATTGGCAGACCTCAACTAGCCTATTTTATTGTTTTCCATGTGTGTCGGCCATCTTTGTTTTAGGAAACACAGGGATCCAGCTCATATATTGTCAATTTTAATCTTCAAAAGTTATCAGATGGATGTTAGTGACCATTGGGACACCTCAACTAGCTAATTTTATTGTTCTCCATATATGTCGGCCATCTTTGTTTTAGACAACACAGGGATCCAGGCCATATATGGTCAACTTCGATCTTCAAAAGTTATCAGATGGATGTTAGTGACCATTGGGACACCTCAAGTACCTAATTTTATTGTTTTCCATGTGTGTCGGCCATCTTGGTTTTCGGAAACACAGGGATCCAGGCCATATATGGTCAATTTTGATCTTAAAAAGTTATCAGATGGATGTTAGTGACCATTGGGACACCTCAACTACCCAATTTTATTGTTTGTCATGTGTGTCGGCCATCTTGGTTTTAGGAAACACAGGGATCCAGGTCATATATGGTCAATTTTTAAGTTATGAGGTGGATGTTAGTAGTCATTGGGATACCTCAACTACCTAATTCTATTTTTTTCAATATGTGTCGGCCATCTTTGTTTTAGAAAACACAGGGATCCAGGCCATATATGGTCTATTTTGATCTTCAAAAGATATCTGATGGATGTTAGTGACCATTTGGACACCTCAACTACCCAATTTTATTGTTTTCCATGTGTGTCGGCCATCTTGGTTTTAGGAAACACAGGGATCCAGGTCATATATGGTCAATTTTGATCTTTAAAAGTTATCAGATGGATGTTAGTGACCATTGTGACACCACCACCACCAATACCACCACCACACTACTCCCAACCCTCACACACATTCCTTATTTGCATATTTTAATCCAGGCATAGGTTTACTCTATACTATAGCAATGGGACAGGATTTTACATGGAGAGCGAGGAAGCACCACAATCAGAGCATATATTTAAGTATAGGTCCATTCCAAAGGCCATAGAGTTCATATATAATGATCTTTTTTCCTTGGATCATAATAGGAATATGCACGGCATTACAGCATTGCTGTGTTTACTTTCCTGAAAGTATGTTATAGATTAATAAATTGCAAAACACACAACATATGAAGGGATTTTAGATTCCGTATTAAAATAATATTTGTTCTGAAAATTTTGATCTAATATCATATTAAAAATGTTGTAAATCAATTCTATACTTCTTAGAACATGATATGAATATGCACGGCATTACAGCTTTGCTGTGTTTACTTTGCCGAAAATATGGGATAAATTTCTAATCCGGGAAACGCACTGCAATTTAACTGCTTTTAGAATTGATATTAAACTCAGAATTGATCGTCAAATTTAAATATGAAATCCTAATATCTTGATCATAGATGACAGATCCTAAATTGAATCCTCTCAATTGCATCCTTAACACGGGCTTCTTGATCATAGATCTTAGATCCTAAATTTTCAATTGAATCCTTAACATAACCTCCTAACCATTGACCCCTTGTTGTGATATGGGTTGAACAGATTATCCGTCGTGCTTGGTCTGCCATTCACTCCTCAAATTATTGGACAGCACTGTTCCAATCAGGGCCAACACATACTATAGAATGTAATTATTGTGTTATATATGGCTTACTTCAATAGGGATAATTGAAATCCAAGCGGAGAACTCACAAATGTCATCACTATTTGATACATTATATTAAAGGTATAGACATATAGTGCAGTGTAAAGAATGTTTATTAATGTAACGCATGCATGGGCGTGGAAAGCAGGGGGGGGGCAGGGGGGACATGTCCCCCCCCCACTTTTGGCCAACTCCTCAAAAGGTCAAACCTAAAAGGTCAAGCAAAGGGAGGTCAAAAATTGCAGAAAACCCCCCTGGTCCCACCCACTCTGAAACTGCTTCCCACGCCCCTGTAACGGGTCGCATCTATGGATGCATATGCCTTTCATAAGTTGCCCTATCATCGATTAGCATAAAATTACCGGTTGCATATTCTCCGGTAGGGGTGCCTTTGTACATTATTTTGTCTATCTCTCAGGAGATCTAAATCTGTCAATGAGATGTAACAAGAAACAGTATTTCGGCACAATTACTTGCATTCCCACCATTGGATGGTCCATTAAAGAAGTTTGGCCATAGTATATCTGGATGATGAATAAGTAGGGGATGGGATATGACTGGCCCAAATACAGTGACCTTTCTCGCACAGATTCCCTTGACTTGACCATGCGGTTTCACAATTATGATCCACACGACGAAGAGAAAGGGAATGAAATTAACTCTAATCAACTTAAATAGAAACTCGAAAACCGAACGCCTTCTTTGACTTGGCGAAGCACGAAATTGGAAACAGTGAAAGGCTTAAAAAGAAAGGCAGTTTTCAGTTGGCACAATGTGGCGGTTGGGAATGCATTTGGTTAGCGCGGGGAAGCACGGCTAGTCAGTTTTGACACCAATAGTTTCAGGAACTGCAGTATCTATAGTAACCTAACTGCGTTCTGGTCACGTATGGTGTGAAAGGACCAATCACAGACTCGCCTCATTGTGTGGTTTTAAACTTCTTTGTCTTCTACTCTGCACAGTTCTGAGTTTTATAGTTAAGGGATTCACTGATTACTAAAACTGTAGTTATAATTTTTCAGTAGTCTAAACACGGTCGAGTCAATTAACACTTTAATTGTTTTATGCTTTACAATTAAGCCTATCATACAACATGAACACATACCGTTTTAATAAAAATTAGTAAAGAAAGAAACATGCATCGTATGATCACCAGGTCCCACTTCATCTATTAAAAAGCACAATTTGCGCTAATATTCCGATATGAGAGATAGGTGGATTTATTGCAATGCGGACAAGAATTTTCCATTGATTTCTATCAAAATCATGTTGCCATGCCTCCTACAGATAATTACTTTCATCCCCTGATGTGTACCTGGAGAATAGGTACTCACTAGTTTCGACATGTATACAGATGCATCTTCCGTCTTAACGGTGGGAAACGAATTGTTGGAAACGTTATTATATAACCAAATCAGTCTCTACATTATTTCCGGTAACCATCAAATACAATCACAAGGCAATTATTATACCTGTTCAGAATAGCAGTGCAGGGGCCATAAGAGGTCCTTGGAGATTCTCTACCCTGGTAATGGTCAGGAAATAATTATACCTTCAAAAACCTAATTGGTCACATGCTATTAGGCAAGCCCACAGAGTTGGCAGAACCCATTATGATGCGTGCAGTTGTTAGTATACTTTAGTCTCTGGAGGGCATTTCTGTACATGGAACGACTGCACCTAGCCACTACGACTTGAAAGCTTCAAAATTTGAGTGGGTGATCATAATTAAGGTCCTGCGACTGCTCGGTACGATCACCACTTAATGCAGCATATTTTTACTCACTTATTTTTTTAACACACAACACGCTTTTGCCAAAAGTGTGTTAAAAAGTGTGTTCATGTCAAAAGTGTGTTACAACAAAAGTGTGTTGCAAAAAGTGTGTTTATGCATATAGTGTGTTCATAGAAAGTGTGTTGCTTTATAAAGTGTTTAGATATGAAAGTGAGTTAATATTTCTATAATGAAGGGGGTGGGAGGGGGGCATTTAGCTTTTATTTCTTCATATTTTCATTTTGGTGTACTTGTTATTGTCCTGAGATGACGTGAGGAAGGTAACCATGAGGCACACATACTTAATCTGGAAAGGAATAACAATATATTTTTGTAAGACCATGATTATGATGTTGATTTAGTGCATAAATTGTTCTAATATCACTTAAACTTCTACATTAAAATATGCTCATACATCAATAACATATCTTCTGATTTCTCTGTCTAGAATTTAGAATGGTTACTGAGTCTAGGCTCCCATATGTAAAAAAAGTTATGTAGGTACATTATAATGATAAAGAATTATATTCAAAATGCAGAATAGTCCCACTTACCTATTCCTGGTATTTTGTAAATCACAAATCAGCATGAGAACTTGTCAGTGACTGGAGCAAGCAGATTATAGTTTTCTGAAACAGAAGAATTGGTGAATTAACACTGTATGCTACACTAGATAGTATGTTAGGCAGTATATTGCTTTTAGAGAATTTCTTAATGTGAGTGTAAATCTATAATAAACCAACTTACCACACTCTTTTACATCTTGTATAGCACTAGTGTTGAGGATGATATATAAGATTACTTACCAGAAATAAGCAGAGAAGTGAAGACACTCCTCTCTCCAGCAGGTGCAGATTCAAACTGACTGTGTGTAACTGTTATAACTGACCTTTGGTTAGGTGAGGGGCAATTAATGGGTTACATAATACCACTGATAAGACTGAAGGATTAATAAAATGTGTGTTGATTTAACACACTTTTCAGTACCTAAACACTTTGAGAAAAAAGTGTGTAAATGTGTTAGAAAAAGTGTGTTGATGCCCTCAAAGTGAGTAAACTGCTCAAAGTGGGTTGAATAGCCATGTGTGTTACAATCTTGTGTGTTCCCGCAACACACATTATTTACAGTGTACAATTCGATGGAATCTAGTCGTACCATCTTTAGAAATGCCTTCCAGAGTGCAACATTTGCTAATTTTTGTCACCCTATTGATGTTAGGTCATGGGCATTAATATTTCTTGTCTGTCCCCCGTGCTTCACTCACTCCCCCACCCTCCCATGCTTTTACAAGAGGTAAATGTACCCATATACTTAAAACTTAGCGACGTGATCTATAGCCACAAACTCCCAATTCCCTCTTTTGCCATAGTTTTGGATTCTACATCGGAGACGTACATCGGAGACGTACATATGGATGTACTCAATATCCATGTCGACATCCTTTGGACTAAAATGATAATCATTCCATAGATTAATCGTACAGTAGATCAAAAGGTCTAATGCCTTTTCCGGGGGACGGGTGACAAGAGCCCTTTGTGATGATAATATCATTAAATTTTATGTTATCATTCCTCCCAAAATAGCCTTAATATTGTATACTAAGTTATCAGTATGAGGATGGTTTAATTTCAAATAAAAAACAAAACAAAACATTTGGGCTTATATATCCAGATGCAATGGAAATAGTTGCAAGGGGAATCGACCATTTCAGGTAGCGTGTTGCAACCTATCTATAAGAACACTTTGGCTACAACCATTGTATATAAGTGCCCACTACAGATGGTGCTATAGAGCTGCGAAGGTACTTTTACAGTTATTTTGAGTCCCTTTGGACGAGAAACCCTAGTGAAAAACACGCTTTATTCCCACAATAAGACAACTTTATCATAACTTGCAACATACCATGCACACCCCATGCATGTATGTATGTATGTATGTATGTATGTATGTATGTATGTATGTATGTATGTATGTATGTATGTATGTATGTATGTATGTATGCATGCATGACTGACCTGTCCCATCATAAGACAACAGCCTTAATATATCCTCACTCCTAACATCACTGAATGCTTCCACACCATCAGAATTTGCTCTAGTCTTAACAGAGGAGTCATATGCCACTAAGGCCTTGAGGGTATATATTTTCGTAGATGACCTTTCCACCAACACCTCTATATGTTTTTCCACAGCGAACATATCCCCCCCCCTCTTCAATAAGCTGCTTCATCATTCTTACATTAACGAGTAACAGTTTCTCAATGCTATCGAGTTTCTCGCCCCTTTTTTAGAAAGTTCCTCTGATCAAACATACCTCTATCCTTATAGCCATGTCGACGACTTGCTCTAGAGGTGGTTGAATCAATAGAAGATGAGGAGCTTGATGAAACACTACAGTAAGATGTCGACTTGGAGCGGCTCGCCCAGCTAGATCCAACATGGCGTCGCGCCCTCTGGTTGCTATGGAGCCCGCAGTAGTCAGGTGACCGCTGTCGGCCACACCCCCGTCACCTGGACAGGGCGTCAATGGAAGACTGTTGACAAACATTACCATGTTTACGGTCCATTTTCGACTCGCTGCTCCTCGATTAAGAACCTGCCCCTCCAACAGATTCTTAATATCAGCCAACTGCTGCTCTATACAGGTAGTACGGTCTTCCAAGTCCACAATGGTCTGGTCAACGGGTGAATCTAAAATATCCTCAGTAGCATTTGAGATAGGTGGCTCCAGTCCAACCGTATTAGCACTCACACCGCTCGAAATCCTAGAATTGGCTCTGTTTTTTCCTTTATTAGGAGATTTTTTGGTCTTGGATCTAGACCCACTACCAGAAACTCATTTCCTACCCATATTGTAGGTGTATGTAACATATTAACTCGACTAAACCAAAAAACAGTTTAAATTTCCAGCACCACCCAGCGTGGTGTGTGCCGCTGGAGCATATGAAGCCAATTGACCGTTAGTTCAACTGTTGGGGCTCATAAACTGGAGGAAATGTTATGTATGACGTCATAGATATCCATGTGCCCTAGTGTTAAGTAGTACCTACGTATCACTCATTAATTATATATATATATATATATATATATATATATATATATATATATATATATACATATATATACCTGGGAGTATATAGTCCGATATATATAATGTATTTGTGTGTTGGGGTGGATATCGCCAAACCATGCTGCCGGTGTACCATGCTCCAGGACAGATGGAAAGGGACTTACATATTATTAAGGGATCGATGTTTTAAGGGTGTACTAGCCACAATTTCCCAAAGCACATTACCTCACCATTCAAACTCACAAACTACTTAGCCCCCATATACCTACCCGACTTGGACACAGCCTTCCATAAGGGAAACAGCCTTTGTATTTATCTATCATACCGGCTGTATGCTGCAAATCTCGAGCTTCATCTCGCATATTCAAGCAGACCTCTGTCTACTATTAGCTTCTCTCCCTCAACATACATACACATCCAACTTTCGTTGTGCTTATGTACAAGATATTGCCATAGTTATTACTCTTTTACACCCAGTGCTTCTATAATCCCATTCAAAGAAATATGCACTATAATATTTCCACATACCCATTTGCTGATCCTGAATAGACTAACAGTGGTACAAGTACAATAATAAACCTAAAGGCTGATCATAACAAGCCCCTCCCCTATCTCTATCAACATCCCAATCAGTGCCTTCCTAAAAGAAGTTAAACTGTTCCTGTGCATGTGCCAGCAGATATCAGTGCAGGCAGTGTGTGGTAGGATGATGGTATCATGCTCCCTCTGGGGCCCAGATTAGAGTCGATCACTTCTCGTGGCATGTTCCCCTCTCAACCATTTTTTGCTGTCAACCCCTTTTTTGCCCCTCCGCCTCCCCCATCCCATATTGAGCTGTCCAACCACCCACTGAACATGGACCGGACTACTGCTAACCACCTGTTCCCATAGCACCTGGATGGACCCAATTTTTTTTATATATCCTGGCCAAAGCATTTTAACCCACATAGTTCCATGATGCTCAGACACATATACCAGCCTCACCAGGGCTTGGTACCAGCCCCTTGAGAGAGTATCATTTTTCTAGGTCCCTCTACCCCTTTCTCTCTGCCTCTGTTTGTCTGCTATCTACATTTTAATGTATGGGCGATTCAATAACACTAATAAAGTCCCAACACTATGACGAATATTTGATAAGGCCAAACAAAAAAGAGGTTTGTTTCCAGTAACCCGACCGACCCTAGAAAACAGGGGCAAAAAAATTTTTGTTGTTGTGATTTTGAAGAATTTTGTCTCATTTTTCATATTTTAAAGAAATCTTTCATTACATTTTGAGGATTTTTCCTGTATCCTTTTTGTGTTCTTCGCCTCTCTCACAGTTGTCATTTTCTCATCATTATTTTACAATGAAATCAAATATTGATACATCCATTGATATGTGCCCTAACATTTCCTATATAAATGTAAAAAAAAAATAGAAAAAAAAATCCGACCTTCCGACCCTAGCTCTTTGACCTATGTTACTGGAAACACACCTTTTATTTTTCTTGGCCTAATGCAACTTGAATTTCACAAGCCAGTGGACTGATGATTTCTAAAACAATACAGAGGATGGATTTTGCAGTATTCACAACTACATGCATGCACAAATTCAATGTAGGTCCTAAAATTCAACAGACTCATTCTAACAGACTAATAGAGAGTTTAAGATTTCCCTACCTGTAACGTGTACGGCAACGTCTAGCCTACCATTTCATATCATTCTAGACGTACACGTTGCCGTACAAGTCATGATCTTAAACTCTATTGTTTCCAAGGGATGTACGGCGTATTTTTACATCTATAACTTTAATGCATCAAGCCGTCTGATAGATAATATTCCTTATACAAACATCTAAATGTATACCTCATCATGGAATTGCCCTCAATAAATGCTTAGGTGTGGGGAAGGAAGGGGATAATTATGCAAATTTATGCAAAAACCTTAATCAATGAAAAAGAAATCACTTCCAAACTCCTCTCTGATCAGGTCAGAACGGTACTCCGGAGGCTATTGCGAAAAGAATCAGAACCAGATTCTCACTGTCGTAACTCACCTCCCAGTTCCTGGCTGATCTGCTGCTCAGAACCCATATCTCATCTTACACTCAGAATTGATCCTCTTAGTGTGATTCATACTGGGAAGCATTCCCCAATTCATGAAAACTTAAGAATTAATTCAATAACCCACTACCTTCCTGCAAAACAGGGGAGAAGACATTGCCTGAGTGTAGTCAGTTCCCATTTGGGAATAGCACCTCCGACAGAATTGAATTGCTGTCCTTTTGCAACACCCTCCTGTAGTGATCACCCTAAAGATCACGACATCATTAACAAGATGAGCAAAGGTGATCACTACAGAGTACCTCATTAAGCCATATATTTTCAGTGCAGTCCCCATGGTTAGAAGTATGATTTGAGTGACAAAAGAGGTGTCAATCATTAAACATGCTTTTGCATTTGATAATTTCGACCAATTAACTTTTTTGATCAAATACGATTCCACTGTGATGATATCTTTCAAATCATCAATCTTATAAACACTGATGATCAAGATGATTGTAGATACAAATCAATATAACTCACGTAGTAAGCAATGGATGTCCAATTGCTGTATACTAGGGCTCCCTGGTGGGAGAAAAATATCATCCTCATCATCATCATCCTCATCATCCTCCTCCTCCTCCTCCTCCTCCTCCTCCTCCTCCTCCTCCTCCTCCTCCTCCTCCTCCTCCTCCCCTCCTCCTCCTCCTCATCCTCGTCGTCGTCGTCGTCGTCATCAGGGCTTCCCTAGCCCACTTAAATGGGTCTATATCTCCTCTGTCCTATCCCTTCGAATGTGTGTCATGCACATAAGCGCGGGCACTGATACATTCCCCTGCGAAATGGCAATGTAGTTCTCGCCATATATATGACCTTAGCTGTCGAAATGCCGTTAAACATATATTACTCACTCACAATTTAAAATGAATAATAATGGAGGGAAAATAAACTTGTTATAAAATGACAATCGTATAACAAAATAATAAGACTCCAAAATCAGGGATGTGTCCATCAGATTTCGTGGCATGTAAAGGGACTATGAAAATACACATAGTGTAATTGTTAAGAGCGTTTACTAGAGACACAATTATATAGGGTTTGTAGTTTCGCAGCTGATACATATATATAATAAAAGAGCATAAATATATGCAGTTCATCTCGGAGATCAACAACCTTCCCTATGCCATGTATTCAGAACAGCACATACCGGTTATTTAGTGTGACAATTTTCATCCCAAAGAGGAGGAACAGAGCTAGATAGACACACTTCGGAACTTTGATCATCTTTTTTTATTCAAGTTGAGTTTCTAAGAGGGTAACTCTTCTTGAAAGTAAGAGACACCTTTCTCTGTGTGGCCCACGGCTAGAATAATTAATGTGTTCTACTAGTATGTACTAAGTAAAGCAACTGTGTCTGCCAGAAGCACGTATTTCTGCCACATGTGTAGATTGAATTATCCAACAGAGAGAACTTTTCTTTGACCAGCCCTTGTATCACACATTGGAACTCCTCAGTACTATAGGTTGGGGTTGACAAATGAGGTGGTGGCTGGAGGAGAGATGTCGAGGAGTAAGGGTGTGTGCAGGCAGGTGGGACTGGGTGGACTAAGGTGTGAGTGGAGGCACGGAGAGGTGAGGGGAGAGTTGGGGCCTCTGTGGTGGATGGGAGACAGAGGGCTTCAGACAGGGCCGATTGATGGGCTGACACTGCCACACAGATGGACGTGACGCTAGGGCGTGACCGGGATAAATGATCTGTCTCCTTGACCCAGCGTGTAAAGGTCATGTCATCTTAGGTCATTCAAGTATATTAGTTTGATCATTGCGGTGATCTATATCTATTGGTATAGCTAGAACACGTGAATGGAGTACCCATAGCATATCTCAACAGCTACACGTGGAAGAGAGTAGTATTGAAATGGCGGGTTGCAGCAGGCGCAAGTACCAATTGCTCTTTGTATCTAAAGCCTAAGAGATCCATTACAGATGTCATTTTCCAACCCAATATAAACCACAGGATAAATAATGGTATCACGATAGGGTTTTAAGAGACTGATGTGCATACTTAGATGAATTGAACTGGAAGTATAAATGTGCGCCGTCCCTTTTTTTTTAAAAAAAAAAGAAGAAAGAATATCTCGTTTCGCCCTTTCCAATTTAAAAATGATAAACAGTTTAGACAATAAGATAGAGATATGCATATATTAGTTTAACGAACCCTGCCTAGCAAACATTGGCAGTCTGGGTAGAACTTCGCTTGATTGGGGGCCGGGGTTGAGAGGGAGAATGCATGGTCGTCTTAACTATAAGTGTGCATAATTTATCGCCAATGTTGGCAAACAGAATCTTCATCTTCCAAGAGAAGAACTGTTTGTCCCAGTACCCTATGGGACGCACAATTGTTTGTTCTTGAGGAAACAGCGATAATCTGTTGTCGAAGTAATGATTTACAGCAGGAGTAATGGCTGCTCCTCACACCACATTCACATTACCTTGTACCATTAGTTACTACTGTAACGAGGCCATTTTAGGTTATTAGAAGACTGCCTGGTGTAGGTTCAGTGGGTAGTGACTGATGGCTAGGTTGTTTGTTGTTAACTCAGATCTTTTTGTGCTCCCCTGTTGCCAGAGGGTTCCCCCATGTACTGCCCCTGGACAAAACCCACCAGTCTCTGTCAGTTCAAGCTTTTTTTTGTAGAGTTGTTTACTTGGGGGAAAAGCACATTGGTGTACTGCATTATCTCTTGAATACTTGGTATTCCCCATTGTATAATCCTATTTTGAGATTGGTGAAAATGATCGAATCTTACGTGGGGAAAATGTTAAGGTTTAAGCTCTAGATAGGTTTGTTCAGAGAAAAACATTTTTGTGTATAATCTGGTGCAGAATTGATGGATATCATACATCAATTTGACCACATTTATTGCCTCCAACAGATTTGTTGCATTTTTGGAGGATTCGGTTGCTATGGAAGGAAAATGGAAGAAAAACGTTCTATTTTAGTTCCTTTGAACAGTACTATGGTATGGAAATAGAACATAATTTCTGAATCCGAAGATTAGGAATGAAAAGTAAAGTCAATATCTGCAGACATTATTTTCTTTTGTGGATATTCAAATTAAGGTCTACAGATCTGTGAGCTGTTCAAAGTTGCATAGTTATTAAAATGTGGATCAACACGGTAAAAAGTATGCCCGCAAGGGGGTGCACGGGGGTACCTTTTACCGTGCTGATAGGGGAAAATAAGCATTTTGTTTGTGAATTATGCAACTTTGAAGAGCTCTGGAGACCTTAATAATTGGAATAGCCACAAAAGAAAAAAAGGTCTCCAGATATTGACTTCAAGTTTCATTTCCAACCATTAGATCTCGTGAACATATCTCCATTCTATCCTATAATAGCGTTCAAAGTAAAAGGAGCCCAAAAAAAGAAGTTTTTGTTCCATATTCCTTTCATGCCAACCAAATCCTCAAAGATTGCAGCAAATTTGATAAAGGCAATAAACATGGTCAGATTATACAAAAAATGTTTTTCTCTGAACAAACCTATCTAGAGCCCTTAATATCATTTTAAGGTAAGGGGACGTTCAACAATTATGTCACTGTTATCTAGGCATTTTTCAGGACCCACCCACCCCCTTGTCACTGTTTTTGTATGGAACATATAGAGGGACCCAAGACCCCCCCCCCCTAAGCAGTGACGTAATTGTTGAACATTCCCTAAAAGGCTTTGGTCAACACAAAAGCAATTTGAACTATAATTCATTTCTAATTGGACGAATATGAATTATTTTAGAAATAGGCCTGTATACCTTTTGAAAATCTACTCAGTAAAGATCTCGTGAGAGAAAATAGGGCAGCAATTCAGGGATAGTAATCCTTGAGTCTCAGCATGGAACATCCATTCTAAATGACTACTGGTAAAGCTTTCTTAAGGATGCTACCACAACATCATTTCATTAAGAATGCACATCTCATTCAGAGATCAATTGTATAGATCTTTAATGGTTGCTTCCTCTTCACCAGACTCCAGTCACACGTAGTGTCTAGATTTAGTCATTGATTTATCATACCAGGACAGGCGATACCATCAAATCTTTACTCTGATGAACTGATAACTAGAACCAGTAAAGGCAATTTATCGGTCATATAAGCAAATGCAAGATGAAGACAAAGATATAAATTATGTGAACAGGCAAGCAGAAGGGAAAATCCTTGAGGATGTATATAAATGATCCACTTTGATTGCATACTTACATAAAGCTCTGTTTAAGGCTCTCTGCAGCTCTCCAGTGTTTACTATGTATGGTTCATCTGTAAGCCTTCATCTTACTAAACTGTTTCACCATGTTCTTTCCCATCTCCTTAGCCAGTTAATCCATCTGAAGCCCTGCGTTGCTGCAGAGAACCACGAGTAATTGATAAGAGCATTATGCCTGTTACCTCGAGAACGTGATCTTTGTGCTGTACTAATTATGGACTGTTGAGATTCTGTCTAAGTCTTTCTTGACAAAGGGAATAATCGTCCAATCAGACAAGATATACAAAGATCAGTAGAACAAACAAGGTCACAAGTCACCAAATAACGATATACCCATATCTAAGTCAGCAAGTGAAGTATAATCTAGCGATGAAATGTTTTCTGATACAACACAACCTCATCTCAATTGAAAAATACAAACCAAAAAAAAAAAGAAAGAAGAATTTATCAAAAAGGAAAAGGTGTGAAATCAGCCAATGTAACTTCATAATCAGTCTGAACATATCGAACTAAATGTCTCCATATTGCCTGACACTGCCTAGGGGTATATTGCAAACTGCACTACATTGGAGTTGGTGCTCCGTGGTTGTGCCGCAGGACGTGGCTTTGTTCGCCCATGGTCAGAGGTCAATGATGGAAGATGACATAAGTAGCGAGATGTATGACGTCTCTACACAGTGCAGGGAGTTATTATTCACATTTCATACTATCACTGTGCCGTATTACCCCATAAAGGAACATCAGCATGATACATCAAGACCTCGATTTTTCCTCTTCAGCATTGATAGTATAGGTTTATAGGTTTGTGTGAATTGACCTCAATTGTAAATATTACAACAAGTAACTCACTGACAATACATTGGTATCATGCCAGCCCTGCTGCAGTATACAGGGTGTGGAATGCAGCAGTATACAGGTTGTGGATTGCTGCAGTATACACGGTGTGGATTGCTGCAGTATACAGGGTGTGGATTGCAGCAGTATACAGGGTGTGGAATGCTGCAGTATACAGGGTGTGGAATGCAGCAGTATACAGGGTGTGGAATGCAGCAGTATACAGGGTGTGGAATGCAGCAGTATACAGGGTGTGGAATGTAGCAGTATACAGGGTGTGGAATGCAGCAGTATACAGGGTGTGGAATGCAGCAGTATACAGGGTGTGGAATGCAGCAGTATACAGGGTGTGGAATGCTGCAGTATACAGGGTGTGGATTGCTGCAGTATACAGGGTGTGGAATGCAGCAGTATACAGGGTGTGGAATGCAGCAGTATACAGGGTGTGGAATGCAGCAGTATACAGTGTATGGAATGCTGCAGTATACAGGGTGTGGATTGCTGCAGTATACAGGGTGTGGATTGCAGCAGTATACAGGGTGTGGATTGCAGCAGTATACAGGGTGTGGATTGCAGCAGTATACAGGGTGTGGAATGCTGCAGTATACAGGGTGTGGATTGCTGCAGTATACAGGGTGTGGATTGCAGCAGTATACAGGGTGTGGAATGCAGCAGTATACAGGGTGTGGATTGCTGCAGTATACAGGGTGTGGAATGCTGCAGTATACAGGGTGTGGATTGCTGCAGTATACAGGGTGTGGATTGCAGCAGTATACAGGGTGTGGATTGCTGCAGTATACAGGGTGTGGAATGCAGCAGTATACAGGGTGTGGAATGCTGCAGTATACAGGGTGTGGAATGCTGCAGTATACAGGGTGTGGATTGCTGCAGTATACAGGGTGTGGATTGCAGCAGTATACAGGGTGTGGATTGCAGCAGTATAGAGGGTGTGGAATGCAGCAGTATACAGGGTGTGGAATGCTGCAGTATACAGGGTGTGGATTGCTGCAGTATACAGGGTGTGGATTGCAGCAGTATACAGGGTGTGGAATGCAGCAGTATACAGGGTGTGGATTGCTGCAGTATACAGGGTGTGGAATGCTGCAGTATACAGGGTGTGGATTGCTGCAGTATACAGGGTGTGGATTGCAGCAGTATACAGGGTGTGGATTGCTGCAGTATACAGGGTGTGGAATGCAGCAGTATACAGGGTGTGGAATGCTGCAGTATACAGGGTGTGGAATGCTGCAGTATACAGGGTGTGGATTGCTGCAGTATACAGGGTGTGGATTGCAGCAGTATACAGGGTGTGGATTGCAGCAGTATACAGGGTGTGGAATATCACTCTACCCCCAGTTTTTATTTTTCAACCAGCGCTAGCTAATTTGAAGACCCTGTACTAATACAGATCTATAGATCAGGACTCCCGAAATGCATGTTTTCTGGTGTCTACGGTTCTTGTCAGTCAAATCAGTGCGCTGTTCTTTGACAGCTAGACAATGCTTGACTCATTTCACAGAGATTCCCCTTCTTTTCTTCTTCAGAGAGCCAGAGGGGCAGTCTTCAAACCTATCAGCAGGCCGCCATGACACCACGATGGTGGCTCCCCCTACGTGATTGATGGGCACCAACCAGTGCTTGTATGACGACCACAATGTGAATCAGCGGGAACTGCATGTCGTGCTGGAAGTCAACTACTTCTGACTCTAATGACAAGTGAGATAATGCATTGAATAAGAAATTTTCTAACTGAGCTGGGATTTTGACAGAGGGACATATAGCCCAATAACTGCATGTAGGCCCCTATACAAGGTGTGGACTGTCTTAGATTCACCAACCATGCATATTGAAGAGTAAAGGTGCCAGGGACAGGCCAGTAAAACGTCTATTAAGGTTACAATAGAGGATTCCTTCCTAACCTACAGTAAACTTGTACAATTCATAAGTGAAACAGTGTTATTGGCAACGGGAAGAGGGATTGGCGGACATTAAGTTATCAAGATGTTAATGGCCTCCTGTAACACTTCCTTCACGGGGACCATTGATTCAAGAAAAATTGACGAAGATCTCCTTTTTAAGAGGAGTCGCAGGTTGGCCAGACGCATGACGTCGTCAAATATCCCCATAGAGTCAAATGGAATTGAAGGCATGGTCACTTCGCAGGAGCCCAGCGCCACTGGAAGTGGCACTGGAAGCAACAAGAGACGAGAGATAATTCGGTTCAACATTCGAGGTACTCGGTTCCTTGTAAATCGTTCGACATTGGAACAGGTCCACGTGCTGCCCTCACGACTGACTTGCCTGACTCACGATGACGAGTACTACGACAAGTGTCTGAATGAGTTCTACTTCGACCGAAACCCACACATCTTCAGCAGCATCGTGGACTATTATGCACAGGGCGAGATGCACTTGCCTGAGAATATGTGTGTCTTCGCCGTGAAGAAGGAACTGGAGTTTTGGGAACTTGACGCGGACGTGCTTGCATCCTGTTGCTGGAACCGTTACTGCAAAGCTGAGGAGGATCAGAGGATGCTTCACTCCGTTGTCAGCGAGTGGTCAAGCTCGGACAATGACCTGGACCAAGACACCTATAACGCCAAACATGCCCCCTTGAAGAAGAGGCTCTGGCTGTTTATGAATGAGCCCCACACTTCACTTGGAGCCAAGGTTAGTGTGTCCTCTTTCACCTGTTGTTTTTATGTTCAAAGAAAGAAGATAAAACGCATGAACTCAACTTAGGGTTACACTCAACCAAAGTTGACTGTTCTGTTCAAACATAATGCAATACAAAACTCATCAAATTCATTAATGTCAAGCTATTGCCAATAAATATTATAAGATTTTGTCACAACACCATAGAGATCATAAATGCTACAGATAGATAGAGATGTGAGCAGGTAAAGTGCACGACAAGGAATTGCCCCATCCCTGATTGGTCACATCAAAATAGATGCATCTTGTCCATGAATTGTGAGGAACTATTGTCATTAGGCAATCAACATTACAAGTGAAATCAAAATGATCTTATAATAGGCCATGATTTGGCATAAGTTGTAAATACAGTGAAATCTCCTAATAAAGCAGAACCTTTGCAATGGAAGGAAGTTAATTCAAAAGAAGTACCTCATAAAATATGATAGAGAACTGAAACTTTATGTTTCATAGAGCAGGGATTCACTGCAGCTTCATAGTTCGATCAGTCAAAACAGTGCATATCAAATACAGCTAATGAAACCTTTATTTACGACACTGGGATGATGTATTAAAACAAACATTTAATGAGACATGAAAGATGATGATGGTGCTGAATAATTGATACCATCATTTTCCTCACTCAAAACTAATGATTCGGGATGTCAGATAGGGATTTTATGGTATTTTCTCGGAAAATAAGTCTACACCAGACAAGGTGACTTTCACCATGATGTTAAAGATCAGTAGGCTAGCGAACTTAGTGAAAGTGTAAGGCTTTTATCATGTATACCTGGTATTTAAAGCCAACAACATAGGGCCCGATCCGGCTAATCCAATGTAATTAGAAAGGCTGTAGGCATTCTAATTCTAATTCTATCATTTTCAGTATATATATATATATATATATATATATATATATATATATATATATATATATATATATATATATATATCATATCGCGCTCCCCCCCCCCTCTAAATCCGCCACTGTGAGAACATGGAGTTTGGGTGGAGTCTGAAGGACTCACTTGGGGCCCTAGATTGTGACCACCGTCACCTATTGAATCATCTATATTTGCCCTGTATCTGTCAGTTAAATCCACGATTTAATGTAAGTGGAAAACTCTTGGCAGGAATATGAGCTACACGCACTGGCTATGCAAAAGGTAACTACCCATCTTTTCTGAATTCCCAGAGTCAAAGTCAACTTTAAAAGTTTGCCATGCTGGAAGACAAAAGTATTCTACATCCTACATTATTGTATCATACTCATCACGGGGAGGGTCACTTCAGATCTTGAGATCTAGAGATCTTGAGTTGATCTTTCAAAGAGAAAGAGAAAGTTGAGATGTTGGCAATGGTGTAGTTTGGAGCAAGCAGAGGTCTCTTGGGATCTGTTGTCTTTACTTTCGACACAGATTTGTTCTTCTTCATGACAGGCCTAATCCACAAACCCTTAAATTGATCCATAAATCTTAATCATTCAGTTTAAGCAAAAGGGAAACCTGAGCTGCATGAGCGAGTAGAGGAAGCAGATCGGTAAAACTTTGAGACATTCATTAATGCCTTGAAAAGGACGTCCTGCATATATTTACAGAATTTACTAGAAGCAGTACCATACTGTGCATGCTTTGCAAAAAAGAGTAACTTTCCTATAGGTCATTATTCCCATTATGTATTAAATTGGTTAATTATCAATTAAAGAGGAGGAGAACGGCGCAGAAAAATGAGGACTTCTTAAGTGTGCAGAAGATAACTGTTGGGAGGCTCATCAGTCACATCATTGTGTAACATTTAGTGGTCAGAGTAGGGGATGGATGCAGAAAATGTTGACAAACCTGATCACCACGGTCATTAAATAATGACCACTTGGCCAATCCCACACAGCGTGTTTAAATGAAAAGGGATACCATTATTGGTCAGGTGTTTGAAAATGGCAACAATGACACAGCTTACCCAGGGAGAAAAATCTTTTTCAGTCATATTTTCTTCCTTCATGTGTTGAAATGTTTCTCATTTTTCCATGCATGGAGACAGTCCAGGGCCATGCTCAAGTTTTATAACAAGTTCTGTGTTCGCTCGCAACCTCCTCCTCCACATCGCCAGAAGAGGAGACAAAAATTAGTCATAATTATGAAAAGGCATCACTAAAACCCAATTAGGATGACATTGATAACCAGAAAGTGGATGCGGTCTGTAAAGTTTTGTTGGACATGTATCGTTGAATTGAGGAGAGATGAGTAACCCGGGGGAGGAGATGGATGTTATTAGTCCATGCATCATTCTCTTGTTTCATCTATTTAATCAGGATAATGGCTGTGCTAAGGGGTGCATGTCAAAGCATTGAAGTCTTGCCTTTGCTGTCGCTAAGAAAACTTATGTATTTATTGTTGGCCGATTTCAAGAAGGGTACCAGTAGGCCTGCCTATTATATCTATCGGATAATATGCTGAAATAGGCGCGACCGTGGCCAAATCACCTGAAATCGGTCGTGGAATGGACATGTTGACCTTTTTTTCCGTGACAATTAACACGGTTTGTCCTTTGCGGGCAAATATGAAAAGTGTCAATAGCATTATAAATCTGAATCTAGTACCACACAACCACAATATTCTAGAGACTAATTCATCAGTAAGATTTTAATATTTCACATTGACCGCTTCTCTGACAGCCATGGGCATTTTCATACTACCGGTATTAAGATTTTCACTACACTATATCAAAAACCATGCTTATACGGTTAAAAATCTATATCACTACTACTCCTGTTTCAGAGCAGACATTCCCTTTATCCATAGATTGGTAATCCATGCCTCACATGGGTTTACTTTGTTACCTTTTTGAGTTAGACACAGACCTCTTGTTCAACTGCCACACCTGTTCTAGTATAGCGCATGGTGGCTTATATTACTTCTTCAGGTGTATATCAACTCCTTAATAGTCAGGATGATGCATGCATGGAACCCTGGACAGCAACACTTCATCGTTCGCTGCATGCATGCATCCTGAAAAGAAATGGACACATGCATTAAAGCCATGTGTTGTCTTCTAAGGGTTTCAAAGACCTAAATCAGGTGTGCTGAGTGGAAGGTCGTAGGGGAGGTTGGTTTTTAGCTGACATAGTGGGGTCAACAGTAGGCTACAAAAAACTAAACCAGTCCTTATTTTATGCAAACACCTTTAGTTTTGCCACCACCTGCGCCATTCTCGCATTCTCAATGTTCTTTTAAGCGGCGATTTCATTATCTTTCCAAGTTTTTTTTTACTCACTTCATTAAATTTCCCTTTTTAGCACTGCCAACAATTCCATTATCTTGCTCACATTCACAATTTCTTCTGCTTCATTATCGCATTATGTGGTAAGAAGAGGTAAACTATGACAGCTTTGTTGCTTGATCAAATAAACATAACAATCTCCACCAGGGATGCCTATTTAATTCGAAGGCCATTAGCATTTTGTGCAGTGTTAAAATATTTTTGCGATAGTAATGCAGTGAAAGCTCTCCTATAACCACAAAGATTATGATCCAGAAATCAATATTATGTAGGTTTGTATGTAGCTAGGAAGGAACAGGCTTAATAAAGGGAGGGGGGAGAATAAAGGGAGGCATAAGGATCAGATGATTCTTGTGACCTTCCCCATGGCGAAGTCAAGGGCTGCATCCTTTTCTACTCAGCATATCATATCACATACTACTGTTAAGCTGTTTTTACCATACACCTATAGATAAGTGTATCTATCACCAAACATTTTTATATACAAATACCATATTGGTTTGTATAAGTGGTGGAGTCTAATTAAGTGTGTCTCTTGAATAAGTTCAGGAGCTTTAAATCATCCTTAAATTATATGTTATTCTGGTATTGAGTATATGCACCAGGGCGCCATTCTTAATTGATAACTGACGGCATTCTTATTCAGACCCAAACATATATAAGGAAATCATTGGATATGTCAAACACAATGTTTATGCAACATATTTTCGCGAGTCTTAATGTTAAAATTAAAGGTATGCTCAGGGCAAATATTGCTCTCCGGAACACTTAGAAGTCTTCTCATGTGTCATGGCGAGAGCCATGATGAATGGGACTCACTGGAAAGATGGCCTTTGTTTCAAATGTTAAGCTTATTAAACGTATTTAGGTCGTGAAAACATATATTCAATGGCAACCCCTCCCCCGACAAAAAAAAACACACGCCTACTCACTACCTTTCCCCAATTGATGGACCATTCTTTGTCACTAATTTGTACTAGCTAATGTTGCATGTGGCCCTGGGATAAACCAAGGAGGAACAGTGCCAACAGCTGCTATTGTTGGGGTACCTTAGTTTTGTGTTGTTTGCCATAAACAACGTTAATATGGGTTAAAGGGAATTGTTGGTTTGCCTAGTCAATAATGCCATATGGTCGGTCTTTACTTTCACCTGAATATAAAAGGTGATACCACTCTAACCCGGACTGGGGGAGTGAGTGACATCCAATATGCAATCGATTCTTCAGAGCAGAACTGCATTTTGTATTTGAGTGTATTTAACCAGATGGTACACATTTATATAAATCCTCCTATGCGCAGTACTTAAATGGAAGGTTCTGCATTTTTCATACAGGCCTTCATACAACTGACTCTAGAGCTGTCCATGACTTTGAATAGGTGCACATGGGTGGGTAACACGTCCTTGGGTGTATACTGGTTGATGATACAGTTCAGGCGCAGGTGCAGGCCCCCGGGCTGGAGGCCAACCATTCTACATCACCTCCCATTCAGCATACCCTTGTACATGTATACTACAACCATTACCATCAGTTTGATAAGTGTTATATGCCCAGTGTTGAATCTGTTTTATGGTTGTAATTAGAACCCTTTGTATTTATGCATTTTATGCATTTGATAAACGGATGCAACCATGTGCCATGCTACATGGCTGCATCCTATTTATATCATTATGCCGAGACAAGAGAGAGAGAGGGGGGGGGTAGATGGTCCTTCACCAAATTTCAATGTTACTTTAGACATAACTGGAACTAGTTCATTAACCTAAAAGGTCGGGTTATAAGAGCCAGGAAGAAAAATGCCTATTTTAAAACGCTCCTTCCGATGGGGAAAAAATGGAGAAAATTGGGAAAAAGAGGGGAAACAGGGCCTTTTTCTTCTAATCTTTCAGATAATATGTTGGCAAAATATGCTAGGCTTACCTTGAAACACTGATTGTATTCTTATCTGCTGTAGATAAGTCAGAATCATTATCAAAATACAACACTACATAGCCATAGCTGATGTTTTCGTCTCCAATGCTGAAGGCCCATAGGAGGTGCGAATAGATCAATGTTCCCGCGGTTTTGGTCAGAGATGGTGTGATCCAGTGCATTCTGGGTAAAAAATTGATCTGATGTTGATGAATTTGCCAAAAATAGGTCTGTCTGCACGCTTCTGATGTCGTAAAAAGATAATAAAAGCACTGCATCATGGCCAATGTCGTAAATTTGCACCCCACCGGGACGCATTCACACCTCCTTTATGGACAGTGAGACGCAACTGCGCATTCTATTGATTTGAACATAATACGATGCTTCTGCTAAAAGATTTGACATTGCACAGACTGGACGAAGGTGCGTATTGACAACTACGCTCGCAAAACCAGGCCACTAAGTACTTCTTTTGTCTCAGAGGGGTCATAAAAGAAAAGATTACCTTTCAGGTTACCTGTAATGCACATTGCTATCCTATATTTAAATCAATTGAATCGGTGTAAACCTTTTACTTGGTAAGAGGCCAGACATACTATTTGTTGACATTTTTATGAGATGCTTTATTCATAATGCCGATTCATGATTATCAGCACTCTACCTGAATTTTGAATTGAAAAGTGAGGATCGAGACCCCAACTCCTCTGAAAAAATATCTATTCTTTCTCAAGACAACTAAGAGTGCCATGAATCACATGGACATACCCAGACTTCTCTGTTTGGGGGGATGCTCAAGTCATGGAGGTGGACCTTTTTGAGCACCGTGAAGCGGTGCTTATCACAAGCGCAGCTTTGATTAAAAGTATTCAAATGGTTCATTCTGCTGCAATCCAACACCAAATTAGGCTGAGGTTAGATGGGGGGGGTACCATGCAGATTCAAAGAAATACCTATGTCACTCAGCATAAACCCTTGTCACTTAGGAAAATACCACCACAAATCAGCATAGGCCTACGGTCTTAGCTGTTTTAATGGCATTAGATGACCATTAAGACTGCTATCCGAGCCTACTCACTCACTCAATGTGGAGAATCAGAGGAGGAAAATGCTAACACTATGTCACTAGAGATTCAATATTTGGCCTCTGATTCATGCATAACATCAGCGGTCTGTAATCCAAGTTATTTTAATTAAATAGCCTTAGGTGAAAAAAAATGTCACAAAAGTTTCTTGCTAATACAGCTGTCTTGCCAGTGAATATTCATGTAAATATTGGGCTCTGTGTGTACCTTATAATATTTAGATTATGGAGGTAATACATATATACATATGTATTATTGCAGATTTTCCTTTAGGCCAACTGTTATCAGAGAATTAGTGAAGATGTACCTGCCATCACAATTTTTGGGCACAATGGTAAAGCATATGGATATCCCTTTTTCCTGCACTATTGACTGGAGGCCCCTCCTCCAACAATGCCCCCCTCAGAGTCTCTGACAAAGTCCCCCTCCCACTGAAGGTCCATCCAACTAAGTCCCGTTATAGGTTGTAGGATTTCTACTTTTCAGCACCCACCACCACTATCATGTTCCCCCCTTCAGCACCATCCACTGGAGCTCCCCCCCTCCTTTTACAAAGTCCACCTTGGTGTACCCCAACAAAATCCCCATCCAACCCGAGTTCCACTCAACAAAGTCCCATCCCAAGAGTTCCACTCTTCAGTTGCCCCCTCCCCTCACAGTCCCCCTCCCACCATAGTTCCAAGTCCAGTCATAGGAGTTCTACTCTTCAGCACCCCCCCCCCTTCCGCATCATGTTCAGACCTGTAGGAACATCAATAGGAGTCCTCCCTTATACAAAGTCTGCCCCAGAGTTCCACCCATTGACACCTCCCACTGGAGCTCCACCCAACCAAGTCCTGTCCCATGATTTCCATACTTCAGCACCACCCCTCCTCCATCCTTTGAAACCTTCCACGAGAATTCCCAATAACAAATTCCTATGCTTTAAGTTCTGCCCTTCGGGTCCTCCCACTGGAGTTTTACCCAAAAAGGTGGACCTTTTCTTTCTTTATTTTCTTTCTTTATTTCTTTATTATTATTATTATTTTTTTTTGGGGGGGGGGGGTGCTTGAGCCCAAGCACCCCTCTGGGTACAGCCCTGGAATCACAGAACACCACTTTTTGGGTACCCTGCTTTGATAGTCCCCCCTTTGAAACTTCAGGATCTGAATGGCAAAGTTCAGCAATAAAGAATGAGAAGTACAAATGGGAATGGGGATAAGACTTGTTGTGGACTATCTACAGGCGTAATGACATAAAGCGTGATCCCTCTGCACGCCACCCCTACATAGACCACCATGGACAGTTGCCAACCCAGCCATGTCGGCCTTCCACTCAACCTTCACTTCCTCCAGATCGGTAACCTCCCCAGTCAATCTATCAGCCCAAGCCCCAGGATGCCTGCATCAATATGCATCTAAGGGAGTGGTCATTTTTTAACAACAGACAAAAAAAAATCAGACCCCTCTTAGGGGGGACAAAAATGTCTTTGCCCAATTTGAGCGAAAAAGTCCATGTGCCACAAAAAAATAAAAGGGGGGGACGTGCGGAATTTCACCCCCCCCCTGTTGTTAAAAGAAATGACTGCTCCTTAACATCCAAGAACCAAAAACTTGCCCTGTCATAAGCACTAACATTAAATCGTCCCTTTCGAGACTAAACCTGTAAAAGATATCTGAATGAGCCTGATAGTCATATCTAATTTTGCGTGGACTCGGCAACAAAGTAGATACGACTAACATCTGCTTACTTTGCCTAAATAAACCTGCTGTGGAAACCACTCAGAGATAGGGCCTACCTGGTATCTTATCTACAAAGCAACCACGCAGTTTCCTACCTATATCTTCAAATGGAGCCTATACTCAACCATTGACCCTTTAGGGCTCTATAATTATTTAATGCACTCTGCGCATTGATCGACATGATGCATGCAGAGTAAGCTTACATGGTGGTGGATCGCGCAAACCCTCATGGAGTTACTCACCAGCACTGCCTTCACGCATCATGGAAGGCATCATGCGACCCTTGGAAAAGTTAAGTTCTAACTATTCTAACCTTGGCTTTACCCTCTACACGTAAACAAGGTGGCCGACCGTGAGTTTCTGCGCATGCTCAGCGGTTAATGGTCTGCCACCAGGTAACGCGGTGACGTGACCCAGCCACGTGGAAGAACGCGCTGGGGGTGGGGGGGGGCAGCAGCTGCACTATCTATAAGATGCCGATAATCTAGCTGCATATTTCTCATTGATAACTAGTCAGGCCACAAAAAAAGGGTTGTTTCCGGTCACCCGACCGACCTCAGCTAAAGAGGGCCGACCTCAGAAGTTTTTCAAGATTTTTTAAAATTTTACCTGATTTTTTGAAGATATCTGAAGATTTTTTTAAACTTTCAGAGATTCTCTTCCAAAATTGTTGTTTGACATAAATGCACATATTTCCCTGTCATTTGCTCATATCCCAAGAAGCGACCTACCGACCTCAGCTTTTTTTTTTCTTTAGGCCTGATCTTTGAACCAATGGTCACCTGGTGACCCGCCCATGTGACGTCATAATAGCGGCGTCAGTACATTCCTACTCTCCAAGTACGTCGGAGACAGATTGGAGCAGGGAATTAACTACTATCCAAGACATCATCGGCTACACTAATTGACCTCGCGTCATGTGACATCTCTGACATCAATCCGACATGTGTCATATAATCATGACGTAACCCTGGGATAATGACCGACCTCTATCCTTCCCTTTTCTTAATAGGATGCCAAATGCTAGCTGACTTTTTATAGGCCCAGTTACGCCTCCCACCCTTTCATGACCTGTGGACGTTTGGTGTGGCAAGCTGCGTGTTATTTTGTGTTTTTCATGTTTTTGTCAATCGATATCCAGACAAAGGTGCCTGAACGGGTTTAGATTGACAGAGGTTGTGTCAATACCATAAGCAGTAGGATGACTTATTGTGATGCCTGGATTTTTCTGCCACTCCAGGTTATTTCATTGTTAGGGGCTGGTATTTTTTTAGCAACGGGTGGGGGGGGGGGTGGGGGTTTGCGGGGGGTCAGAATCTTTTAGACCACTTGACCGGGGGTTGATTTTTTTTTACCCCTCTCAGGGGGTCAACAAATTGTACCCTTGACGGGGGGGGTCAAAATTTTTTTTCGCGCAAACCCACCCACTGTTGTTAAAAAATGATCACTCCCTTACGTCAAATGAGTTTTTCCAGGTTCAATGCGTCGGCCAAAAGAATAGTAGCTCTCGGGTTCATGATATTGGATGTTAGTAGTACACTGAGAGTAATGTTATATTGTGGCAAGGTTATCCGGTGTTTTGTTTCTTTCTCAAAGCAATCAGATTTAAACTGTCGAATGCTCTGACATAAAATCATTAAATGGCTGTTGATCTTTGGTGAACATAACTTGAGAAAGCTTCTCTTCCACTTTGTTTGAGAAACTTTAACATCTGACAGCATGGAAGGCCCATAAAAGTGTTTCTCAAAGTCCCCAGTCTTTATGGGCCGCATGATGAGTCCATGTTCATGTTTGTTTGTCGAGCAAGTATAGGTGGAAAAGTATTGGTGCACCGTGCGAATCATTCGAGAGTATAATATAAAAGCAAATATATAAGGCGTCGTTGAATACGCACTGCCTCACCTCGGTGAATACGATGCAAATTTATTCCCTGGAATGGACATTTGCATTTACATGGCCTAGGGGGTTATTTTGCCTTTAAATAAAGAAAAACAGCTCAAATCCAAGATGGCGGACCCCATTGAATATGGACACATTGTATTCAATGCCCCCCATTGAATACGGCAGTTCTAATACTAATCTATAGTGACGTTCGTATCAGCCATGACATAAAAGCCCGTATAGGTGCAATGATATCTTGTAGAACCAACGACCTCCTTATGTTGCACAGTTAGATCATTACGACCTAAGAGCAAACTTTTTCTGGGGAACTGTCAGTATATTAGTTAATTCACGGGACCCCATTTTATGAGTCGGGGTTGCCCTGAAAGAGGAGTAAGGCAGTAGGGTGTTGATAAAAAGGTAAAAACCGAGAATATGAGGAAGATTCTACGGTTAGAAGATTGTTTAGATACAAATAACATTTGAAAATGTAGAAGTAAGAGTAAACAGAGAGTGGTAGATACATTGCATCAGATGTAGCCCATATGTCTAGACCAATCACTACAGACCATGATTGGCTGTTGAGTCTTCAGTGGCTGGTGTGAAATTGACAAGCTAGCAATTATAGCTATTTTTAGACCAATTAACAGTTCTACCAGCACAGTAAAGGATCCAATTATGTGGTTTAGGGTAAAACACTCATAGACATCTCTCTGCTGTAAGCCACTATTGGTATAGCTGCCATACCTGTCATAGCAGTAGTGGCCTATTGAATCTAACTACAGTCCCCCATACAAGTACTACTTTGCCACCTATTCTGTTCCTCTATCTTTTAATTGCTCTCTAGTTATATAAGCAAATGTCCACGACCATGGAATATTGGTGAGGCCTGTCCACATTCAACTCCGCCTATAAGGCGTCGATGAATACAGACAGCCTCACCTCTGTGAATACAATGCAAAAATGTTCCATGGGAGTGGACATTTGCATTTATGTCATGGCCTATAGGGTTCATTTGCTTTTATATAAAGAAAAACAGCTCAGCTCCATTCAAAATCCAAGATGGCAGACCCCATTGAATACAATATTGTATTCCATGCCCCGCATGGGATACTGCTGTTCTAGTACTAATCTATAGTAACGATCGTATCTGCCATGACATAAAAGGTAATATCCCACCCTAGGAGGGTTAATCCCGACTTCACAAGAAGCCCAAAACTTTGACATCCATGCTGAGGCTTCTTCTCCACCCATTGACAGGAGGTGACGTTTGTGACCAGTAGGCTTTTTACTTTGATGGTGAGGACAATGTATACACTGGGGATCTCTGGATCTGGGTGGCTACTTTGGAGATAGATCTAAAAGAAATCACAACTGTGACTGATTTGGACCTAATATATATCAATTTGTTTGAAATTTAAGGGAAGTCCATTTGATGGAGGGGTCATTTAGTAAATTACAGCTTAACTTACTACATGTAGAAAGTGCAAGTCCACGGTGGTCGCCTCAGTGTAAGTCGATCTGCGTCAACATGCAACCAATATATTGCATAAATAATTTTATGATTATATAGATGCAGAAGGGAAAGCGTAGATAAAGAAGTGTGTTACAAAGTGTGTAAATGCAACACACATTTCTTACAGTTAGGGAATGGAGAAGCCAGTGTTGGTAAAAAGACGGGGTGGTTTGGTGCACCTGCTCTCTGACAGGACGTCTACCCGACATGGTTGTTGCATGACTTAATGCCATCATCCAAACCCCGCTTTCAGTACTACATGTACCCTAGGACACAAACCATTCTATAAACCATCGTTTCCTTGCCTCGTTGCTATCTACACGGCTCTTTTCCTTCTTCATTCAGTGTAACTAGATAAGAGGGGATCCCTCTGTTATTGTATCTTTGCACAATGAAAAGTATATACTTCTGGAGCGTGTATAGTAGTATTTACATTAGATTGTCCAACATTGTTCCTTACCCGAAAATTGCCGAATAAGGATTCGGATTTAAAAGGAAACTTCCAATAAAGAATGTGGAGTGCTTTTTACTAGAACCAATCTATATCTCAGTACTAAATCCTCTTTCAGTACCAGTTAATTCTCACCAGGTTGTTTCTTTTATGTTTTACACCCTTCTCCTGTTAACTACATTTGTTGAACTACATACTTTGCACTCATAACCTACGTCTTTGCCTTTGTCCTGTGACACCGTAACGGCACGGACACCCGGGGGGCACTTCATATATGTGGCCTATAGTAACTATGTGCGTACAAGAACTACATTTTTATAGAGGGAAAGGGGTACCTTCTTCATCCTTGGGCAGGATCCTGTCGGATCTGCCATTAGGGGTATACTTTTGGGGCTGGATATCTGAAAAAATCTTCTGTGAAAAGGGGTATGTTTTGGGGGCTGAATGAGCAAGGTGTCACGCCAATAGGGGTACCTTTTCCTAACATTTCCAGAGACCATCCCACCAAAAGGGGTATCAACTTTTTGCCTGGATCACCCACAAAAGTTTCTCTAGACAGGGGTATATTTCTAGGGCCAAATGAAAGGGGCATCACATCAAAAAGGGTACATTTTCCCCAAATTTTGGGAATGTGCCCCGCCAAAAGAGGTATGTTTTTGCCTAATTTTGACCCGCTAAAAGAGGTATGTAATTGAGGGCTGTGTACGCACATGGTAGCATTAATTTCAAGAGTGCCCCCCGGGCACGGACATTAAGAACTACCAAAAATACACACTTGCACATTTTCTTGAAGGGTATTTCGTTCATATACTTCATCTCATCCACCCTACTCACTTTTCTTTGTTACACCAGTATTAAAATGCTAAATAGAGTATGGATGCCTCGCTTTTTAGATGGAGGCAGCATGGTGCCATATAGGGCTCGTATAGATTTGTGGGTATGATTTACTTATAGACAGTGGGTACTATCTTCGTTAAGGTATCAACTCTGCAATGTCGGCACTATGCATATCTGTTATATCGTATATATGCATGGGATAGCTATTTTAAAGCCACCCAATGCCTACATTTTAAAACAAATGCATCTCAATACTACCATTATTGGCACACATCATCACTCTGATTAAAATTTACTATACATGTAGTGTAACTATTATATCGATATGAGTCTCTATACAGAGTATTATCTTGCATGATGCTGGCTAATCTACACATATACATCCATCAGCCATTACCATTTGAAGCAGGTTCTATAGGTAACTATTGGCAACAAAATTAATTGCATTCAGCATGCTTACAATTAAAGACAGACTACAATCGGAGGCTAAGCGAGACTGGGAATGAATCTGTGATTTGCGTGGTATCATGTCATACATATTGTCCACAAAATGTCCCTACAACTGTTGTATAGCCATTGATGGTTGTCGACCCTCTTCACTGCGCTCCTATGCCACAAGGAATAGGATACTCTCTTGCATTTATGTCATCTCTCTGGTTTTATGTGCTTATCCATCATGAGTATGTTCATTGCCGGGACCAGAAAGTAAGGGCGTCTACAATGGACAGGCAGACTTATGAATACGGACATTCACATAATGTCATGTTTCTATATACAAAACTACTTGGGCAACATGCAACAGTCATTGAACGTGGGTGCGTGCATGGCTATCGTTCTTGTAATGATTCATATCGTATGGTGTTCATGGTTTTTGTTTCCATTCAAAATATCAAGAGGAAAAAAGTTAAGTATACAGTATGATAATAATATAATGACTTCAAATTGGCCCCGTAAAGTACTTGGAGTCGAATTGGAGGTAATATATGAATAAGTAATTCACCAAAAAGAGTAACTTTCTCTGTGTTGTTTAGTTAAGCAGTCCACTCGTGTTTGTTCAAGAGATAAGATCTGTGGAGAAGTCCAAAGTTGGGGTATTGCCTCACGTGTGTTTATGTATTTAGCTTATTCATACATCAATAGGCGAGTCTGTGGAATTAACACAATCAATGAGATTGCTGTTCCATTCGTTACTGAAAATCATATTTGATATTAATATGCATGTTCTGATGTACAATGGGGGGGGGGCAGAGAGACAGACACAGAGAGAGTAGCTTACTACAAATTGGTTCGAACACATGGGTTGATCAGTCAGTGGACCTGAATTACTTTATAGTACTGCCCCATTTCTGTGATTCAAGTCTACACGGAACTTTTAAATATCAATGGCTGTATCGCATTCTCACACACAATTCTTGTTTGATTAAATTTAGGGGTTTGGAGTACATAACAATGGAGGGCGCTATAGATCCACCAGTACATGTATATAAATATGCTGTGTGAAGCTTCGGGGGCCATTCACAAATGACGTCATGCTCGAGGGGGGGGGGAGGGGTGCCAGGCCCAGCATGACGGAGTTAATTTTCCATATACAAAATTGGCAAAAAGACATGACAAGAGGGGGAAGGGGGGGGGGGTCAAAAATGACCAAATATTGTATGACGTCAAATATCGATGGCCCCTTGAGGAACAGTCTAAAAATAACTGCACCGTTAAGGACGCTGAAGATGTGGGTGATGTGAAGGTGTTTATGTTTCTGTATCTGAGTAAGCAGATACAAATGAATGCCTGAGTGGTAATTGTTAAGTGGAGCATGGGTCATTTCTCTTTTCTACTGAATTCTTGGAGAATCTGATCGATACCCCGTGTCTGGGCGTTGTTGTCGGCCCACTGCCAGATTTGGTACATTCACCCCATGGCCCCCTGCCCACAATGGGACACAACCCTACCACCTGTGGATATCTATCTATAGAAGGTGTTTTAGTAGATAAATTCTACTCTTATATTTAGCATTAACTGTAATCAGCACAATGATTCTATCAGTACCATTCGTGACCCTCATTTGAAAAATTCGTCTTTTACAATTTGCGTGCGGAAAAAAATTGCCTTTGGCCCTTTTTATACACATGCACTGGAAACCAACAGAACACCTGATCTCCACGACAATTGAATACTCATACATAGTTCTCTTTAATAGTATCTCTATCAGGACAAAGAAGACCATTTTATTGAACGGATTGGAGGGAGTCCTACAGATGCAGACTCTAAGAAATAAAATCACCACAAGGAGATACAGGGCAAAGCAGGGGATGCCACTCCTTTTAAAGTCACAGTATAAATGTGACATGGCCATTTCTTATAATCGACATGTGACATGGACCTTAGTGGCATGAGGCAAAACATTAGTGACATGACATAGGTACTTTCTTAAATTCGACATGGGACATGATAGGCTCTTAGATGTGACATGTGACATGGGGAAATAAGTGACATGTGAAATGACCATTTCTTAAAATTGACATATAACATGGGGGACCCCCCATCCACACCCCCACAAATCCTGTCCTCCTCCCCCGATTTGAAGCTGCTTTCAATCCTGTACATATAACCATCCTTTCTGTCTGCTTCACACACATATTTGGGTAGGGGGAGGGAAATAGGACGGGTGAGTCGCAAAAGAGGGACATTGTTGGGAGGTAGGGGCTGGGAGGGAAGAGGTGGTGACGACAGGGCCATGAGCCAAAGACTGCTGCCAAAGTAATTCGTTAGACACCCACAACAGGTCAGCCCTTCTCCTCAACGAGCACTCCCGTCTATAATATATATATATATATATATATATATGTGTGTGTGTGATATATATATATATATATATATACTGTGGCGTAGACCGAGGGGTCGGTGGTGGTGACGGAGCTGTCCTGTTGCGGAGGCAGAGGAACCAACGGCCCCGGAGTCACGTCAAACGTTCTGTTATTACCATATATGTATTTAGGTGTAGACCGAGGGGTTCGGTGGCGATGCCGAAACCGTCCTGGTGCGGGGGCGGAGGAGCCGCCGACCTCGGAGTCACACCAAAACGTTCTATTTACCTTGCGTTCGGGGGAGGGTTCCTCCGACGCTGGGTCTCTGTTGGAGACGCCAGCGTTGGAGAAACGGGAAGCGTATAAATAGGAGGGGATCGACACCATTAGTTTAGTTTGGATTTACGGGTGCTGGTGTCTACATCTTCGGGCTTCCCCTCCTTATGCTAGGATTTACGCAGAGATACTTAGCTGGTGTGGCAGAGGATGCCAGGAAATAAAGTGTCATTAATAAAAGAAGCCGAGTTGTGTGGTACTTCTGCATTGCAATAGTTGACTCCGATAAAAACGCTACTATATATATATATATATATTTATACGCTTCCCGTTTCTCCAACGCTGGCGTCTCCAACAGAGACCCAGCGTCGGAGGAACCCTCCCCCGAACGCAAGGTAAATAGCACGTTTTGGTGTGACTCCGAGGTCGGCGGCTCCTCCGCCCCCGCACCAGGATGGTTTCGGCATCGCCACCAACCCCTCGGTCTACACCTAAATACATATATGGTAATAACAGAACGTTTGACGTTATATATATATATATATATATATATATATATATAGCTCCATCACTAAGGGCCAATGCGCAGGGCGGTGGAAATGAGAACTAAAACGCAGGAACCCCGTCAGTTATCACAAATACAACGATACCCTTCCCCTACTCTCACCAGATGTCGCTGTGGTCTCAACCAATTAGCGCCTTGCTTTTATCATGGCCGGAAGTGACATAAATGATGCCGTACCCCCACAGGCCAGCTTAACATTTAGCCTACGTCATAGGTCTACCATGACTTCTATTCATCACTGAATCCAACTGCAAGGTGGCTCCGTCATGATATTATCCTGATGTGATGATAAGACAGGGCCTACCGCTTGCAGTGTGATTAAACCAGTCTCTACAATCAAGTGAACAACAACTTAAACGCTCTCCTGTTGACCCTTATACAACATGTAATTTGACCTCAGTAAAAAGTGCGCAGATCTGTGGTTTCCCTCCGTCTACAGGCCAACCAAAGTGATCATGTGTGTACAGGCTATAGATGAGTCATAGATAGCCTTGGAACTAAATAAATTTCTCCCATGTTTCCATCTAGCGAAACACAAAAACCACCGCATATAATGTTTGTTGGTCAGAATCTCAACCTTAGCACAATTAAACCATCTCCCCCACAATAATGTCAGAACATTGAACATCCTTAAACGTAAAACTCATAAATATATACCAAAAGATTTTATAGGGGAGTTGTGTTACCGGGGATATGTGCCTGTTTTGGGCCTGATTAACTTTAACTTAAATGAAATATGTGTAATCTCCACCCTGACTCCTGACACATTTTACAAGCAGCAGTAGGCCTACGTATCTGGTTCATGTATACGTGTAAATTTATGGTATTTTGGAATACCTATGAATTCTTTAATAATTCTACCAATATAATGTTGCACTCAAATGCTAAGCCAGTCAGCAGCCATAACACCCTCTAGTACATGCCTGATACCATAGACATAGAGGTGCATTTACTTTCCTGTGGCCTTATTTATGGGGAGGGTGTTCAGATGTTCAGATAGAATTGGAACCTTTTTTTCTATTAAAACCTCAGAGTCTGTTCGCATAATTATGAGGTGAGGTAGCAAAGGCCTTTCTTAATGTTAAGATACATGGGGTCCATTTGTGAAGCTCACACGGAAATTCCTACCAGTCTTCAGCAAGATTTCCAAGCAGCAACAGTTATCATATCAGATTCATCTACTGGACAAGTGACACATTTAGAGCTGTTAGATTATTATTTATATTGAATACAGTTACCTACTGAAGAAGAGGGCATTGAGTTTGCAGGATATATATGCTTCTAAAATCCCCAGAAGTTAATATATAGGAAACTCCCGAAAAACGTGCTTATATTTGTGATTATATTAGGATCATATCTTACCAGGGGATCAGTTCTCCAGTTATGCTCCCTGGTACAAATATCATGTATCTGTCATTGATAATATAAAACAATTGCACTCAGCCTCAGGGGCAAACTACTATCTCTTAATTGGATAGTTGCTCTATCAGCGATATGTTAGGGGAACACTGCAAACCCAACCAAACTGGCAAAGGTCCCAATGGTAGGCCATAAATGGATATATGTGTAAATAAACCATCAGAAAGATTCGTATGAGACTGTAGCTAACTTTCAGCTGAAAACTTTCTCTAAGTGGTGTATGCCCCAAGAAAGGGACATTTGAGCATTTTGGAGAAACTGCGATAACTGGCAAATTAGCTCTGAAACAAAGATTTTTTGAAGACATTTTCTAATCTACACATGGCATCATAAAGGCATCCACAATGTAGCCATATTGAGTATCTATTCTTTGTAATAACTCACAGCATCTGGTCTGTAGTACAGTGTCGTAAAATAATAACAGCACTAGCCAAAGTGTCGTAAATGACTTGGTGCAGGCCTCGGACCACCAAACCACCGATAAAACCCGCCTACAATGGTTCAAATCGCCCAAAATGACCACAAATCTTTAGATACATCTTTTATCCTTAATCTGAGATGAAAAAAATATAGGTTTGACCAATCCAGTTTTTTTCTATTGGCCTGCATGCGTACCCACCTACATTTTGACCTATTCTGCACCTAATAATTCAACAGTGCTCACTATTTTTTTTAATGCCACCCACCAGTGCCTAACCAAAGGGCCAGTGTGTCACAATTTATATTCTATGAATCAGTACAGTTTAGTGATTTATTTGATGCCTTATAGCAAAGCTGACAATAATTTCCACACACTAATATAGACCAATCAGAGGCCACCATCTCTTAACTGCCTACATTTACTGTATGATCGTCGTCACTGCGGACCTCTATGGTGGTCCGAGATCTGCAAAGGGCCGCATGGAGAAGACGGCCATCTTGGATGTAATTACTCCCACATAACATACTCTGTACCTACTTGAGGGTCCCCAAGGTCATCCAGCAAGGTTCTAATGAAGTGTCCCTCTCCTGTCGTGCATACTTTACACCTAATTTTGTTACAAAGCCTCAGCCTCCAATCAAAAGAAACAGAACTGTGAAGGGACATAGAGAATGAAGATATATTGTACAGGCATGCCATGTACATCACAATGTGGAGCTCAGAAATGGTCTTTTATTTGAAATAAAAAAGGATACAATAAATTCAGAAGAGGAATGATCATAACAATTATTCCAATAAGGAAGAATCCCCCTATCAAACACAGTATCAGTTTGTCTTATCCCATTTAGCCACACTGTGTATTCCATGACAGGCCCCTCCCTGCTGCAGACCTGTCCATTTATTCAACAGAGCTACCATTCGGCAATGTTCATAATGGGATAGGTGGTCCACAGGGAATAGGAAGATCAGTGCGACTTCTGTCTTTGGTACCTCCCCCACATACAATGTATGGTTCTCGAACACCAACGGAACCACATGCATGTACTTACTTATATGTACCAATACATGTGCTAATTGCAAGACTTGGGTTACCCTATTTGCACAGGTGCTCATCAACAACATTGTCTTACAGTAGATACAAATAGAACCATGATCATTTGGTGCTATTGGATGTTGCATCAGTTCCATATAGAAAGAAATTGAAAACTATCCAAAATCCCTATCTCGTCATACGCCATGCACAGAACATAAGTCATTCTGAGTTACATGTAAGAGTTGCATGATTGTAAATTGTTGGTTGAATGCAGAATCGTAAGTAAGCAGGCCTTATCTCGGCCAATGTGCGTGGAAGAACACCAAATTTAGGGCGATTCCGTGCATTATAAGGGAGTGATCATTTTTTAACAACAGGGGGGGGGCTGGTGGGTTTGAGGGGGGGGTCAGAATTTTTTCAATACCTCTGATGGGGGGGGGTCAAAATAATTTTACCTGTTTTCAGTGGAAACCCCGCGCATTACTATAGGCTAAAAGGGGACGTTCGCGCGTGATTTTTGTCCCTTATGGGGGGGGTCGAAAATTTTTTACCCCCTCGAGAGGGGGGGGTCGAAATTTTTTTCACGCGGCCGCGCGCAAACCCACCAGCCCCCCTCTGTTGTTAAAAAATGATCACTCCCTAAATTCATGCATTCATTCAATCGAAATAAGATATTATCCTCTCTATGATAAAAACCCTCTATTTAGAGATGTAAATTTCTGGGATGCACTTTACAGCGAATCTCGAATATTGGGTATATGTCATATTTTCTTGGAAAAATCTATGACGAATGACTGATTTGAATCTCATACGTTTTGGTCCATGGCTGGAATATATAGGAGGCTCCACTATGCGATATTTTGGAACATTCTTATCAAATGTTATCCAGGATTGTCTAAGGTATAGACTATTGACAGTCCTAAACTGTAAACATGAGATTTAAAATTGAGATTTGAGGGGTCACTTGTAACCACAGGGAGTGTGTTCACCTATAGTTCCAAGGGTAGGCACTAATGCTGACCCGGGAGCCAATGGCCAGTAGATTTGGGTGCTGGCCCATAGTTTTCTCAGGAATTACCCTCCTGTGGGCCCGGGATGGCCCAGAGAAGCTGAGAAAATTACCCTTATAAAAATGTATTCAATTGAGTATAGGCATGTTATGTCATTGGAAAGAGAAAATCACCAAGAATCTGGTCAACCTTGCTATGTTATGATGTAAATGATGAGAATTACTGAAGAGTTTCTTTTTATAACAAATGAGACTATTTCTTCTGGGCCCATAGTTTAAGCTCCTGGCCCATAGATTTCTGAAACTATGGGCCCCGGTGGCCAGTAGCTGTAAAAGTTAGTGTCTACCCCTGAGTTCTGTTTACATTCACTCCAAACCTGTGACCGAGACATCAGCATGATATAAAAGGAACACAGCAGTCTAACAACAACCTGTCCTGTAAAAATCAAACCTGTCTTATATCGAACTGCAGAGACTCCCCAATGTGAAAGTCTGCAATATTTATATAACATCAGCTTGATTTAATAAACAGAAACATCGTTTTGACAACACAAGCATTCCTAAAACCACACATAATCACATCCCCAGATGAACAAATAGCACCCTGAACATACAATTTCTTTGTTGCATGACAACAAACACCACTCTTTAGTCTGTGTTTGTGTCCCATTTTGTGAGAATAGCTGATTCTCTGCAAAAATCGCATAGTGGAGCCTCACATAGTATTGAACAAGTAATGAATGGATAATTTATGAGGCCAAAAAAAGGTGTGTTTCCAGTTACATCAGCTGCAATGCTAGGGTCGGTAGGTCGGATTATTTTTTCCATTTTTTTTTGGAGGGGGGTTCATGGGAGAGGATCTTCCTCCTGTCCAGTACAGGCATGTTATATATCAAAAGAAACATAATTTCAAGGTGAATCTAAGATAGTCCGTCAATATAAGGGAGTGGTAGATTTTTTCAACAGGGTTGGTGGTTGGTTTGAGGGGGTGTGTAAAAATTTTGGAGCCCTCCTGGGGGGGCATAAAAAAATGTGTTACTACAGTTAGAAGGGCAACATAAAAAATGTTCACATATCTGCGCATATACCACCCCTCCTGTTGATAAATGATGACCACTCCCTAACCTATAAGACAACATGGGATATGACCAATGCCTTCATGATTTTACAATCTTAAAACAAGATAATCCAACAGTATGTACTGAATCATGGGTCAACACCAGGTGATCGGGCCAGGGCATGGAATACAAGCACATCATATTCCATGGGGGGATGGCAATTTTTTGCCTCTGGCCACCCAAATTCTAAGCTTTAAAAGTCTGTAATCCAAGTTATTATGATAACATGGCCTATAAAAAGTGTATTATGAACACTGGCATATTGGCTTTATCAGCAGATAGACATCTTTCCAAAGAGTGGTCTGCCATTTTTGTACATCTATTGCCATCCCCTGTTTTGCTAGGCTCAGTCGGGTAACTGGAAGCTTTTTCTTTGGCCTGACGAGTGTCCAATGCGATATCCTTTGATATCATATGAGGGGCCGCAGGGCTCACACACGAGTCATTAATTATCCATTCACTACTTATTTTATTACACGACCACCATAGAACTGTAAAAATTACCTGAAATGCTACACTGAGATCCAAGGATCAGGCTGAGTCTCAAACAACACTCATTTTGGCCTGAGTCGGGATCTAGACTCATGTAAGTAAGAATATTTTCTCAGTGTAGGTTGAACTCATCGCTAAAGTAGTAAAGTGATATCAGTAGTTACCATTGTTGTGGCCCAGCCCGGCTCGATGAATTGTCATGAAACACAAAGGATTCTGAAGAATGTATACCATAACAGCTCTCATGGTGAAAATCCATCGAAGTAGAGATCCCATAGATGATATCAGTGTCCATATTTAAATTCTCCATTGCTTAATTTTAATGTAAAATCCACTTTTCCAACAGTAAATACAGCCTGGCTTGCGAAGCCATGCGAGTCACCTTGCTCAGCGTGCCAGGCATAGGGAGGGATCGTGTGTTCAACCATGACCAGTTGACCTCGTGTCTTCCTTCGCCTTGCACACAGTATTATATATATTTTTGATAAGAAATCGATTTTAATATGTTATCCTTTCATTGTTTAATCATTTCATAACTTAGTTATGTCCTCTTGACCTAGAATAGATATGTACAGCAAGCACTGCAAATGACAACAAATCTATTTTAAAAACCATGTATGCTCCCTAACCAAACCAGAACGAGGCCCGGCCAAGAACACGCCACTTCGCAGAGCGCTATGGCGAAGGAGACCTGCATGCCAGGCTATATTTACTGTTGGAAGACTGGATATTATGTTGAAATTAAGCAATGGAGGCTTTAAATATGGACACTATCAACATCTATTGGATATGTATTTACAATGGAACTAAATCTTTAGAGCTGTCATGGTCTCAATTCTTCAGAATCCTATGTGTTTCATGACCATCCATCGAGCCACCCTGAGTGAGTTCACATATTAACCCCATCTATACCATCGCCAAGATGGTCTAGTGGTAGCGCGCTGGCTATCTCTTATGGTGGTCGGGGTTCGATTCCATGAGGAGGTGTAGGGTTTTAACTATATCCTCCTGATTGCAAGGCGTGCCTGATATCCATGGAAAACAGGCACTGGGTGCCTGATATCCATGGATATCAGAATGATTCATGGCCTGAATATCGACAGGTATCAGAATGGGAATATCCAGAAAAAGCACCCAAAATCCAAGAAATTGTGTAATAAGCACGGATATTAGTGGTCAATAAAAGTCTTATCAAGCCCAAAACCTAAAACTAAAAGTCTATCTATTGAGAGGCCCACAATGTCAGTTAGCGATGCACGACCAGTGGTGATTTGCCCCCGAGGATACATGATTTCCTGGTGAATCTGGGCCATAATCAACCTGTGCACTGATGCCACTCTCAGAACTTTTGATATATAGTTCTAAACACAGATACACCAAAGCCGTTAGATAAAGAGTGGTATCATATAGCTCATGTACAAACGTGTCAGACATCTGTAGATTACATGTCAGAAGTGCCCAACCCCATTTCTATACATCGGAAAAGAGCATTCAAATCAATTAAGTACAGACATGCAGAGGAGGGTCGATAACCTCTTCCAATTGATACAGGTTGCTGACTTTCTTTTCCTGTCATTTATGGTAGCAACTGTGGTCAGGAGTAATTTCGTCTTGATAAAACAGGGGTTTTTATTATAAAGGACACTTATCATTAGCCTGGATTTACCAAAGGCCCACTAATAGCAGAGGCTATCACCACCACGACAATCATACTATTTAAGGCCGAGGTTTCCCTAAGGAGACCAAATATGGCCTAGCTGCAAAGAAATCTTAAAGATAGCTGTGGGTGTCGATCAAACTTATACAGACCCCTCCTGCTGATACTACAGTCCTATATCAAATAGAGAAATAGAGAGAGAGAGAGAGAGAGAGAGAGAGAGAGAGAGAGAGAGCGAGAGAGCCAGAGAGAGAGAGAGAGAGAGAGAGAGAGCGCGAGAGACAGAGAGAAAACAATGTTACTATTTCGTAAATCCCTATGTAATTTCCTCACTGACATAACCAGATGAGGTAATAGGGCATTTCTGAACTATAGGTGTCGTCACCATCGTACCATTCCAATTACCTGTATCCCTTACCAATCAGGAGGCTGTTGCAAAAGGATTGGGAACTCAATTTTTACAGTAGCTAATGTATCATCCTGTTCTCCCCGATTCTCCACCCAGAGAGATGAATTCCCACCTTTTACTCTAATGGAATTGACTTGACAGCTGCACTGGAGCACATTAATTATATTGAAACTGGTGACCCCCGATCTTTTACAGAAGCCAATGCCATCAGAGATAATCTGAACATTGCTATTAGAGTTGCCAAAGCAGGTCTTGTCTCGGGCAAGTTGATTCAGTATGCTAAGGATCCAGTGAAGTTCTGGAGAGCTATAAATGACATTCTAAATCCGAAACAAAACCAGACACATATTGTACTAAATAACCCCGTGACTGGCAAGATCATAGATGCAGATCTTACGGCAGATTACATAAATGACTTGTTTGCCACTGTGGGCAAAAAAAAACCCTTTTTGATAAAAATATCAATCATGGTCTAGATGTCGCTAGTACCAGATGGGCAAAACTATGTATTAATTGTCGAGAATTATTACTGTTATACACACGGCGGAGGTGGAGAAAATCATTTCAGGCATCAATGTACATAAGCCCTCTGAGATTTTACATGTTAACTCACAGGTTATTAAAGATTCCCTCACATGTATTCCAATTCCAATGTTCTTTCAACATGAGTATGTTCCACCCTGAATGGGCTAATGCAGTTGTAACCCCCATTCACAAACAAGGTGATCCCTCTCAGGTAACAAACCTCAGACCCATTAGTATTTTGTCAGCAATAAGTAAGCTACAAGAAAAGCTAGCTCATGAATTTTTATATGATTTTTTGAGGATGCAGACTTGCTGTCAAAGTACCAATATGGGATTCTGCAAAAACTCTAGTACGGGAGAAGCTGTCTTTGATCTAGTAGAAACATTATTTGTAAACAGAAATCTTGGTAAACCCACTGCAGCTGCCTACATCGACGTGAAGAAAGCTTTCGATTCCATACATCATGGTAACCTTCTGAAGAAATTAGCAAATCTTGGCCTTCCTTATACCTTTCTAAATTGGCTGGAAAGTTATCTTTTAAAACAGAATACAGCAAACAAAGGTTGGAACCAAGGTCTCTGCCCCCCAAGATGCCCCATTTGGAGTCCCCCAGGGCTCCTTCCTAGGTCCCCTGCTATTTATTTTGTACATAAATGACCTTGCTGACTGTATTAGGTTCTCAAAATTACAAATGTACGCTGATGACATTATTTTACTGAGTGCGGATATTAATCCTAAAATGGCCCGCAGAAACTTGCAGGTGGACCTCGGGGCAGCTGAAGACTGGTGTCTTCGCAACTGTATGACTATAAATGAGGACAAAACCCAGACTGTGTGGTTTGCACCTAAAAACAAAATGGAGACCCCCCCTCAACCTAAAGATCAATGCGCATACTTTGAAATCTGTAACTCAGTGTAAACTTAGGTATCTCCTTACAGAACATGCTGCTGTTTCAGTCTATAAACAGACCATATTACTCCACTTTGACTACTGCTGTTACCTATGTGACACCACCCGGCGGAAATGGATGAGCTTAAGACAGCCCTGGGGAGCAGTAACAACAGTTCCCCAGGTCCAGACAACATCCCTTATGAGTTCCTACGACAGCTACCAGAACCCTCGAAACAGTGTTTGCTTGGTATCATGAATAACATTTGGGAAACAGGTACCTTTCCGCCACACTGGCGAGAGGCCATAGTGCTTCCATTCCCAAAACCAAGCAAAGACTTGTCAAACCCAAAGAACTATAGACCCATAGCTCTAACGAGCTGCATCTGCAAAACCCTCGAAAGAATGGTAAACACCAGACTGGTCTGGTACCTAGAAAAGAAAAAGATCCTTAAGACAGAGCAATGTGTCTTCAGAAAGGGTCGCTCGACACAGGATGCCCTAACTACCCTCGAGACCTATGTACGAGATGCCTTTATAAATAAGGAGCAAGTGGTAGCAGTCTTCTTTGATCTGGAGAAGGCATATGATACCACCTGGCAATATGGTATCCTTAAGGACCTCAAAGATGCAGACCTGAAAGGTCGGCTCCCTAATTTCATCAACCAATACCTATCAAACCGTTGCTTCAGGATCAGAGTAAACAACATCCACTCTGATGTCTTCAATTAGGAGTCTGGAGTTCCACAGGGAGGCATTCTCTCAGTGACCCTATTTCTATTGAAGATCAATAACATCGTCTCTAAACTGGAACTGAAGCTAGAGATAGGCCGAACATTATATGTTGATGATTTCTTCATGTGTTTCCGTGGCAAGAGCCTGAGAACCATTGAACAACACCTCCAACTTGCCATAGATGAAACAGTGAAGTGGGCAGACCAAAATGGCTTCCGATTTTCTCTAGACAAGACATCAGTTATGCACTTCCACTACCGCACTACAACAGACAGACAACCAAATATTGAAATCAACAACAAACATATTTCTGTAGTGGAAAATACCAAATTCCTTGGGCTAGTCATAGATCGCAAACTTATCTTTGATAAACATATTAAGTACCTCAAGGATAAATGTAACAAAGCTTTCAACCTACTGAAAGTAGTGGCACATCCATGCTGGGGTGGAGACCAGGACACACTCCTCAAACTATATAGAGCACTGGTCCAGTCTCAACTGGACTATGGTCTGTGTATTTATGGATCAACCTGGGCGACATACCTAGCAATGGCAGAGCGGATCCAGAGCCATGGACTCCGCATTTGTTTGGGAGCATTCAGAACATCCAGAATTAAGAGTTTGCAAGTCGCTGCTAGAGAACTACCCTTAGCCCTTAGACGAGAGAAACTCTCCCTTGAATATGCTATCCGGATTGCCACAAATCCTAACAACCCAGCCGCAGCATTGTTGACAAACCCCAAGCACAAGGCAAAATATGAAGCAAAGAAGAACCAATACATTACACCCCTTCGGGTGAGGGTATCCCACCTATTAGAAGAAGCGGGAATGTCTCTGGATAATGTACTTAATGTAGAGTACCCGGAAATGCCCCCATGGACATATCACAAACCAGAGGTCAGAATGGACCTTACCGCGCTTAAGAAAGGGGTAACATCTAGCACCACATATCAAGCAGCATTCAATGAACTGTGTGACAGTTACAGAGATCACGTACCAATCTACACCGACGGATCACATATGGCAGACAAAACAGCATCTGCAGCCGTTCTAGGACCTCATGCCTTCAAAGAACGCCTGCCAGACGAAGCCTCCATCTACACAGCAGAGCTACATGCATTATACCTAGCACAAGATCACATTGAGACATCAGAAGGCAACAACTACCTGATTGTATCTGACTCCAAATCATCACTGTCAGCAATGCAGCATAGCAAGTGGACACACCCTCTCGTGAAAAGAGTGTTGGAACGACACAATAGTCTTGCTCTAGCTGGAAAGAAGATAACGTATGCTTGGGTACCAGGCCATGAAGGAATCCATGGCAATGACCTAGCAGACGTTGCTGCCAAGGATGCAACAAATCAAGTTCCAATAGATATGCCTCTACCATCAGAGGACCTCAAACGGAAAATCAGGAAATACATCCAACAAAAGTGGCAAGAGTTATGGGACGCTGAAAGAGACAATAAACTCTACAAAATACAGCCCAAGATAGGCACAACCAAGAAAGCCAAATGCAAGAGCAGAAGAGAAGAAATTGTCATGAACAGACTAAGAATAGGCCACACGCATTCACACCTCATGAAGAGAGAACCCAGACCGCTTTGCAACAGGTGTCAAAAACACCTGACGGTGGAACATTTCCTTGTGGAATGTAGCCAGTGCCCCATCAGGGCACAATACCATCAATGTACAACACTGAAAGAGTTATTTGATACCTGCAGACCGGATACAATACTTGCATATGTCAAGAACCTGGGATACTACAGTCAAATTTAAACAGTAGAAACTTTCTTCCATAAAACCTTTAGGCACAAATAGCCATCACCAGTAGCTGACGTGCCGTAAAACACTAACTAACTAACTAACTGGGATACTACAGTCAAATTTAAACAGTAGAAACTTTCTTCCATAAAACCTTTAGGCACAAATAGCCATCACCAGTAGCTGACGTGCCGTAAAACACTAACTAACTAACTAACCACCCGGCGGAATGCTACAAAGCAGATGCAGACACTCCAAAATCAAGCTCTCAGAATCTGCCTAAAAGTCAAAATTCAAGATGTCTCCACTGATGATTTGCATGTTAGAACTGATGACCCCAAACTTGAGGACATGAGGAAGGAGTTGCTTTGTAGCATGATGCTGAGGAAGTCCAAGAAAATCCCTCCACACAGACGCGCTAGGAAAACCAGGGCATCGCAGAAATTCTCTCCCCTCCCCCTAAGCGTCATAGGACTAAAATGTATACGAAGTCCCCCATATACAGAGGGTCCAAACTCTGGGACTCCTTAGATTTACCCACACAACAGGTTAAATTAAGGACATTTTCAAAAGAGCTGTAAAGAATTTTTTTAGCACAAACATGACTGGCAAAAGAAAGGCTTACTATACCAGGGCCAACAATCATAGGCCCCCCTGAAGTGCTCCTTGGATTTCTAGCCTTACCGAAACTCCCCACTTAAAATCTAAAGTGCACCCCTTAGCAGTCATCGCCCCCTATCCAGCTGAGCCAACACTCTTCTGATTGTGTATGTTTTATTATGTGTACTTATAAATTATTGTATATATGCTGTTACTGTTCTCTGCACTTGTTACATTGCAATTCAAATCCTCAATTATATGTCGAGTATATTGACACAAACTACAACCTGATTATATTTGGTTTATATTGTAACGTGACGTCCCTTAGTGTTGTTACAATAAACAATTAAAAAAAGTGTTCCCCATTTACGCAGTAGTGTCTAGTATGGTTTTGACTACTCGTCTTTATATCCACACACTCTGCATCCTTATGTGTGCCCTGACTATTTAATTACCCAAAAGAATTCCAGAATTGTTGATCTGGTAAACCAAAATAGATGAAATAATCATGCAGAACATATTGAATTCTTTCAGCATCGCAATATCTGTATCATAATCAAAATAACCAATGATCAATCATGGACTGCACAATGACAGTAGGTTTGAGTAATCTGACTTGTTTAATACCTAATGCAATTCACAAGGTATCTATGATAGCCACTTTACCAATTACATGGATGCCTGAGGCCATCGTCCTATCTATAGCCCCCACTCGTCTAGCATCATGAAATATTCACCCAAGGATTTAACCAAAACAAGAAGCAAGGTCTAAAGACTACCAAAATAAATCAACATGAAAAAAGGGTGGTCTTTTCTTTTAAGGACAAAACCTTGAATAACACTACCAAAAAGGGATTTAACCCATAAAGAAGCTTGTAGGTGATATGGAATTGGAATTTTGATGAATCTTTCATTTTACATATATGTAGGTACAGGTTCAGGGGTTCAGAAATAGGTCAATTATATTTTCTAACTGACTGTATATATGAAATAATATACCAAAAAGCAATGGCCATCACACTGGGAAAATATTCTTACTCACACTAGTCTAGATCCAGACTCAGGCAATATCGCCAAAATGAGTATTGTTTGAGACTCAGCCTGATCCTTGGATGATACTCAGGCAAAGCTAGAGTATCACACTTGGATAAGCCTCAGGACCTGTCTGAGTATCATCCAATGATCAGGCTGAGTCTCAAACAATACTCATTTTGGCTATCAACACCCCCCCCCCAACACACACACACCCTTCATCTAGACTTCTCCAGAGGTATATTCTTTTCATATAAAGCTAACAATGTCACATCATTGCATGTATACCAGCATGTGGCTACTATTTAATAAGTGACCTCCGTCCTTTGTTAAAGGCCAGTTTCTCCCGATCCATGGGACTCTCCCAGGGCGAAGCTTGATCCGGATCATAGAGGATGGGATAGAGGATGGGATTGACGTTCACCAATATAAGGCATTAGAGATGAAGTAAATATAGATGGAAAACATTGATATTCCCGTTTGATGAATATGGATATGATCATGGATGCATATTCTCCTACATAGCTCACATTTTGAATAATCTCCCATACCGAGTAGTACGGAGGTCACCCGTGACCTGTAATAATAAATTCGATACTCCTCACTCCTGTGCAAAGGTCCCTGTCTTTAGTAATTAATTTCTACTTGGGTGATCCGCCCCTCTGAAAGGATGGACAATAAATCTCATCATCCTTCCAATTTGATCCCTTATGTATAATATAAGTTGAATGGGCCTACTCCTTTACGTCGGCCATGGTATCGACACGGGTCATATCTTCTGATAAGAATCGGGGTTTAATGCTAGTAAGACCACTGTGCTTTGCAGCATTGGTTCTTACAAACTATGTCACAGATTTTGGGGGCATTTCCACTGCTTCCCCCTACCAATGACCCATCCGTTGTCACTATATGTACGTTAGGCATTTTCTTGCATACTGGTAAATGATATAATGTTGTGACAAGTTTGACCACATCTGGACATGTCCTGTGCTACTACCAACCCCTTCCCCCAACGTAGCGACTGTTGTTAAAAAAATGATCACTCCCTTGTACGGTATCAATCCGGCCCCAGCTCGACCACTAGTGTGAGTCGTCTCTGGCACCTAGCGTTTGTGGGTTAAAGAAGTTTTTTCCGCTGGTTGCTGTAGTGCTTATTTGTAGGCAGGTACCTCGCATAGTAATCTTCCCTAGAAACTGGGGACCATCATCCCCATACACGAGAGAGGTATTCCCTAGAATCCCGACCGGGCGAGACTGGTATGGTATTTATTGATGCATGTATGAACCATATTGTATCTATATCCTGAGTCTTTTTGCATATCATCCTACTTAGGTATAATCAATATAATAATATACCCAGAGACATGCAGTACCAGGACTACCAGAGGGTACAATGGCCCTTAGACATTAAGCTGTCCTGATCGGTGGGCCTGTTAGGGTGATATTAAGCATGGAGACATAGATTAGTGTACAAAAACATAAGTGTGAGCTACCCTGAGAAGCGGATTATAAATAGAGATTATTGATTACTTGAAGGTCCAAAGCTGCCAAGAAGCTTTGTCTTAATTTCTCCAATGAACGTAAGATAAAAGCTATCAGCATCACCCCGGCCCCATGTACTCACTCCATTCTTCTCACTAATCCCCTTCTAAACTTTATATGGCTTCTTCTCTCGCACTGGCTTCCTCGCCCCTAGATACCCCCCTCCCCCGCCTTATTTCCCCTAAAATCATTTTTACTATTCCTCTACACCCAAGGGCCAGAACTGGATCTAAAAATCAGGTAGGAGAATGGAGCTATATATAGTATAGAGTATGTCACTCTTGGAGTCACCATAATTGGTACAGCCTGCTTGATAGTAGGTTCAGAGCAGACATGGAACATTGCAGACATAGTGCTAACCGTATGGGCTCAAAGCAGACATGGGACTACAGTGACTGAAACTTTTCTACCCTTCTCTCCACAACCTCTGCATGGAGACTGACTCAAGTTGGCGCGCGTGTTTACACCTACCTGTCACCTGGGCCATGCCCTTGTTCTCTCCTTCCCAGTAGACACAGGCACGTGTATGGATATAAATTCACACAATCTCTACACAGAATAACATAAAAACGCATGAATAGGTTCCAGAACGTGATTTCATGCACACAAAAAATATCAAAGAAGCCTTCTGATACATCTAAGCCAATCAAGTTATAAACGTTAATTTATGTTAGGTTTAAACGTATACCTTCTCTAATGGGAAAATAGAATAGCCATTTTCAAAACTGTTGACCCCAGGATTGAAACCCACACCTTATAGTTACATTGGGATTTCAAGGCAGGAATCGACCTTATGTGGCCACGAAGCCAACCTAGCTGCTGATGTTGATAGGAGGCACTTGTTAGGCAAGTTAGCATCACCTCTTTTACTTCTATTGATGTCTTCACATGCATATTCTAAGTTCACATACTAATTATATGAAACAAATCTTAAGAGACCCAGCAAATTGTCGTTATCTGTCGCCATGATTGGTCATCAATGGTGACTCCGTTTTGAGTGATAACTCACTGCAACATCTTTCGCCACTGTGTGTCAGTCTTACATGGTATGGCGATTTATCACAACAGTCGCCAACATGATCTCACTCACTGCGTGAGTATGTGCCACCCCTTGTCATCCCTCACAAAGCATGGTGACTTATCACCACCATTGCCAAGATGGATTTAACTCACTGCCTGTCAACTCTCACTCAGAATGGCGGCTTTTCACAACCATCACCAACATGGATCTGACTCACTGTGTGATTATGTGCCACTCCCAGTCAGTTCTCACTCAGAATGGTGACTTATCACCAACATCGCTTATATGGATCTCACTCTCTGCGTGAGTATGTGCCACTCCCAGTCAACTCTCACTCAGAATGGCAGCTTATCACCACCATCGCCAACATGGATCTCACTCACTCCGTCAATATGTGCCACTGTCTGTCAACTCTCACTCAGAATGGCAACTTTTCACCTGCATTGACACATGGCTCTCACTCACTGTGTGAGTTTGTGTCACTCCTAGTCAATCTTCTCTCAAAATGGTGACTTATCACCACCATCGCTGACATGGATGTCACTCGCTGTGTGAGTGTGTGCCACTGTCATCAACTCTCACACAAAATGGCGACTTATCACCACCATTGCCAACATTGGTCTCACTCAATGCGTGAATTTGTGTCACTCCAAGTCAATGCTCTCTGAGGATTGCATCATCTGTCACTCACTCTCATTCAGAATAGCAACTTATCACCACCATGGACAAAGTTGTTGAGACAGCACCACTGTTCAACATGTAGCCTATCTAGGAAGTGTGGGCATGAAGTATAAGTCCCATACATATCAAATGTACCCATATCAAATCTCTAAAATGAAAGCAACTATCCATAAACACCTTTTCTCTGGTTACAGGAAAAATACATAGGGAAATATCTACATGAACACCTTGTCTGTGGTTAGAGGGAAGATATATGGCAATACCTTGTCTGGCGAAACATACTTTGATCTGGCAGATGTGAGGCTGCATGATTACCAATGTCGATGATCATGAGCTTTTCATCTAACAAGGTGAGTGATCACCAGCGTCGCCATCACTGGTGAGTCTGAGTGATCACCACTCTCGCCATCCATGGTGAACCTGCGCTATGACATGGTGCGCATTTCATCTAGCGAGGTGAGTGATCACTCATCTCGCCATCCCTGGTAAGGATGAGTGATCACGATCCTAGCCATCCCTGGTGAACATGCGCTATGACGAGGTGCGTGTTCACCCGCGTCGCCATCCCTGGTGAGTCTGAGTGATCACCATCCTCGCCATCTGAGGTAAGGCCATGTGATCTCCACCGTTGCTATTCCTGGTGATCTTGTGCTATAGCGACGTTGTGTTCCATCTAGCAACATGTGTGAGCCACTTCACACAGGTTGACGAGGAGTCACGGCAACTTGCTGGGGAGGTATTCATACAAACTTTGGCTATGCTGCAAAAAGTTTCACCTTATGTGTAAATTCTCTCTAAACGTTTACCCAACGTTTTGAATGTTTGGTATCTACTAATTTGCCTGTACTATACTCAATAGAAGTGTGTTAAAAGGTTTCTGTGTAACCTGTATGCACTACTCCTGCAATTGTCCTTTGTCATGAGGATACAACAATATATTCCACTCAGTCACCTCACCTTTCACTGACACCCTCATGGTGCGCCCTGCACCACTTATCAGACACGGTACCATTACTGCCATTAGCCAATACAGCTGACCTGCCACCAGGCAACTCTATCAATGGAAATATAGATAGCATGTTCTATTTACCTGACAAGGCCAGATATTGCTTGTCCAAAGATGTAGGATTGGTGGATTCTGATGTTTATATTGCACATAGGTGCAAAACAGTGGCGGATCTGGATTCTGAAAAAGAGGGGGTGCGCCCCTCGTTCAGCCCTTATTCTTGGGCTAAATTTCAGGCTTAAATAAGCTAAATAAACTCTTTACTAAAGGGAATGAAGCCTGGGTCTTGACCGTTAGCTAGTTCTGGATCCTCTGATATTTACGATGATTTTGGTGAACAGAATTTTGATGACCTCCTTTCCAATCTCCCCCAACTTACGCGGACTCTATCAAGAATAGTGAAGCTTCTTGACTCTATTGCTTAAAAGGGCTGACTTTAGGTCAACATCCATGAGAATCGCATCCTACCTCGTATGGTAGTCTGATGCTTGGCAACTGGACCTTCAGAAATAGGCTTATCATATTCCAGGACACCAAAGGGAAAGTCCTACTTATGGATCCAATGTTGCACCTCAGGAATTCAGTTAATTCCATTAACCGAAAATCAGTGTTGACTGACAGAGACAAGTAACGAGGTAAGAGAAGGAGATTGTGGACATGGCTCTGCAGTTAATACTGCTGCACCAGGAGCAGAGAGTACCCTCAACTATCGATGAGTCCCGGGCCCATGCATTGTTACGTAACGTTACCACTGACCAGTATTGCACTGTGTCTGCATCATAGTTCACAAGGGGAAGCAGAACTACTAGTGTTAACATTGGTATCTGTAGCGGAGCACAGAATGGCGCTTGCAAACCTTATAAGTGATCACTTTCGCCGATTTATTACACAAATATTGCACCTATAGATATAATGTATTTCCCAAGTGATTCCCACGAGGATATTCATGTTCCCCCTGTGTCACTGTGATTAGTAGTGCCCGGTCACAAATCATAGAAAGTGTGCATATGGGGCCTTACATGTCATTCGCCCAGACATGTGCCCAGAAAAAGAATTCTTATAAGTATGCTTCTTTTACAATAGCAAGGACACATCTGACATAACTGATAATGTGATTTTCTTAATCTACAGGTCAAATTAGTCTGGACCTGAGATTTTCATGGAGGTATGAAGATTGTTTCTATAGGAAATTAAGCCCTCAACATGGCTTGTAACTCAAATGTCATTCTCCCAGACACAATTTCGCCCAGACAATTTTGGTCATTTTGGGCACATTTTTACCCCCCTGGAGCCAAAAATATGCATATGGGACCATCAAAACCCATATGTAACATGAAGATCTCATCCAGCCTGACACTTTGAGCCAAAGAAATAGAAGGGGAAACTAAAATTTGAAGAGTAGTGGCTGGAATACCTCCAAATTCGTCATATGCAATCCTTCTATGATTTTCGACCGCCCTCTAGTTAAACCCTAGCTTCGTGTGCAGCTGGTACATAATGATATGCTCCCATAAAATGATGTCTAAATTAGCAGAGGCGTAGGAAGCAAATCTTCATTGGGGGGCTCAACCACCTTGAATTGTCACCTCGATGTAATGACGTCTAAATAAACCTGTATAAGATTTGTATACAAAGTATTTTTTTTGTAAATTTTACATCTGGTTTGAAGCTCAGGCACCATTTTCCCTATCCCATTACCATAATTCTTGGCACTTTTCTTTTTTTTGGGGAGGGGTGAGGCATTACCATAATTCTTTGAGGGGGGGGGAGCAAACATACTCAGGCCCCTCCTCCTTTATGATTGGGGGGGGGGCTGCCGCCCCCTTTTCCTACGCCCTGTTAAACTAATATTATTAGAATAGTTCTCTATGAAGTAAAGACAATAGTTTGGTCCTTTGCCACCATCCAGATATAGTTCACCATGACGCAGGCCACCTCAGACTGAATGTTCGTGGTACCCTGCCCTTTGAGGATGAACCTTTCTTATTGGTTATATTCTGTAATAGCCTTAGTCAACCGTGGCAAGATGAGACACTTGGAAGGTAATAGTACAAAAGAAAAGGGAGAAAAAAAAAAGAAAAACCGGAGGAAAATAATCAAATAGACGTGGCAGTCACCTAAATAACCACCAGTTTTGTGTCCTTATAAAGGGACACTGAAAAAAGTGTAATACTTATGCCCTGCCTTATTTTAAAAGAAACAGTCTGATGACAATTTGAATGTCAATTCTTTTTTCTTTGAAACAATGGCTGGTTGGCTGGTCCGAAAATGGCCTCTATTGCAGGAAAAAGAGGGAAAGGATGGTAATCTACAAGCAGGTCTGGATCCACTGCCTTGCTTTGTCCTGATCGAACCAATTCCCACTTGGCTCAAACTCTTAGATCTTTTGCCTCAAAAGACTCCTGTCTGTTAACAGCTCAAGGATCGATATGGACTGAGTAGGCAGTTTTCAAGTCTAATTATAGCCACCCAAGCCTGTTAAAGGGTGATGTTAGTATGTGCAGTAGTTCTAGCTATCCCAAGGACATTTTGTAGTCAGAACAAAGAATTGCAAGTTGAAATGTGGGTTTTAGTTTCAAATCTAAACTTTTGTGTTTGGCACACATTGAATTAAAAAAAATGTTACCATACAACTACATATAGGAGAGGAAGTTTGCATGATGGGTAGCGTTTAATCCATGTTATGAGACAGCACTATTGGGTTTATGGTTCAATATTCCAAGACCGTGCAGCGGGAGTGGAATATTGAACCATAAACCCATGAGTGCTGTCTCATAACATGGATTAATGCGTTTATCTAACGTATTCATCCATTATGTATTAATTTCTTACCTTATAACCCTGTATTTAATGTAGAAGAAGACATTTTGTAAGTGCATGCGATCTGCACTGTTTGCCAATCCATCGTAGCCATTGTTTTTACTCCACCCGTCATACCCTCGTCTTTCCAACGATTTTTCGGGTAGAATCCAAGCATGTCAAGTCCTGTACTTCTAGCACCACCAAATATACGATCTCTAGTTGGTGTTTGCATACATTTTGTCTCCATTTTCTTCGAAATAAATAAGAATCCATTGATTTTCCATACTGATCCAACGCACACGGCCCGGTACACGGCCATTGCGTCTTGTTTACGAAGCAGGTAGGTGCCCGGATGTAAGAACTAGGTCAGCCCGGCGTCGAAAAAGGAATGGCCGGATGGGTCGGGTCCCGACTCGTATCACTGTGGAAAATCAATGGATTCTTATTTATTTCGAACAAAATGGCGAAATTAGGCATAGCATATTCATCTAGGATATCTAAGGATGTTTCTCTGTTAATAACTCCACCTGGCACCATTGAATTCTATGCTAATGAGGTGTGTAAACATCAGGTATGTCGGAAATTTTTTTCAAATACTCCACAGGCATTGGCTTCTATCACCAGTCGGCTTGGTATAGTGGACAGCGAGCTCGCCTCCTGCCACAGCGGCCGGGGATCGATTCCCCGTTGAACGGTTTTAACTGGAAAACTATGGCGTAGTTGACTTTGTATGCTTCGCCAATTTATTAACATGTCCAGATTGAAATCAGCACCTTCTTGAAGACGAAGAAAAGGTCTGAGAGTAGGGTTATAGCTTGATAACGCACTGTGGTTATGACCAAAAAGGCACTGTAGAGGCCAGAATCGTGAGATAAAACACAGTTATGCACGGCTGATATCAACCACAATAGTAAAAAAATGATTTTTTTTTCAGATCAATTTTTTGTTTTCAATGAGGTGAATGGCATAGTAGTAGAAACATTTGAAAGGTGTACATCGCTCTTATGGAAAGAGAAGGATTTCTGAACCGAAATCCGTATAAAATTGGATACATCTAAAAGAAACTTGACTCAGGTGACATCAGTCAGTGTCTGGGATTCAGAGGCAGACAGAGAATTAGCTATGCAACTGACAAAGCCTTTGATAATACATAGGTGTTATCCAGTATGAGTTACTTAGCCCTCCAAGTGCCCCCACATTATCTCAAAACTTAATTTGTCGCCACAATGCTCTAATGGAGCATTGGGGAATTCTAGTCAGTACTGCATTGGTGCATCATGCCGACCCTGAGTGGTGGTATCCACCCCATTAAAATCAGGGTGATACATTAAAACAGCATCCTCAAGATAAATAAGGGTAGTGCATTAAAGTAATCTGTGTAGCCTAGAAAGTGCTAGTTTTCAAAGCACATAGGTGTATATGGAGTACAGGTAGAGACATGTCGGTCTGGTAGACTAAGTGTAGGGTAGCTTGACCATAAGTCGGATAGTTACAATAGGTTTCACACTCCAATTATTCATGCTCTGCTTAACCCCCCTTTTAATTATGATTTTTCATTAGGATAAAAAAAAAAATTCTTTCATAGAATAATACTTAAATTGCCCTCCCATTCACAAATAGAGGCCTACACATGTTCAAATCATTTGACACATGTTCGACTCAAGGTCTGTGTCTGACTTATATTGGATCTACCTTATACAACACAAGAGGCAGATGTAAAATAGGCAAAACACGGATTGCACTCATTGCCGCCGGTACCAATGCTGAAATGTCACCTCCCTATAGTATGTAGTGTGTGCTGCCTCACCACCCAGCCATCAGGGAACACCACACTTGGTTGCATTGATCTTAGTGTCTTTGAATGCACAATCCTGCAGTGAGGCGTTCGTCAAGACAGGGGGTAGGGTTTCCTCTGAGGATGCTATACTTCTTTTGACGCGTCCGTAGATGTGTTTGAGGGTGGGGGATGGCTGGAAAGTTTGCACGATAAAGAAATCAAAGTGTAGGGGCTTGAAGTAAGCTTGATGATGTGAGAGGTGATTGAAAAACGACTTCAATCTAAATGTTTTCACAATTTGGGTAAGAGAGAATTTCTAAAGTACTGGTGGATGAAGTGAGTCCCTAAAACGCAAAAGTGTCTTGCATACATCATGGTACCAAAAATGTCCATATATAACAAGATGTAGCAATACTGGTCCTTAAGCAGTGAACCCTAGCACTACGATATTCAGCAGTTATTGTTCCAAACTAGTTTCAGCATGCATGTGGTGCTCTTTGGTAGGAAGGGCGAGCGAAGGGCCATTGTGAGCAAGGTACCTTTTGATCCTTTTTTTCCGGCATCAGTGAACCCGAAACAGCATTTGGCCTGTGGGAGGAGTTGATCCAGCAGGCCAGTATATCTGCACTGATTTGGGATCATAATATATGATGTTTCAACGATCATATTTTTAATTCTAGGATCAGAATGAAAAAGGGAAAAAACACATACTTCATCTTTATATCAATGTATCCAACCCACTAAGTACCCATAGCAAATGGAGCATTACATTCCCATGTGCATGAAATAGCAGTTTTTAGAGATACCCAACATGGTAAATATGGGTGGAAGAGTGGCATAGAGCGGAAGCGGAAGTACCATCTGTCATTGAGTACTCGCCAAGTGTCACCAGGAAGGTAGTAATGATTGATGAGCATTTTGTGAGTACTCCATGTCTCCCAACCACCCACACTTAAGTCTTAACGTACTAGTCTGTATAATCGCATATTTGAACTAATGAGCAAGCACACAATTAATCATACAGTCCTATGGTTTTTGTGTATTACAAATGCAAAAAGAGTAAAAAGCAATATATGTGGAGGTTGCTCCCAAATGGGCCATTCTTTTTGCATGGCCACTCACATATACATCAAAGTACGTTCATAAATAACACGCCAGTGACCTCAGGAATGCTGAACCCCCAATTGGGACTGAAGCTCAATAGTGATTCACGACTCATCTCATTTAATGCCTTGCACCTCAGAAATTATTTAAGTACTAATGATTTGACACATATGTTGGTGGATGTTTTAGGACGACCAGAGCCTGATACAGATAGCAGTAATCAATGCTAGGTAAAGGGTAGCTGGCTGAAGGTTCTATGACCTATGTGATCATTTCTAAATCTGATAAAAGGGTTCTAGATTTAGATTACTACATTATATACAATGGGACCGGAGGTTCTGTATATATACTGGTTTTGGCAGGTATAGTCCTTCCTACACAGCGAAGGGCCCACGCTAGTATATAGGGTATTAGTAATCTGTGTCCATATTCTTAAAAAAAAGTGCTTTAGGTAATTTTATGTAGTGTATCTATAGACTGGAAGTGTCTTCTGGTTATGTTATTCAAGCCACTCCAAAATGAGAAGAGTTTCTTCTCACAGAGCTAGGAAAAAAGCGTCAATTGTGCATTGGGTAAACAATGATCTTGTAAAAATTGTATAACCGGGGAATCACATTGTCTAATATTACCACTTTTGTTAAATTGTGATCAGACAATAGAACTTTTCAAACCTCAAAAATAAAACCCACTCCATGCCGAACATTAGGCCTACGTACTAGTTTGATGGTTAAAGAGAGTTGCAAAACAGAGTATTGTTTCCATGTAAACTGGATTGCTGACACAACAAGTTTTAGTTTTTAGTTTAAACATTGAGTTTTAAACATTTTATTGGATTAAATAATCCGCTGATAATCAAATCATGCCGCAGATATTTAGTTGAGAAAACCGTAGACGCACAATCTACAGTCAACATGGCATTGATGGCTAATGTAATTTAAAAATGAAAAATACTATAGAAGATGTGATCTATACATGGGGCCAATATTGCGAACTTTTGATGACAGAAATCAATTGTCTCTCATTTTTCACATGCAAAGGCGATGCTTCCTCGACATAATATTTTCAGAAGCAGTTTACCCAAATAACAGTTAACATTTCAAGGAAGGCATAGTGATTTAATGGATAATGTTAATTTGTCAGCTAATGAAGGAATGGTTTGATGTACGAATCCAGCGGTGGTGGGGAATAACATCGTATGACTGTAAAGGGATTAGACACCAGCACAAGTCTGGTATAGCAGATAGCCCACTGAACAAGATCTCGAGAATTTCCCAGGAATGTCTCGAGTCCCGACTTGTGAATACAACAAGAATAGAGAATGTGAATTTCCCTGGAAATTTGGACACGCCATAACATCTTACACTCGAGAAAATTCTCGAGTCTAGATCTCAAGAATTTCTCAGGAATTTCTTAGTAAAGACTTGGGATATTCCCAGGAAAGACTCGGGATATTCCCAGGAACTGGACTTTTTTTCTCGAGTATAAGATATTCTGGCATGTCCAAATTTCCAGGGAAAATCAGGTTCTCCTTGCCCAAGTTGTGAAGGTTCCAAACTCGAGCCCTGTTCAGTGGTAGGTCTATTCAGGACCAGTTAAGGCTGATGAATGGTGGAATCTAATCAGTAGGTATAATCTAAGGAGATTTATGATCACTCCATGGCTAACTATGGCACTGGGAACGTTGTAGGCAACCCCAAGCAACTCCGCCGTAGGGCGGAATTAAGCGGCTGAGAAGCTTTTGTAATCTACATGTATATTATGAAACACTATCACTACTAAACTTCCATGGGCCGCATAGTGATTAATTGATACATTATGGTTCATTAATTATTTTGCAGATCTGGCGAGTTACTCACCAGAGCTGCTTACATGCATCATGACAACCCTATAATGGAGATGAGTATTAGTATGCACCAATGCTTTACAGCGAGTTTCTTGTCAGCGTTCTGGCAGTAGTGCATCATGATTATACCTGATCAGAAAACCTAAAATATTATGTGGCATTTAAATGGTTAATGCACTGAGCGACTCACTGAGCAGCAGGCGTTACAACTCTCACAGTCTGTTACACCCTTCTTCTAATGAGAGGTTGTTAGAGTGAGCCAGCATGCACACCAACAGTATGGATAACTCTCACTCTTTCTGGCTGCCCTAACATGAATACCCCTTGTTGCCATGCTATGAGAGCATCTGAGCAGGATGATGCGTATATATGACCTCACGTGGGGAATCCTATTTTTTTTTACCAATCTGCTCACATCATGGCACAGAACTCCATATCCTCTAACCATGCATCTTACCATTGATTGAGTAAATAATAGTAACTGCTGGCTTCGTTCTTCGGTTGAGAAAGTGTATTATGACAGTCTACGTTATTAGCCAGAGCGACACTCGCACGACACTGACGTTGGCATTGTCTGTTACATCAGAAATCCTTTATTCTATTTGTTTTATTCAGTTTTACCCACACAAACCTGGCATTTGTTAACTATATTACTCCAAACAGATTCATTGAATATTTCCATACTTACCGCAACATATATATGCTATACACGCGCCTACACAGTGTCAGTAGACCGTTATAGGTATTGTACTTATCATATTTATTTTTCACCTCTGACTCTACCATGTAACCCAGTGTCCGAGTCTACCCACAAGCCAAGCCATACCCATAGACCAAAGGCTGGCGGTGTCAACTGCACTCAGTGACCCCGCCTCCTCCCACTGGAGGATACGCCGTCAATCACAAGCAGCCCACTGCATGCTGGAAATTCCTAGCAGACAATGTTTAGAAACAACTCCTCCTGCTGGAGGACATGCCCATTGATCATGAGCAGCTCACGGCATACCGGGAGTTCCCAGCAGCTATATTTAGAACCACACTGAACTCTGTGAACCCCAGTGCTATGTTTGGGATCCCCCCTACATACCTGCACTGGAGTTCCCCAGTTACTATATTTAGCTCACCTGATACTATTTTTAGGATGAGCTGGGTGAGCAGCTCCTACTACAAATACCTGTGGAGGGAGCAGCTCACTCATCTTTCCACCTTCATACTTCATACCTCACACACTCACGTGAGATCAAGGCCCTTGGCTCAAGGGCTAGGCTTGGACACTGTTGGGCACCTTTATACTGTATCACCATCTATACCTCGTGGACTTCTATGAATAAAGTGGATATCAAACTGGATTCCTGATTCGTCTGTATTCATCCTTATTCATCATTTACGGACTCGTTGACAATGGTGGAAAACCCTCACGTATCATCCCACAGTTACCACCTCTCATGAGCCATGGACAACAGTGAGACCCTACCAAAGGAGCCAGCCCCACAACGTATCCCTACATCTCAAGACAGAGACCAGCAAGAAGCCACCAGTACACAGTACGCCGACCCGATAGACTCCTCGCCAGACGCGCTCCAGCTGGACCCAGTGCTACCAGCCCATAGACGCACACATAAACAGACACCTGTGAGTTCAAACACCTTGCATTTCTCATCTACCATAGTGGACACCAACACAGGTGCACCTACCAGTACACCAGCAGGAGCCCCACCATCAGGTTTAAACCTCACCCTACCTGGCTATTCACCCTCAGAATCACCACCCCTAAGATTAGGTGGTCTTCAAAGTACCACATACAGCACGCCTGAAAATCAATCACCTGGTTACCTCCACCTAGATAGCCATCTAGAGGAAAGATCAAATAGCCTGCAGGAAGCCCTGGAAGCTGCCGGACGGTCACCCTCATCCAGCAGTGATTCTGACCCACAGTGTACACCTGACCTAAGTTGGGACAACCTTACTGTACCGGACATCCAAGCCCACCCATCAGTAGCAGACAATTACTGGAGGAGCAGGCTAGACTCAGCAATCCACAGGTGGAGAGAAAACAGACTCAACACAGGACGTGTACAACTGATACCAACCGGAGCTACACCAAGCTACCAGTGTGGTGAGAGTCCCTCTGTTTTTCTAGACAGGATAAACCGTATTCTAGAAGAGCAGTGGCAAGACAACTCCAATCCCACCAATTTGCTAAGGCCGCGCCAAAACCCACAGCCTGATAGCAATCCACCTGGAGGAAACCCTAGGCCTTACTGCCCCTACTCTACCTCTGAGGAAGACAGGGCGACACCTCCAGCACCAAATTCGTCCCTGAGCACGCCTCCAAGAGCCAGATCCTTTGAAAGGCCATACCCCACCCATAGGCCCAGGAGAAGAGTGCAATCATCCTCCCCTCAAAGGCCAAATACACCTGTATTTTACAGGCTTCAAAGAAGCTTAGATTCTGCAGCTAGAAGAGGCGACCTTGTGGCCACTACTCCCATACTACACAGAAACAGTCACTTCCCCGCCCATTTACAGACAGAATCCACCTCTGAAGAAGACACAGAAGTAACCTTCCCCCACCTGCACAGAGCACCCGCCTACCCAAACATGGCCACTGCAGCTCCACCTCCAGAGTACAACCAGGATGACATGACGAGGAACATAGTCAGAGAGTGCACCCAGGCAGTCAATGACTCCCTCTCCAACCTATTAACAGGACAAATGAACTTATTGTCCGCTGAAATAAAAAGGATTGGAGACGACTCCTCCTGCCAACTGTCAAGAATAAATGACAGGTTAAATGACATGGACACTTGGAAGTCGCACCTGGAGAATGACATTGGCCAAATACAAAGAAAAGCAGCTCAGGACAACGCTGATGTACTGAGAAGGTCTGAAATAGCGTCAGCCAATCTGTCTGACAGAATCAACAGAAATATTGATGGAATGAGATCTGAAATATTCAGGGCCATTGATAGGACAAGAACACCTACCAGCCAAGGCCAAAACAGCCTTTTCTCACCCACCAACACTAGGCTACCCCCTTCAGGCCAACCTTCACATGTTATGGGCACCTCTACCAGAATGCCGACATCTGTACCGGTAGGATACAGGCTCAGCCCACCAAGCCTTTTCCAAAATACAACCCGAATGATAGCGACAGGTGCCACGCCCACCCAACAAGGCGCGACACATGCAGGTCTTGGTAATTCAGCCACAACCCACCAGATGGCGCCCTCTACCACTCGTCCATCACCGGTAGCCGCCACATCACTTTCAGGCAGTGTTTACAACCATGTATACATGCCCCACCAGGCGCACACGCCCTACAACAACCCTATACCAATGTATAGCTTGTTTACAAACACTCCACCTGCCCAAGCAGCTGCCCACCAGCCTGCAGCGCAGTCCACACCAATGATACCAAATCTAGGACAATCCAATTTCTCCGCTCCTACTGGATATAGGAGTTTTGAACCTGAGCGACTCACATCTGCTCAATTAAGCTGTTTTAACAAGCCAGAACCCTTTGACAAACCCTCGCCCTACAGATCTGCAGCCAGATTCCTGGCAGAATTCAAATTCTATATAAGAAATGCATACCCCCGCAGCCCAACAATGCATGCATCCTGTATGTATACCTTTTTAAAGGGCAGAGCAGCACAATGGTTTTTTACAAACATTTTTGACAAACCAATCATGTATGACACTGAGGCAGTCTATGCCGCCTTTCTCAGCAGATTCAACCAGCCTGACCCTGCCACAATAATCAAAGGATATAGAAACAGAAAGCAGCAACCCAAGGAGACTGTGGAAGAATACATAGCAGATATGACCTTATTGCTATCCAACAGCAACCTGGATGAATCTGTACAGGTGGACTATCTCATAAATGGCCTCAAAGATGAAATAAAAAATGTTGTACTCTCAGACAGCCCCAAAAGCATTAGAGAAGCCGAGACTGCAGCATTAAAACAAGAATTGGTCATGGAAGCAGCCAAAGCAGCCCATGCCTCAAACCAAACTTCAGACTTGTGCGCCATGAACTATAATAACTACAATGGGCAAAGGAACAATAACAACAACAACAATAACAGATCCAGGAAGGACCAGTACAACAACAACAATTATAACAACAAGCCCCCTGGAAATGGCAATATTAAGCAGTATGACGATAAACCTAAATCAGGATACAACCAAAATCAACAAGGTTATAACAACCCCAGACCCGGCTCAAACAGCAGATCAGGCTCCAAGAGCAGGTATCAATCGCCAGGCAGAAGCAAATCTCAGGAGGGAAACAGAAGCAGGTCCAAATCCAGCGACACAAGAAATAACTTTGTTTTCATCCCTGTTGCCTCCACCCCTACCAACACCCGCCAAGTGTCCTTCCAGAAACTACTGGTCCCAGCAGATTTCCCAATCCCTGATGATTGGACCCAGCAACAAAAGAAATCCAGGGACCCAACACCAGGCAGAAATGACAACAAAAAGACAGGAGACAACCATCCTGACAACCAACCTCCTGATTCTGGACAAGGAGAACACTACAATGACAATATTGAATAGGACACAGGGGAGGGCCACCATGCATCTTACAGCCCCGCCCCCACCTTGGACAACAAAACTGGAACGTCCCCCACATGCCATATTTCACACATGAATGATGGAGCAGAATTAAATTCAGCAGAACAACAGAACCACGACCCCCAGCCTGTGAATTGTGACGAAGACTCCTCATCAGACAGTGAGGACTTCTATGAGAACCAGAACAAGAGAATTTCTACCCTCCAATTAAAAGTCGAGACCAGTAAGTATGGGCAGCAAGGTAAGACCTCTTACATTAATACTGAATTGACTAAAGGCGCAGTTAATGTTGATATCAATGGCAGTTCTTACAGAGCCCTTGTGGACTCTGGAGCCTCCCTTTCCTTTATCAGCCAGAAAATGGCAGATAAAATTATATCAACCCCCAATTTCAGACATGGTAGGAGATCTCGCATGGTTATCCTACTAGCTGATAAATCCTCAGTTCAGGTCAACAATTCCATCACCATAACCCTCCTAATCAATAACACAGAGTTTAAAACAAGACTACACGTTGTTCCAAAACTAAATCACCCCATAATTCTTGGCGTAAATTTTATGACCAAATATAGGGCCAAAATTTCCTTTGGGGCCAAGTCCCCTTCACCACACTTCATAAGAGCAGCCAAAGGCCTAACCATGCCACCAAATTCTGAATCCACATTCAATGCAATCGTAATAGGACCTGATTCCTTAATAGGTAAAACAGGCATCACAGAAAATGTTGACACTACATTACCGGTACTAATCAAACACGCCCTTGTTGAACCAAGGTCAACAAGAAAGATCATACCGGTAACAGTGGCCAACCCAAATGATTTTTCCATCAATATCAAAAAGCACATGAACCTAGGCATCTTTGCACTCAACAATCTAGACAAAGCCATTCCCATTGGAAAACTGAACAGCCAACACTCCCTCAGCAGCATAATCTCTGACAAAGACATGCTCCCCATCATTTGTGAAGATGATCCCCTAGATCAGCTACCCAAAGGGGACGACCCTCTAAAATATACAATATGTGACAAGCTCTCTGAGGCCCAAAAACAACAAATCAAAAACATTGTTGAATCAAATAGAGAGGCTTTTGTGTTAAATGAGAGTGCTATAGGATTAAATGTTGAAAATGAGATCAAATTAGAATTAATCCCTGACTTCAAACCCTGCAACAGACCATCCTATAGAATGTCACCCAAAAAAGAGATTTTCCAAAGAGAGCTGTTAGATAAACATTTACAGCAAGGTGTCATTGAAGAATGCACCAAACCCTGTGAGTGGAACTCCCCAGCTTTCTTAGTACCCAAACCCCAGGGAGACAGGTCTGTATCCTCAGGATGGAGAATAGTCGTGGACTATAGATGGGTTAACCAAAACCTAAAATCTTTTTCCTACTCCTTCCCCAGAGCAGACGACCTCATGCAACAAGTTGGCAGAACAGGTGCTAAATATTTTTCCAAATTGGATGTATACAGCGCCTACCATCAAATTCCTCTAGCTAAAGAATCAAGGCCTTTAACAACCTTCTCCGCCAATGGCACAAGATATATGGCCAAAGTATTACCCATGGGTTTAAAAACTTCTGGTTTGTCATTCATGAATGTAATGGAACAATTGCTCATGAAGTGCAAATACAGAAATGCAGTAGCCTATGTGGATGATGTGGCCATATACAGCCCCACATGGGAAAGACACCTGCAAGACCTAGATGAAGTGCTAAAACTTTTCATCAAAGGAAACATCAAATTAAAGTCAGAAAAATGTGAATTTGGCACCACCAAAATGGAATTCTTAGGTTTTACCCTAGATCAACACGGCATCTCACCTTCCCCAGACAAAATCTCACCAGTCAAAACCTTCCCAGCACCTAAAAACATCCACGACCTTAGGTGTTTCAATGGAATGGCACAATTTTATAAGAGATTCATTAGAGGCTTCGCCCATATAATGAAACCCCTATATGAAGCCACAAAGGGTACTTTCAAATGGACCACTCAGTGTCAAACAGCCTTTGAGAAAATCAAAGCATCAATTTGCACTGAGGCAATCCTAAAATTCCCAGACTATAACAAACCCTTCATCATCTTCACAGACTCCAGCAATTTCAGCTTAGGAGCAGTTATCACACAGGTAGATGAACATGGCTTTTATAGGCCCATTGAATTCTCTGGGAGAGGTCTAACACCTCAGGAAACCAGATATGGAATAACTGACAAAGAGTTACTTGGGATAATCTTCGCTGTCAAAAAGTTCCACCATTATGTAGACGGCACTCACTTCAAGGTATATTCAGATCATACAGCCCTAGTCTCCCTCTTCAACAAGAAGGAAAATATCACCAATGGCAGATTGGCAAGATGGGTAGATACTGTTATGTCTTATGATTTTGAAGTGAAATACCTACAAGGCAGAGCTAATCTAGTGGCAGATTGCCTGTCCAGAAGAAAATATCCCCCTGGCTCTGATGATCCAATACCAATTAGATCACAAGGAAAAATTATCCTCCCACCAAAAAGGGTACAATTTTCAGATATATCCATGACAAAGGTTTTCAAATCAGACGACCCAATTCCCAATAATCCCATCTGTTTGGGACCTCCTAGATCAATATTAAAAGGAGGCAAAATTTGGGGAAGCACAAATAAACCACCAAAAGGCGTCATAGCAAGGAAAGGCACCCCAGAGAGGCAGCAAAGTGTGAACCCTGACCTGTGTGTACTCACTCGAGCACAGTCCCAGTCTCAGGACGACACACCTCCAGCAGCCAGCCAATCAGCACCCAGTAAAAAGACCCGCCCACTCAAGCCTAAGTGCAGCAGTCCTCGCCCCAGAGGCAGGCCCGCCAAATCTAGGTCACCTAGGGTCTCCATCAAAGCTGCAAACGCCAAGAGAGCTAAGCTCTCCCGCCGTGTGCTACCTCTAGCTGAAAGGGCAATTCAGGAAATCTGTAAACACCAATCCCTGACACCTTCTAGAGAAACACTGATTAAAAGCCAAAAAGAAGACCTTTTTGCATCCTCCATGGCGAACTACATTGAAAAAGGTAGCCTGCCACACGACTCAGGATTAATGAATCAAATACTACGTAACCACGACCAATTCATCTTACTGGATGAAGTCCTCTTCAGAATTACTGATACCAATTTGGGTAAGACTTTAGAGCCCACACTGCAAATTGTAATTCCAGAAAAGTGGACAGAATCTTTAGTGGAAGCAACCCATTGCTCTCCCCTAGGTGGACACCTAGGTCCAGTCAAAACCTATACAGCCATAAGGGCTAGGTATTACTGGAGATCAATGTTTAAAGAAGTTTTTGACTTCTGCGGTACTTGCCACACATGCCTGACCACCAAAAAGAGACCCAAAAACCTGAAAACTCCAATGAAACTACGTGACCCAGTACTCACAGCATACTCTCATGTCACCATGGACACAATAGGCCCTTTTTCCAAGGCCGCTGATGGCTCCCACTACATACATGTGGTGACCGACCATGCCACCAGGCATGTGACTGCCTGGACAAGTGAAGAAAATACTGCTGCAGTTGTAGCACTTGGTTTCTTCCAAAAAGTCATATGTATCCATGGCACTCCCTCAGTACTAAACACAGATAATGCCCAACAATACGTCTCAAAACTATTCAAATATTTTTGTGAAAAGTTCGGCATTAAACATGTGACAGGAAGTGCACATTGGTCTAGGTCTCAAGGTCTCTGTGAGCGCCAACATCAAACCATTGAATCATCCCTCAGGGCTTTTGTATCAAAATCACAAAAGCATTGGTCAACCTTCCTACAGGCTGTAGTCTTCAGTATTAATAATACTATAAGCAGCGCCTTAGGCTACTCACCAAATTTGTTAGTCTTTGGCAAGCAGACACACCTACCAACTGAAGCAGCTTTGTCCTTGATTAAAGCTGAAAAAGACTCAAGCACCAGGGAGAAAATTATGACCAGCCTACTACAGTTTAGGGATGATATTCAGATGAGAGCTGCAGAAAACATGATCTCTGCTCACAAAAAGATGAAAGCCAGACATGACACTTCAGCAGAACTGAGCTCATATAACACAGGCCAATTGGTATATTTACATATACCCACCCTGCTGGTCAAATGCACATCAAAAAAGTTGCAACCCACATACTCAGGCCCCTACATCATAATGAAGATGACTTCACCAGTTACAGCTATTCTAAAAAGGCTACAAGATGGAAAAATACTGAAGAAATCAGTACATGTATCAAGGCTAAGGAGACCAATCACAAGAGCTAGCGCCAAAGCCATTATAAAAAGGCTGCAATCAGGGCCCACAAGCTCACTTCACGACCCCGACCAGGACGACCCCTCCAATGTGAGTCTTACCACTCCCAAAATAAAGAAAAAGAGAGGAAGGCCAGCCAAAAAGGGAACAATCTCCTTCAGCCCCATGCCCTCCAGAAAATCAAGAAAAATTTCTAAGCGTCCATTATAGGCCATAAGTCGCTGTGTCAAACACCAAACATCCATATAAACAACCCTCCTTCATTCCCCACAGGCGCCACGCGCCCCAACCAAATTAATCAACCATTAATACACCAACCACTTAAACACACTGACAGCAACAGTCACAGACCAACGCCCAACCTATTTATACTAACAGCCATAAAAATTCCTATGCATCCAAAATCAACACCGCCTTGATTAACTGTATATACACACACCTACCCCTTCTAAGTGGAACGCCAAACACTGGCAAATGGATTATCAAATAATTAGGTTAGGTTACACACGCCACATACCGACCGCCCAAGGCAGCGCCGTATCCTCGGTTTGTGTATAAACTTCAATACACACATGCGACGGCTTGTTACCACTTCAAGACCACTATTTCCAATGATAAACCTATTGTAGGAAGATGGACCTCTGACACCCACACCCCATGTTTACACCGCTGTCTCCGCCAACCCTTAAGTGCTGTGGTGGCACATATACAAATCAATAACACACTGCCCTCAAGGTCTTTAAAAGCTACAGGGACGCCATAGCAACCATATCACCTTGGCCAGGGATAAAACACCCCCCCGCCAAGCTTCCCAATATGCTATCCTTAGACAATATCTCACCACCAACCAATCCAGGCCAGGATAACCCTAATTTGCATATGGGACCGTCAACCCCACTTGCATCCACCAATAATATTTGGCCTACGCCTCTTTCAGGGCAAGACATACCACCTATGGGAGATCTCAGACTGAGAAATAGCCAAACTCAATCTCAGGTTTATAAGCGCTTGCCCACCCACATCTGATCACAACACAACCCACAACCAATACCACCACACCTTAAGCACGGCAACAAGTGTCTGGGAAGGGACCATGGCAGACCCATCATGCAACCAGCCCAGGTAGGATTATCTTATGGGTCTATTTTTAGCATTTAGGATTTTTAACAGTCGTTCTAGCATTGTACATGATAGCACTTTATTATCATGGTGCCCAGGTACCCCTATTAACCAATGGCGGTGTGAGCCTTAAGTGTGTGTAAAATGTGGAAGAACTTCTCCACTACCCTATAATTTTTAACATTGATAATCCAATTTACTAAACCTCTTCAGCCAAGCAAATTCCCCACCTTTACCTCTCCCCCCATTCACAGCCCACTTAGACCCTTTTTCCTTTTATGACTTACAGCCTGGACCCACCGGCAAATAAGCACGGCCCAAATGCTACATGGACCATACACAGCCTCCTTGGACCACATGGGATCAGGAGTGATCTCATGGATCCTTTTGAAATTAGGAGCATAATCATGGAACAGCAACACCTCATCACCTTCCTCGCCCAGGAAGATATTAACTCTTCTTCTACCGAATTCCCCATAAATATGGTTACCCACAAACCAAATATTTTTAACATGTGTTTGAAGTGAAATTAATCAGGAAGAGGATGGAACAACCTTCCAGGAACTGAAAAAATCTTGTACATAGTCCTCGGGAAAGTGAATTTATGATAAACACAACTGTACATGATGATCAATATTTGAGGTACCCCTAATAGCCAATAAATGCTCTCATTGCAGAGTTATGAGGTTATTATTATGGCTTGCCCATGATAAAACCAGACAGCATTACCAATTTTTAAAATGAAATAACTCAGTAGAAAATCAATCTAGCATGATGAAATAAATTACATGGGTCAGCTGATTTAAATATTTATCAAATTCTATCATCAGAAATATTTTCAAGGAAAATGTTCTTTTTCGTTGCCATGACTACCAAAAGTAACAAAAATTGCAATTTCTAGGCTGTATGTTGCTATGGCAACCAGGATTTCCCCCATAATGCATCAAAATTTGTTCTCATTTTTGTCCCCATCTTTTTCTGGGTGAAAAATTACCTAAAGTCAGTTTTCACCCCGAAAATGATAATTCTTTTCATTTTTTTTGTTTTTCCCCCATTAATATTGCTCAAAATCATGCTACCCGAACCCTAAACTCATCCATGTTCACCTGGGTACCATTAAGAGGGGATTTGATACACAGCCAAGGGCCTTGGACTGCCCAGAGAGAACATGCCATAGAGCACATCCCCAAAAAATCGTGAGATTTTACTCATTTTTAAGGAAGTTACAGAGAGTCAAAAATCGGCCAAAATTGACCAAAAATCGGCGAGTAACTCGCAAAAATGCGCGTCCGGTAAAGCACAGTAAACTCGCAAAAATGCGTGATTGGTAGAAGAAGAGTTAAACATTACCTCAGCAGCCCTGTGCTAAGACAGGAGCTGGACTTGAGCAATCACTCCACAGCAGCAACCATTAAAGCCTTCATGGTCGCTGTAGCTGGGGATAATCCCCGCCGGCCTCCATGGGGCAGGTTTAATCATAGATCTGCATCATACATAGCACTTTTATGTGCTCGCACGCTTATAGCGTCGGAACAGCCCCTCAGGGACTTACCCCGCCAATACTCCAGAATTGGACGTGAACTGGCCATAAGGAATACGGCCAGCATAGTGTTCCAGTTTGCTGTCTTCGAGATAAACAGATTCCATGCTCAAGCTCGTGTGCCGCCCCTGACGGTGACAACAGGCACCAGTCCATCTGCATAAAACCTTTCATGTGACAACAAAACCCTACCACCCACAGATTCCCCGACCTTTGTAAATACTTGACCATACTAACATCCCATTTGTGACTGAGCTAATGTTATTTTTAAAGTGAACCCCACCATCAAAATTTTCAAAATCCTCAAAATTTTCAATTTTTTCTCATTTTCTAGAGCAGCAGCCATCCCAGCAGTCTGTATATTCCTACATCTGCTCCTCGGCTGCACCTCAACATCAGACAACAATCTGAACACCATCTTCAGACCCAACTATGGCGCACTGTTTACCAAGTTACCCCAAACATTACTAGCCAATTACATGGACTATCCATTGACCTTCAGCCTTAACTTGACCTTTGATCAGAACCTAAGTCAGCCAAAACTACTCAGCCCTCTCATCAGCACTGATGCACCCCAATACATTAAGCACACAGCCCATGCCCTAGATAACATGATACAGAGCCTATTCTCCAAGTCAAAAACAACACTAAAAACTTTGTCAAAATTGATTTCACCTCCAAACATCAGAAAGGCCAGAAATGCCCCCGGCCAAGTCATTGGTGACATTTTAAGAGCTTCAATAGGCCTCGGGACTCAACCAGAAATTGATATTTTGAATTCTGAGATGTCTGACCTGGATAAAAAGTTAGCCACCAAAATGCACGTGGTAGAATTAGCCACGCATTTCTTGTTAAATATTTCGGAATTTAATTACAATTCTGTCAACATCTTCTCAAAATTCCAAAACGACACTGATGATGCTCTATCTTTTATTTCCGGAAAATTAGAGCATTTAAATTCTAACATCTCATCAATATTATTAAAATTAGAACTCCAATCCAGACAGGACACCTTCTATTCAATGTTATTCACAGCAGCAAATTCTCAAATAGAGTCTTTAATTGACCTCCAAAGCGACTTGGAAAATCTGCTCTTAACCATTAATAATCTACTTGAGGGCACCCTACCCCAATCCATCATCACACAAGACGACCTCAGTTTAGGTTTAAACAATTTATCCAGCCTCCTGCACGAGGCACACCACGGCATTATTTTAGAAGGCCTACCCATAAGTTATTATTATCAGCGCCGAGTACATGTGCACTGGAGCCATAACTCGAGCCTGTTAATAACCATACCAGTACCCATAACCAGAGGGGGAAGCACCTTTTCTATATTTAGAATAGAAACCTTCCCCGTGCCTTTCGACACCTCCGACACTAAGTCAGTAGGTCACACCCAGGTGGAGCCACTTCCCGGCTACTTGGCTATGTCCAAGACCCACTCACACTATATACAGTTTACACAAGCTGACCTGGATATGTGTGACCTCGGCCACCTTATCAGCTGTAACCTACCCCTACCTCTGTTGTCGGCCACACACCCCACATGCACTCTATCCCTATTTTTAGACCTACCAGAGGCGGTGCACCATACCTGCAGTTTTAAAGCACACATGGCAGCACCCATACCAAATCTTATCCAACCCCTATCTCACAGCACCTTCCTATTAATAACCGACCATCCCACTTCCATGCTCCAATGCACAGATTCAGGCCAAGTCGAAATTAAGAATAGAGCATACTCAGTCATCTCAGTCCCATGTCTGTGCTCCATTAAAAATGCTGGCATGATTTTAACCAATTCTGATTTATCTTGCACCCAAAATTTCACCCTAGAACCCATATCAAAGGCCTATTTCAATTTACCACTGTGGCGACATTTTGGTCAACCTCCAGCCAATGTTTCCGGCATCACCATGGCAACCACTACCCAGACCCTTCACCTGCCCAATTTTGAAAAATTAAAACACCTACACAATCAAAAAATAGCACCCCTCTTCCAAGACACCCTAACCCTTAAAAGAGCCGCACAGGGACTTAAAGACCAATCAGCCCTCCTATCCACTAACTCCCTGATGCATCTAGGATACCACCTCCAGTTCTCACCCTGGATACATTTGGTATCACCCCTCCTGGCACTACTTTGCTGCGCATTAACCCTTAAGAACCATCTTCGTGTCAATCAATTGGCACGCTTTATCACACTAGTCTCAGCAACCCGAACACCCAAGATGGCTAATGCGGAGAGTTGGGATCGTTTTAAAGATCTGATACGCCAGGCTAACAAAAACTGGCCAGCTCCACAAACGACCCCAAACACAGATCTGGATTTTGTACAATCGCCTGACCGCTACCAGGACATGTTCACCTGGATCTTAATAGCAACCCTCCTGTACACCACATGGAGTACCGCCAAGAGGTGCCTGCGACACTGGCCCTACTGCAAACAGGACAGCCACAGGACACCTTCGATTGTGGCCAAGATCCATGCTAATGGTCAAACCTTTGATTTCACCGTTGGCAAAATGATCTATGGACAGAATCTCTGGGCCCCCACCATCACAGCCCCTAAGGTCTCCCCAGCTCGCCTTACGGCACCCCTGGGCAGACACCTGGATCTCCATTGGAAGTCTGACATCAGGACAATAATCGGGGGACAAGTCCGGCAGATCCCGCTGCAGCGCTATCCTCCGGTACCACTTCTATGAAGAATACCGCTGTACAGGGTCTTAAAAGGAGCTCACCACATGACAGTGGTCATCTCCTCAGAAGGACAACCCGATTTTCAACTTGCCTCTAGTGACACTGACCCCGCCATACAACTACCTTGTGAGTCCTGGCCGGCTGATCGCCATGACTCCCCGGCTGAGCTCACAAAGTACACCCCACTCCGGCATCAGCCAAAGAAAGACAAATACATGTACAAACAACCGGAGATGATGCTCACACCACCCTCAGCATCAACCAGCGGTAAGTTTTCATCAGAAACCTACTTTGATCCTCATGTGGGGATCAATTAACCGCCGGCCACCCCCCCATATAACCTGGTAATGGACTCTCCCGGTCGCCCAATCCACCGGATAGCCCAATCTAACACCTTCATGTGGGGATCATCCCCATCCTTGATAGCTCTAAATCCGACCCCACCCACAAATAAAACCCTCTTTAACAACATCTCCAGTACCATAGCACAGTTTCGACCCACAATAACACAGTTATTTCGACTCACTGTGAAGGCCCACCGCACGATGAGACGTCGCCATCTTGTTTCTGACGTCGCGTCTGGTTCCCCGCCAAACGCTGCGTCAGAACGCCGGCGCAGCGTCTCACCACTGCCGTCGGCCTCCCCAACGTCAGATCTCTTTCATTTTTCCCACGTTGGCATGACAACTTAACGTCAGTCAGGACACCCGCACTCAATATCTGCGTCAAAACAATAACATAAGCACGTGTTAGCAATATCACTAGACTTGTTTTCGACCCAGGTTAACAATACCACCCCGCATGAGAACTGAAAGCCCGCCCATGCCAATTTAGAATCCCAGAATAAACAACATAACTTCTAACTGGTGGTGGACTTCCTATATATTATCAAATTATCACAGATCAAGCTCCTGGCAAACGAGTTATTCGTCATCACAGTTTTTCATTGTAAAATCATCATCAAATCACAGTCAATCGCATCTGGCCTGCCACCTTTCTGGAACTAATTCCTTTTCGTCGCTCCTGTTCCTTTTTCTTTCATCTCATCTCCTCCTCCCTAGCATCTCGCCTGTTGGCATCCGCCCCACACACATCTGTTTTCTGAAAGAAAGGAATTCAAACCCCCAGTCAACAGACCATTCCAGCAAAGCCCCAAGTTCAGATTCAAAAATCAAATTTCAAAACAGGCTCAAAATCTTTGTGATCCTTTTCTCAGAATTATCAATAATGACAAACTATCTTGTCTAACTTTTACGCACCGGCATCAGCTAGGACCACACCGAGCAGGGCCCACTGGCCCCTCCTTCAGGGCCATCGTGCGGGCCACAAACACCATGGCATTGGGCCGGCACTGGCCCAATCCATATCCACACAAGCACGACCCTGAAAACACAAATACACAGGTGTAAAACCACCGGCACCACATCCGACCGCGAATGGCTCCAAAAATCTCCAAAAATTGTCATTTTTGAACTCACCCGAACAGGCCCACGACCACTAACAGGAGGTACACGACCCCCGACGGCATGGCCACAAACATCCCACGGATGATCATCCTCCTTGGTAGCCGTTTACTCCTCCTTTTTCTCAAAATTTCGAGTAGAGTTTTTGTACACTCCCTGATCCGCCGTCTTAAGTCGTTTCTAATGCCAAAAATAGCTCCACATCCCTTTATAGCAAGATCCACCGCGGGAGCATTGAGTTAATCTTTGAACCACATTTTTCGAACAGGCGCACTTCCAAAATTCAAAATTCCAACCAATTAACCCCACCTTTAGGCCCCAAAACACCCAAACCAATATCGGAACAGACAATCACACATGACCCAACAAGGTCATGGCAAGTCTACACCATTCACCATACCATTTCCCCATACCATTTAACGAACGCCGAACAAACGCCAGCTCAGTGGCGCCAGCCAATGTTTGTCGCTTGAACTAAATAATAACAGATCCCCATACAGTAGCGCTAGCCGTGCCGCGCAGCAGAACTAACCTGGACCCTGGATATTCCAGTTTCCCGCTCACATTTGGCCATGAGTCTACACCGGCCCAATGACACTGCACATCAATATGCACTGCCTAATTCACTGCCTTACCTGTCAATTTGGTATTCTTGTTGGTCGCCTTGTAATCCATGCACTGTTATCGACCCCACAACTAAAAATACCCCTTCTCTTGTTCTGTTTTTTCAATACAGAGGCCAACGACCTAATCGAGGAGGCGGAGACCGCATTGACAGGCCAGCAGGAGATAGTGGCAGACCAGGCACGCCCATACCAACCGGCCTGCCCCATTGGAGCACACGAGTCTGCTCTCCAATAGGGCCACCTACTAGATTTGCCACCCTGGGAAGAAATTGCCCCCACCTAATGTATAGCTACAGCTGCCCATGCAGCATGAACAAAGACAATAGACCAGAAACTTTCAAAACAATTGGCTCGACCCAGGTCTGGAGACCCCTACCCAAAACATACCAAGCTTCATCTGAGGAGGACAGTGACTCTGACACCTCCCTCTCAGCAGAACAAATAGACATGGACCCTGCATACAGTTCCGATCTAAATTTGCAGCCTGACTCAGGCAAGCCTAGCAGAATGCATTTCAGCAAAATTGTAAACTTTGTCCCCAACACCAAAAATCCAGATCCAGGAGAAGACCCTCACTAGGTCGCTCCCTCAACCCACATGTCTTTAACCACCAAGACCCACCACCAAAGGGTCTTGCAAACCAAAGTCGCCATAGAAGGAGAAAATAATTTCATTAACCATCCTCTATTTATTTTATTTATTTTTAAAAAACTGTATTTAATATTATGGACTAAAAGTGTAGAGACACACTTCACTCACCGACCGCCCATGGACACTATGAACACTGACTCAGTCAGCCTAGTCAACTGATTTTTAAAGCCAGTTTTTCTTGTTTGCATAAGGCTATGATACATAACCATGAAAACACGCTGCATTTTTACATTTATTTTCCTTTATAAGAACATTATGAAGAACACAAGCCAGGCAGCAGGTTTTGTGATCTTAAGATGCCATAAGGTTCTTTTCTTTTCACACTGTACCTTTTTCAAACCCAACCATGTCAAATATTTATGGGTTTTAGCTAGTTTATATTTTTCTAAAAATTTTACAAGGAAGCCCTGGCAACCAGTATCTTTGCAGGATCAATTGAGATCCAAACTAAATATCAGCCAGAGCCTCCATTTACTTTTGTATTAACCTCGTCCTTTTTCAGCAAATGATAACCCCAGGTAGACTGAAGGCTAAACATGCTAAATTTTCCATTGACTAAGACAAACCTTCTACAAAATTAACAGAAACTTCTACAGATAAATAAAAGACCAAAAATCCAAAATTTTTTTTTTTTAGAAAATTCCTTAAACATATCACCTAAAAGCCTTCAGACTCCCTAAGCCTTACCAGTATTATAAGGAATGATTGATCGACTTGCCAGTCATCAATTACCTAACCTCTGTTTTTATTTATTATATTGTATTGTATATTGGCTCAAGACCTAAATAATAAGTGCCTACCGGTACTGAAACAAACTTCAGTATTAACGTGTCTACCTCAAGGTCTGCCTTAAAGCCAATAACTGCATGTTTTAGGATAGTTTTTATTCCTCTATCCTTGTGTGAACTTTAGTACTAGATAAATAATCCAGCCCTTGTATCCTACCACGACCTGAATTTTTCATATTCTTCTTGTCAAAATTACAAACAACACCTCTTTGGCACAGTTTCGTTTTGTACTGTTTATAAATTATTCATGTTCAATCAAAAACCAATATTAAATATCTCCTTAATACTGTAAACTTTCAACTTAAATGATAAGATGTAATACCTATTATTACACATCAAACATATTGTCAGTAGACCTTTTCTCACGAACTTCCTCCTTAAAACCTCGCGTGGAATCGAGTAGGAATGTGGGGATTTGTCAGTAGACCGTTATAGGTATTGTACTTATCATATTTATTTTTCACCTCTGACTCTACCATGTAACCCAGTGTCCGAGTCTACCCACAAGCCAAGCCATACCCATAGACCAAAGGCTGGCGGTGTCAACTGCACTCAGTGACCCCGCCTCCTCCCACTGGAGGATACGCCGTCAATCACAAGCAGCCCACTGCATGCTGGAAATTCCTAGCAGACAATGTTTAGAAACAACTCCTCCTGCTGGAGGACATGCCCATTGATCATGAGCAGCTCACGGCATACCGGGAGTTCCCAGCAGCTATATTTAGAACCACACTGAACTCTGTGAACCCCAGTGCTATGTTTGGGATCCCCCCTACATACCTGCACTGGAGTTCCCCAGTTACTATATTTAGCTCACCTGATACTATTTTTAGGATGAGCTGGGTGAGCAGCTCCTACTACAAATACCTGTGGAGGGAGCAGCTCACTCATCTTTCCACCTTCATACTTCATACCTCACACACTCACGTGAGATCAAGGCCCTTGGCTCAAGGGCTAGGCTTGGACACTGTTGGGCACCTTTATACTGTATCACCATCTATACCTCGTGGACTTCTATGAATAAAGTGGATATCAAACTGGATTCCTGATTCGTCTGTATTCATCCTTATTCATCATTTACGGACTCGTTGACAACAGGTTGACGGGAAATGACACAGATATAAAAGGGAAGAAATATAAAATCAGATAAGAGTGTCCTAATAAAATGTATATAAAGAAGGTAGACAGGAATATCTTTGAGAATCGTCCTAGATGTCCAAAGCCCATAAAACCACTTCACCTGGACGTCTAGGTTTTGTGCGAGGCGTCCATCACTTTACCAAAGTTTCTGTCGTCACTTTGTCCAGTGAGCCAAACGATAGATGTTGCCATCCAAGATCCCAGTTCTGGGAAAATGTCAGGTCGAGTGTCACCTCCTTCCTTGTGATCTGAGAGAATTAGGAGAGGTGAAGTGTCAGTGAAGTAGGCATTAATAGACGCCCATTCCAGCATCCCAGCCCAGAAAAGACTCTCCACTTAGCACCGCCTAGGGGAAGAGAGTGTACAGACATCAGTCCGAGTTTGATTCCCTTGTTCCTACCTCTCCAAGTCGCAGCCTTGCTTTCATCTCATGGCCCCATAGAAATGAGAGACAGAAGCCTCCCCGGTGGAGAGTGTCATTATTCCGAGAGCAAGGAGAGCTTCTCTGGATGTAATGGAAAGTAGGAACAGTTTGGAAGGGGACATTTACATGTATACATCATTAGCTATATATACATCGTTGTACCTCTGCTTTGGGAATTCATTACTTGCTCTGTATTCTTCTCCTTGTTTTAATTGCGATCGTTCCGCCTCTATGTACTAATAACAATGGTTGTTTCTTTCTTTCTATGTTTCATTCTCGCTAAAACGCTTATTGCTGTACGCAGTATTAGATGGATATATAGTTTCAAGCATTATGTACTAATAACCATTGATGCCCTGCGGTCACCTTGGGCAGCAAGGCCAGCCCACTCATGGGCATATGGCCCCTGTATGCCCCACTCGTTGTGTTTCTGCTTTAATCTACCTCTAACAATAACAGCAAACAATTTTCTCCACCCTTTACACTCAGAGAGCTAAGATCAGGTGTTGGAAATACAGATTTCTGTCCGATCGAGTGCCGATCGACGCCATGTCGATAGTAATGCACATTTTATATCTTAAAATACATATGCCGATAGGTTTCCTTATTGTTTCCCGATCATTTTGGTTTTTGAAATGTGAAAATCCACCCCGAAATAAACTTATAGGGATGATATTGTGAGGGGTGTGTAGGTAGAAGGTTCTTCTCCTCCCACTTTTAGCGTGGCGTACAGAGGCGTGGTGTACGACGTACTGTACGCCACGCCCGTGGGCATGCAGGTTTCAGGCCTGTAAGTATATGGATTTCGTATGCTTTGTTGTAAGAGGTAGAATAATACAATCAATCAGCCATCTTTACGGTTTGTTTTCCTGTGCATCAACAATTCAATATTCTGGTATTGATCAATAAAATCCACTATAGAATCTGCTAGTAGAAGTCTTACCTAGGTCCCTGGATAAATACAAGGTGTTTTTTTTATAATCCATCCATTGATGTGTGGTAAAAGGTGGTGTGTAGTGATTCCCTTTGGTGAGGTGAGTGGTACAGGTAATAACTATCATACAGGTGTGCCAGGTGTGTCAGTCTCCACCTTAATGTGCCCCCACACCCCTCCATGCACCTATGTCTACAAGGTGCCTGTCAAGGTGGACCCTTTAAGGACCGCATGACTATGAGGCTTTAATAATTATTATGCATCTTTTGTCAAGATGCACGAATACAACCCTGGGGAGTCTACTCTTCACGACTTCATTGATGCATCATGGCCACTCGTCAGGAGTGCATCAACCTTTCAGGATTGGAATGATGCATGAATGCATGTATCATGAGCATAAAGGCACTCCGCGACGCACAAAGTCAAAGGGTTAATCGTGGCCGTCAAGGATAAACTGTCACCTAAGGCAGTCTAAGGTCACCCTGCACTGGGAGTAAACAGATGAGTAAGCAGGAATTCTTTAGAAGGAAAAAGAATCCTTAAACAATGAAAGTACATTCTAGTTACATATTCATCAATTCTTTCATCATCATATATAGTTTCGATATCAACGTCGATCATATCGGAATTTCGATATTGATCTAGCATTGGTATGTTTGACTTATGGTGAATGTATACCTTTGCTGACATGCTGATATACTGATATACTCGTAACCATATTGAAGAAAACCAAAGGGAGATAAAGATATAGATTTGTTTGACGAGGGATGTATTACGGTGTCAGGGATGGTGAGCATCTATCAGGTTCCTTGGTTGTAATGTAATTAGTAAAATTAGATAGATATATAAGCTGGAGGATAGAGTAAAAGTGTGTAAAACACCTGTTAATTCTGTGGTGAAACACGTGTATATGATAAACCAAGGTGATGTCTACAAGGTCAACCCTGCCCGAGGGGAGGTGGGGTAGGGGCTGAAGGGGATAACCTTGAGGGGTAGGCCTTTGTCGAAGATGGCAAAAGAAAAACAATACATGAAAGGGCTTCTATGTACTTGGAAAATATTAGATAATGCATATCTTATAGTAGGTGCACCTCAGGGCAAAACAAGAAAATACCGACGTTACAGGTGCACCACATCTAAAGATAAAAATATTATGGAAACAACCCCAAACACAAACAAGGAACAATGTGTATTTTTGGGATCATTATTACAGGTTGACCAACGTGTGCCAAATTATCCAAGCGCCTATATTTACAAGGCAGGGGACATTGGGGAAGGTGACAAACTGATTTATAAGAAAAAATCATTCAATTTGATATCATCCGTTGTACCGTAGGGCAGCCAAACTCTACCTGTCAAAGCACGGCAGACATAAAACGCAGAGGTACTGACTAAAGACGGGGTGTGGGTAAAGAGTGCCTCCTGTAGTAGTAGTGAGCTCTATAATATCTACACAGTCCCAATCTAATACTAGATCAAGACAAACAGAAGCACTTTTTATAATACAGAAGTGAAAGAGCCAGACGAACGTCATATCGGGTCAGTATGTTGTATTGTTGTAGAACGAGTAAGTTAGCTGCCTGTATCAAAGGACTGCATGCTTTCCTACTAAGGGTCAACCCTGTATGAGGCTCGAGCCTTTGTGCTCCAGGTCATAGACTTGCCCCTACCCCCACCCCGACAGATACAAACGCTGAGGTGCCTTCCATCTACACACCATACAGGTACAACACATTGGATGTTGCCTCAGTACTCTCTGCCTTTGGGCACGGCTGACGTGTTCACGTGTGAGATCCTAGATCAATGATAGAACGTTGGACATGCCTACCTAAATACCAGTCTTGTCTACACCTCTGTAACATTATATGTCTTTAATATTGGTGTACACATGGGTGCAAATTGACTTGTAGTTTATGGGTGCTTTCCTTCTCTTTTACAATATTGAAGCTTTATGATAATTCTCCTCTTCATTTCTAATGCAAAGGCATCCTTTGATCGATATTTGAAAGCACATGCACACCTGGCTATAAAGACTCCCGTTGTTAACTTTCTGTTTAGATATTAATATTTTTCATTTTTATACCTTTCTCAAGAATTTGGCTATTATTACTTTTCTCCTGAATGGGTCGCACGCACATCACACAACTGCAAATGTTCACATTATTCTTTAAGTGGTTACAAAAAAGTTGACGTGTCACACAGATCTACCAAAATAGATACATTTTGATGAACATGATTGTAACCTTAATTTGAAATGTTTTTGCTGTCCTCTATATATGATTAAAGGAATTGAAATATCTGAATATTATGATGAAGAATCAACCCCAGCCTCATTATTGCATTCCTTGGGGTGAATGCTATTTCTGCTTTAGGCTGTAAATTCTTTAATAAAGGTCCAATATGTAAGCTGTAAAAACCAAAATGTCCAAAGGTTGTTAGTACACAGAAAAACATCTACCCCCCCCCCCAGCTGGTAATAAATGATCCTAAGGGACTGATAATTTTTTAGCAACGGGGGGGGCTAGTGGGTTTGCACATGGAGCCACAAAAAAGTCTTGGCCCCTCAAAATTACCCCCACCCCCCATATGCACATGATTCTGTGTATATGTACTTCTATAGTAGGTTAAAGACTCCATAAAATCATAGCAGAGCGGTCACATGAGGAAGGGGTGAATCCATGACCCTCTGATTGTACAGCCAGCACACTTCTTAGATAGGCCACAGAGTCAGCTAGTTGTGAAGGTATATGGGCAGTATCAAATCTCCATGGCATAGTTCTGTTATTTTAATAAGACTTTTATTTCAATGTGAAAAAAACTATACAAAAGTGCTCGGGACCATATGATGATAATGTACCTTCTGGATGCTGAAGATTGATAAGAATATTCTGGTAGTTATACAAGTATTTAGTTACTTGTTGTGATCGCGAACTTCCGGTCATGCAACGATCTACAAGCTTTCTGACTTGTTCCTCCTTCAAATATACAAATTACAAGCAACTACAAGTCCAGAATACATCATTACTCTTTAATGCGATTTCATGCATATGATCATAAATCACTGCATAACCTATGAGCTTCAGGAATTAAAATGTCATAAATTTGCCTGGGACCCCCATGTTTTCTTGATACCATTGGAAAGGATATGTAGTATGAATCATCTGACAAAATTCTGGTTAAGATTTAGCTACTCTTAGCCCATGGACACAATCCACCTTAAGAGTTTATTTACCTCTTTTTACCCTAGAATTTGTTCAAACTTAGAGCTAAATAAGGGTTGTGGCCCCTCCTTTTCAAAAACCTGGATCCAACCCTACATTCCACCTTGAAATTACCTTTCTATTGATATATAACATGCCTATATTGGAAAGGAGGAAGGTTCCTCCGAGCTAAGGTAAAGGCAAGCTTAGCAAAAAAAAAAAAAAAGAAAAAAGATCTGACCTACCGACCCTAGCAAATCAGTTGATGTAACTGGAAACAAACATCTTTTTTTTTTGGCCTATTACAACATAACCATCAATGCCGTCTAAGTTGTGATGCTGTCGCTTTTCAGCATTGACTAATCAAATTCCATGGCGACGAATACCTGTGTATCCTCTATTACCTGAGCAGCAACATTACACATGAAATGATATTTCAACATGTGAGTGCATGTATACAGACTCTCAGTCACGCTGTCATCTCTTCCTCCCTACAATGATACTTTGATCTTGCGATTAAAACGTGTTTTTTTTTGAGGGGCCATATAATACACTATGGTCTGAATGCCCTGGAAATTATAAACCATCAAATAATCTGTCATTCCATATATACGTAAATTTAGACTATGCTGCCCCCCCCCCCCCGCGTTCTAACTTGACTGCTGTACATCAGCGCCCAGGGCACCACCTCAAGGGCAAAAGGCCTGGATCTGCCAGTTGCATGGAGCTACAAGGCTACAGGTATGGTAGAGTACAAGGTGTACTGGTAATCTAAGGGAGTCCTAGGTGCCAACCTATTTCTGTATCATTTCCTTTTGGTATACAAATAGCATAGCTTGTTATTTATCGATTGTCAAAAGTCATGGATATATTCAACTATAGTCAATAAAGCTACAAGGTTATAGACCAGGCCAAATAAAAAAAAAGGTTTATTTCCAGTAACCCGACCGACCCTAGCAAAACAGGGGATTTTCTTCTTTTTTTTTGTGATTTTGAAGCATTTTGTCTCATTTTACTTTTTACTTTTTGAGGATTTTTCCTGTATCCTTTTCGTGTTCTTCCCCTCTCTCATAGTTGCCATTTCCCCATCATTATTTTACAATGAAATCAAAGAATTTGATACATCCATTGATATGACATGTGCCCTAACATTTCCTATATGAATGTAAAAAAAAATAATCAAAAAAAAAAATCCGACCTACCGACCCTAGCTCTTTGAGCTGTTACTGGAAATACACCTTTTATTTTTCTTGGCCCCACGTTATTCATGCACATACTTCCAGGAATACGTTCATTCTTATATCGAATAGTCATTTCTCTGTTGTGAATTCCCTCTCGTCGAACAACGATACTTGCAGTTTAAGCCCCTACTCTTGAACTCTAGGGACTCTTTAAGTGCAACATACGACGTTAATGCGTTTTGATGCCCTCTAGCCATCATGATTTGTGACACAACGTCGTGGGAAAAAGTAACATTATGGGGATTTAGTGCTATTTATAGCAACTAGGTGGCACAACCAAATAAAATTAGATGACAATTTTACTGTAACCTCTCAGAATATTTTCTGAAGACCTCTCCCTACGTATGTGGACAAACACAGACACTGAAAAATGTGCATATGCCTCTTTTACACCACAAATAAGCATGCCATCATGCCCAACACCGACATTATCTGTGCAAATTGAAATAAATTCTAATATTCTTAATTCAGGTAAGTTTATCTGGTTTGAGTGTCAGATCAGTTGACCAAGATAACATCCAATGAACTCAATTAACTCAACTCAACTTGATCATGGATCATTTTGGTATACATATGGATCATCAAAATCAATACCAGGAGAAGTGGGGGAAAGGTTCAAGACAATGTGTAATGTTATACCATGTGCAGCACCCGTGGGGCCACCTGGTGGTAAAAAAATAACACTTAATCCCCATAATGTTACGTTTTGCCACATCTTGTCGCATTTATGAATTCAACTATGGTGAGTTACTTGTGTGGACTGTATTCATGAGTCAAGACGGCCAAATGCCTAATAGAGCACTGGTCTGTCACGAGAGGGAAATATCATATATTGTACATATGAACATTAGCTTCAGTACATCATATACAGCCCTTAACGTTTTAAATGATTTTCAGGTACCTGTGTAGAGAACACGTAGGCTACACATAGAGAGTTGGGCATGTAGGAACTAGTCAGTATCTACCAGCTGTCTACCTTATGTAACCTTACAGTCAGGGGAATGCACCCCGCCAGTTCTGTATTGATTTCCTTTACTTATAGTTATGAAATTGATTGGCACTGTAGCAGGGTAGCCAGCTTTATTGGATGTTTCTATGTGCTCAGATGCCTCCAGTGTGTTGGGCTGGTAGCCTCAGATGGCTCCTTGGCCACCAGGGAGAGTTGACCCTGTTAGGTAAGGATGGGTAAAATGCTCATGGGGTATGTCAACTATTGCATGTTAATTGCTGCTATAGCCCTAGGTCCTGTACTCAAGATGCTGATTCTGCATGTCCTTCACCTACTACCGGGTATGCTATATCCCTTTAGAGCCAGTGATGTCATTCATCATTTGGTGCTTTATGATACATGAATGCAGCATAATTTGGCGAGTAACTCACAAGGGCTGCATTCATACATCATACCATGCCTACAATTCCCAAATTGCCACTGTGAGGTTTTAATGCATTGCCGGTTAGTTTCTCACATATAAGTATCATGATCAGGCAGCAGGGCAGTAAGGTGTGAGCCATCAAGCTGTCCATGTAGGCTTAACGCCGTCCCCGGCACCCTGGTGTGCATGGCTTTGATATGTGAATATATATATATATATATATATATATATATATATATATATATATATACTACTGAACAGCGGTGTGGGATATTTCAATAGAGAATAATATATAAGCAAAGGTTCACGAGTTGGAGGAATGTCGGGGGGTTATCGCACGATGCCCGCAGGGCGGAGTGCGATGCGGCAACTGATCGGCAAGTACGATAACCCCCCGACATTCCTCCAACGAGTGTGCCTTTGCATTTATTTCATGTTATTTTCATCTAAATCAGATAAATAGAATCAAATTTACCAGAATGACTCCCCGTGCGCACTGTTTACATCGCCATCTTGGACCTATGACGTCATCAAATGGTCACGTGACCTCGGCGTGTGATATTTTCGCGGGTTATCGCACGGGGGGTGTGCGATACGGCCCTCGACTGCTAGAGCTATGGGCTGTCAGTATCTCGGGCATATCAACATGAAATAAATCCTATTTCTGAATGTGCATAGATCATGGATCAGCTCCACTACCTCATCACTCAGGAGTATATATCCTTTAACCATTTACGAGTTACATAACGCAGCAAGGTCCATCTTTACTATAAATCTCCTCCGTGAAATGCAGTGCTGCGTGACTAAGTGCCATTTGCATCATTACGCCTACCCTGCAGGGTTGGTATATGATGCGGGAGTATACAGTTCAGGTGAAGTCACTCACCAAGACTGCAATTCATTCATCGTACAATTGCCCATAGTACATGCATAGGATGAAGAGTACAAAAAAACGACGGTACTACAACCTTGACATGGTTATATATCTCCTATGATCGCAGTCTCCCCTGTTTCCACCCAAGAGAAGAAAAAAAAAGACAATTCAAAAAGGCAGTCTTTTTTCACTATTGACAAAGTGTTTGATTCACTGCCAGATTGTGTGATTGGTCTATCAGAAAAGCCAAGGTTACACTTTGCATCATTTTATGACAATTATTATCCTCTTCTTTAGCAGCAAAACTCACAGATTGACCATCAGTTTATCAAACAGCTCTAGACTTATGTAGAAGTATAGCGCATGTAATGGGGGGGGGGGGGTATAACCAGGATGCTCTGTATTTGCCCGAAGAGATCTTCTCCCGCCCCCTTTTTTTTTATTCTTTCTTAAAGCCCACATCCTCATTCTCTTGTTAAAATAATTGAAATAAGGTCGGCCTCCTAGCAGAGACAATGGTATTTCCCCCGGGCACCATTATAATTTTAAGTACAAATCTGGTGTTCAAACTCGGCATTAGGTCAAATAATCAAATAAGCTTTGAATTTAAACTAACAGACAACTTCCTCCTGAAAACAATAGTTAATCGAAACATTTCTAGGAGACACGCACGTTTTCTACCCAGCAGAAAACAACGTCCTTGTTATTCATCCTTTATATTACTCAAATAAAACATCCTATATCATCAAATACAGGGATTTCTTTTTATTCGACAAGAGAACATGTTCCCAGACAAATTGCTGAGACGGAGGTAATAAAGCGAGACGTGCAAGAAGCCTTTTCTTTTTTTAGAGTCCCTGGTTCCTCGTAGCTACACAAACTCATCACCCTAATGAGTCTTGTGGATAGAAGCAGAGGGCGGGAGCGGGAGGCTTGCCATGCACCCTGCCTTTATCTAATCAATCTTCTGTTGGGGAGTAAAAGAAAGATACTTTGCTTAAAATATGTTGATATCACAGCCTAAAAACATTTACCTCTCTTTTTCTTACTTAATTCATAACTTCAATTGTGTGTTCTTTCCATCAACTCAAAATGAAGGGTTGAAGAAGACCACTTATTCACCATTCCCCTTGTACTTCCTCCTCATGGCAATACTTCCATGTTGCCCATGTGTCTGAAAGGGTCTTCCCCATGTGCGAACTCCCCAGTGAGCTAGTTGAGTGCTTACCTATGATGCAGTATCCTGGGTTGGGTCCTTTTCCGTTCTGTCTGCATGACTTTACATATACAAAGACGAAAAATAGGCCTATAATGTTAATCACATTTCTGTGTTGAGTAACAGAGCCCTGTGCCGTACATCGTCGTAGTCTAAGGGAGTGGTCATTATTTATCAACAGGGGGGGGGTGGTGGGTTTTCGTGCGGACGCGCGGAAATTTTTTATGCCCCCCCCTCGACGGCAGTCAAAATTTTTTGCGCCCCCCCGCGCCGGAGGCGCGGAGAGTTTTCGCGCCCCTCTTTGATCTATAGTAGCGCGCTGGCTTTTTTGCTAAAAAGAGGGTGAATTTTTTTAGCCCCCCCCCTCAAGAGGGGTCAAAATTTTTTTAGCCCCCCCCCTCGGGAGAGGTCTGAAAATTTTACGCCCCCCCCCTCAAACCCACCCTCCCCCCCCTGTTGATAAATAATGACCACTCCCTAACCCCTCCTGCAGACAGAGCATGAAATCATCCTATCATATCAGGGCCCACTTGGACAACTTCCAAGTAGAAATTGGAAACAACTTTTCTCATTGGCTCTCTTGACTGAACTCTGAACACATTTTATGTTCTTATTTTGTGAAACACACTGCGCCACTTTATTCAAAATTCATAATCCTACTTTCGAGATGGCTCGCGCCCTCAAAGCCCTGTATTATAGCCTTTCTGATGTCCATCATTATCTTGCAATTGGCCATGATTATCTTCGACAATAATGCCAGAGGGTTGTGGTTGTACTTCAGGTGTATATGATATAGAATATAATTTCCAGCCTCGTTTTTATTGCTAGCCACGTGAAGACGGCGGACCTGTCAGAATGGCTAGAGACAGATCAAGGACAAACTTAAGCTTCTGTGTAAAACAAGGTTGATGTTGAAATCTAACACATGCACAAGACCTAGGATGCACCTGAACCCCAGGGACAATGGAACAGATACGAGCAATACTTACTGAAAACTCCTCCCCTTACAACTAAGATCTTGTTTAACGGGAAAAAAGAAAGGTATAAAAACGTGCTGATTCAGTTTGTACAGGTACGTTTGGAATGCATATGACAGATGTGTGTAACTTCCATTAGAGCAGACAGGTAGAGTGTCCCCAGAATGAGGCAGAGACGACCTGTCCTCAGCAATACTTAACCCTTTTATTTCACAATTAATGTGTTTAGATATGATATTGTTACCGACAATCATACATTTGGAGGTTTGCGATGAAGAAACAATATTTAGTTTTAAAATACAGATAATCGGTACACAAATATTATACTATGTTTGACAATACAGGTATCACCCCTGCCTCACATAATATAATGACCAAGCTGGAATAACCGTGCTAAGCGAAAACTTTACACGAGAGGTATTCAGAGAGGTGTTATTTTAGAGCAGGAATTTGTAAGACATTCCATCCTGCCGATTTACAATTTAGCAGAAAGAGCTAGTTTTTGAAGGACCAGATAACTGCAAGCAATATTTACATACAGTATACATTTTGCTCGTCTGGTTTTACCTCAAAGTTGGAGGAATAACACAGGACGGTCCTTCCTAAACCTGACTGCTAGATTACAAGCAAAATACAACTAGTATGCAGAACAGAACACCAGAGAAAAATCTTTTTACAAAATGGCTGTTTAAAAATCTGGTTCAGATGGTTTTATTTGACAGTGTTTTAAAGTTTCGAAAGCCCAGAATGTGGTGGACATTATGGTGTCTTGCGGCATTAGACAATCAGGAGGGTCTTTCCAAAAGATAACGAGGATGAACCTATCTAAATATTTTCAGAGAGTGCTGAGGAAAACGTGTATGGCCTAACTCATTTTCATAGCATTGACAAAAGAATTACCTCAGATTCTATGGGAAACTCGTTTCAAGAAGTGAAAAAACGTGCACGTTTTCTCTAAAGGATTATCCATACAATTATTTAGCAAGGCAAAAAAGTGCACTTTTTCATTGTCGGTTCACGTCTCTCTTTTGGCAAGACCCTCCTGGACCAGATTAGGCGGAGATTGCCGGCTGCCCAGTACGTGTCGCACAGACTACACAATAACAACTCACTACTCCCCCAGGTGATCCCTTCTGCCGTGTGACGGGAATGAATGTTTACCTGGGGGAAAGGGTAGGTGTAGGATCGTCCCTCATCCCTAGGAGAATTCGATTGTCCAGAGCAGCTCCCCATATATACTGAGCTGCCCACCAGCACACTCTTTGGGTTTTAAGTCATATTGATGGAAGGGACAACGGGGATTGGAAGTTCTTGTAAGTATGCAAATCAGTTCTGAATGTGGAACAACAAACAGATAAAGTGATAAAGGTTGGATATATGGATATAATACGAATTGCTTTCTAACACTTATGAAATGGAAGCACTGGTTGGCCTATATGCATAACACTGTAATGACATGCATGGAAGCAAAATAACATGGTAAAGCTTTCGCTCATAAAATGAAAATTTGTCCGCCCTTTTAGGATATCATAAACTCCAGGTCTCAATTTAAACAATATCATGAAATTCCTATCTGTCTTCCCCGGTGGACACTATAAACTTATAGAATGGACCTTTCCGAGGTCACATCCCTTTTTCTCTCCATGCAACCTCTAAAGACTTTTCTCCCCCATAAAGAGCTGCTCGGGACTTGCTCAGTGAATAAATAATGCAATGAGCACATGGTCCAACTATATGTTCCTGGTCATGGTTGGGGTGGGGTCGGGGTTGGTGGATGATAGTGTCATATTTATTCATGATTGTGTAAAATTGATCCAGGAATATCAGATGGAACCCCACTCAAATGAATCAGTGTTGATGGAAAACCGAGCCTATTTTTATAGTCTACAAAACCCTGGCAACAGCCAATATCATGTGAGTATATGGTAAGTAGACTACCCTGTTATAATTGAACATGTAGGTAAAGACTGTCTGTACTGGAGGCACAGGTGAGTTAATCAGAGAGGTGGTCCTTACGAGCAGCTCACCAGGTCAACTCTGCCAATAACCACTCACCAGCTCTCCCAGGTTGCCCCCCCCCCTTAGAGAAGGGGGTGTACAACCACTATCTGTGTAAGCGACCGCTATTTTATTACTACTTAATTATGAAGGCTGGCCATCCAATTACTACCTGTGTAAAAATGAACAATATCTGCTATCCAACCACTATCTGTGTAAATTAACATTATCTTTGGAACCTTTGACATCAACATACAAAGTCATATAAGCCATGGTGATACACCTAATGTTAGGAGAATCCTTTAATACAGATAACAGCTTTTTTTGCAAACCAGATTTGATACAGATACCGGTAGTGTTCTCTTTCCAGAGATTGCGGTTCCAAGGATGGTCAGTCCAAACTGTAGTAGTACAGGTAGTGGATCTTTACACAGATAGTGGTTGTACACTGGGGCGAGTGGGTGCTTACACATGGGGGTTGGGGTCGGAGAGTCTCTGACCTCCAAAGGAGAAGTGGATTGTCCTCCTCCCCTACCACCCTCTCCCTGTGGCCTTAAATCAGTGCTGTCAGGTCTGTCCGCCTGTGTCATCAAACAGAGCTGCTCCCTCCACCTTGAGTTGCTCACCATCCAGTAGTTGATGTCACTGTAAGGTTGGACTTTTTGAGTTGGAAACCATGTTACTGGTAGTAAAAAGGAGGATTGGAAATACAAGGCACACTGACAGTATCATAGCGAGGAAGGTTTGTTGAATAATTGAACAATCACTTATACAAATTTGACGATTCCAGTCATAAAGACTATAACTTCTAATCTACACCATGCATTGAGCCAACTTTTCATGTGGACAGTATATATCAATGATCTACTGGAAGGCAAAAGTTGCAGTTTTTAATCCTAGAAAGCCCTTAAACAAAAAGGAAAGAAAATGTCATCTATCCATCAGGCACTGGGTTCTGACCTTGTCCTTGTGATATAATGGTGAAACCTTATTAGGTCACTAATAAAAGATCAACTTCTATCAACATTATATCACATTTTCTCCCCAATACTTGGGGGAAAAATCTGAAAAAATAAGTAGAAATCTATGGGGGCATGAGAGGCAGTCTTAAGAAACAAACCACTACTAAACCGGGTCTGCCACTATAGCCCATTTTGGCCCAATTTTACATCGGCTCACATCGGGATTGTTTTTCACGTGAATCATGCATGAAAGGTGCATGGATCAACTTATTGGAAGACCTCCCCATTTTACATCGGGTGCCATCGGGCGCCATTGGATATGAAAACTCGCACCTGATAGTGGCTGATGGCTATTATTACTATTATTATTATTATTATTATTATTATTATCATGAGTGACAGCCTCAAAACGGTGAGTACCCATGGGGCTGTGTACAAATGATGTCATGCATTTTTGGACCATTTTTGACCCCTCCCTCCCCCCTTGTCATGTTTTGTCATACAACACTTGACCCCCCCCCTCAGCATGACGTCATGCAGAGATATACCCCCCCCAAAGTGCATGAATGGTGAAGGCCTATTGGCTATAAACAAATTAAAATGGTTCAAAGGGACATATAGTGGGTGTGATTTGGCAATAAAGGATAAGATACATGCAAAGTGAAAAAAGAACTAGCATTGATCAACAAATGAACAGAGAAACATGCCAAACACTGTCAGCTTATAATGTATGGGTCCCTATACAGGATGTACCATTTCCGTGCCTTATAGTTATACACGGAGTACTATGGTAGTGATCATACACAAGTATTTCCTGTCACAAAAGGGCTTAAAAACTGTCTAGATCAATAGTCAAATACAGTTAATAGTCTGCCTTCTTTGCAGCGAAAGCTGTACACTTGTCAGCGAAGAGAAAATTTAGAACAGTTATTATTAAGGATCATATAGTTCAAGAGCTTGAATGTATTGATATATTGAATGTATTGATTTAATCTGTAACTTGAACCATATACAAGTGTACTAGAAATAGGTTTCAGGCAGAACACTCTGATTTTAGCGAGTGGCCTAATAGAAAAAAAGAAATTCAGAAAGCATCACAAATTCTCAGGAGACCATCGATTGCAATCATAGTTCCAATTTATGATCTTACAAAGCAATCGAGTCACCTCAGCATTTTACTTTATAATCTGCAAATAAGGTGAGTCCAATAGAGTTCCATTTAGACAGAGATGTGGAGAGTAAGTTTGGGGGGAGGTCCCTTTTACATCTCCCCAAGCATCCCCTCAGTGAAAATAGCAACAGGGTGGTGGAGAGCTCCAGGGGAGTGTTCGTTATTTATCAACAGTGGGATTCAGGGAGGGGTTGGATTGGGGGAGGAGCAAAATAATTTTGACACCTCAAGGAGGGGGGGGGGTGAAATATCACACCTTTTCAAAAAGAAGACTGTGGATTACTATGGATGCTGCCCTGCAGCTTAATTCAAAACATCCTGGGATCGCAACCCCAGCGATCTTAGTGTAGGCACATATCATAAGACCTGGCCGGTCTACCCTATCTAATGCAGTGGTTGCAGGCCTCTCAGGAATAGCAAGTCCTGGGATCACTTCACTATTCCTTTTCCAGCACTAAGATCACTGCGATCTTAGTGAAAGAATTGCATAGTGGTTTCACCTGAGTACAAGAGCACTTATAGGGAACACTCCTGATCGAAAGAGTGAATAGCCTGCTGCATACATATAGAGGGGAGGGAGGACGTTTGCTGTGTCCTTGAGGGCTCTTACACTGTTAATTTGGTGTTTAGCAACCAAACACCAGTGTTTAGGATTTAGACATATAGCTAAACACATTTTGTTCCCACTTTTCTAAACAAATTTTTTGGCTAAACACGTTTAACTTTAAACATTTTTAGCTATCAGGTGTTTGATTTTACAAGTGTTTAGTTTTGATAGGTGTTTAGCTTTAAGATGTGCAGCATCAGTAAATGTTTAGATTTGTAGTGTTTAGCTTTAGGAAGTGTTTAGATACATACAAAACTACTGAGTCGTCGGGAAACTGGGTGATATACAACTATAAAAACAAGGATACTATCCTTTTACTCATTTCATACATATTATACTTATCTTATCTACTTATGATTCTTATTAGATGGCTAAACATCTGATGTTTATCTTTCAAATACATGTTTAAGACTAAACACATAGAGACTGGATGTGTTTAAACTCAAACACCTAAACACTATGGTGTGTAAGTGTTTAAGTGTGTGAGAAGTAGGTGTGTAGTTTTCAGGATAAGTGTTTAGAATCTGATGGTGTTTAGCTGTAAGTGTTTGAATATCATAGATGTGTTGGAATAACACACCATGTAGATAGTGTGGTATGTATAAACACACACCTTGTTTGCAGTGTAGGGCTACTCATGCGTTAAGTGCACTGTAAGGTAATTCTTCCCTTCTCTCTCTTTGTCATGGGGGGAGGGCACAATGCTTCTAAAAGGCAAGCATAAATCATACATTCATGGGAACAACTCTTGAATACTGTACGGGGGTCAACTGCACCCTGTGCTCTTTTGTTAGCCCATATGGGGACGGGGAACGATGGTATAAACACTGTTGTGAAGAAGAGTGGTTCCATAGCTATTCCTTTATTTTGGGACTCTTACCCCTGTGCCCAGTCAGTACTTCTTGGAATAGTGTAGAAGGGCTGAGGCTAAGATCGATGCGATCTTAGTGCTGGCTAGGAAATGTGAACACAGTCTAATCTTAAGATCACTTAATAGAATAAGGTAGAATAATTCCTAAGATCGCTGAGGTTGAGATCCCAGGATCTTTTGAATTAACCTCCTGAGGCAACAGCATCAGTTCAGGGGTATTTTAGATGCATCATTTTAGATCCTTAGGGCAGCAGTCGCCCTTTTCAAAAAGGGTTAACTTGGTATAGGTAGGATAGAGTAGTAGTGCCCCCTTATAGTGGCCTGGACATCACTTTGATTTTACACTGACATTGATGGCAGTGACACTCATTGAGTGAGATGTCTGAGAAATGCATGCATGTAGGGCCTATAGGTAATAAATTTATGTCAGATGAATGCATTAAACTTCCCTACCTTTACAAATCTTTTTACAAAAGTTTTTGTTCTTGCCAAAACCAAAGCATATTGTGATTTCTTGATGACATGATGTCATGCAGCCCATGACCCCTCCTCCCCCCCTTGTCATGCTTGGTCATGGCAAGTGGGACCCCCCCTCCCCCCCTCCTGCATGACATCATTTGTACACAGCCCCCATGTATACAGGTAGGTATTTGCATCTTGCACCTCCAGGCAGGGCATGACTTCAGATTATGTACTTAGGGAGTGATCATTTTTGAACAACAGGGGGAGGGGCTGGTGGGTTTGACGGGGGGGTCAGAATATTTTTTCGACCCCTTTACCAGTTGGGTCAAAATAATTTCACCTGTTTTCAGCGACAAAACCTGCACATTACTATAGGTTAAAGGGGCGCATTTGCACGTGATTTTCGGCCCTTCCGCGGGTCAAAAAAAAATTGACCCCTCGAGAGAGGGGGGCCAGAATTCTTTTTGTGCATCCGAAACCCACCAGCCCCCCCTGTTGTTAAGAAATTATCACTCCCTTAAACAGTATTCGGGCCAAACATTGCCCTGTTTTACCTGCACGTATGTATCATAAAGGGGTTAATCTGGTCCATTTCTGGTGAAAAGACAAATGTGCAGCTCTGCTCTATAGTAAGTACAGACTGGTAGCTGATGTCCTTAGTCAGCTGCTGTCATCAGGCTCTGAGTGGTCAGCATACACTCTGTTACGACCACCCACCCTCACTTTTATGACATCCTCCATTTGTCATTTGATACTTGACCCAATTACCTTGGGTGTAGAGGGAATGGACTATTGCATCTAGGGCAACTATTATCTATGTCGAGGGACCTACATACGAGAAACTGCAAGTGCAACGTGCATTATCCAATACTACCTTGGGCATATATCGGTGTGTCTCATGAGATCAGTGCAATGTCACCTTTCTGGATGGCTGCACTCATTTTGATGTCTAGTTCACACAATATTTCAATTCTGTTATCATTTTTTTTTTACATTTATGTACCACTCACAGAGGTCTTCCCTGTGTGGTAATTTCTTTACACCAGTTTACATTCCTTTATCCCCTATAGCTCATAAAGTCTAGCATTTCCTGTCTTTTCCTCTAAAGTTTCTGACCACCTCCAACTTTAAACTCATTTTTTTCTACCTCCTTAGTATTTAACTATTCCTCTCAAGCAGGTCTGCATTCTCTCCTTGGCCCCCACCCATTCCTTCTTTTTCAATTGTTTGCCCCTTTTTTTGTCACTTCTAGGGTCTTAAAATACCCCTAGCCGGTCAGACACTCTGCATTTCTGACCGTTGGTGGTCAGAAACTGCATTTCTGACTGTTTGTGGTCAGAAAGGTGACATCTCATTCTCTATGTGGAAAAAAAAGGCTTTGGTCCTACTGCTATTAATTGAATCCTTACAGTCTCTTACCTACTTGACTTTGCAAGCTTTTCTATTATTCATGTGTATATTTGATCCTTTTAACACCCTAAAAAACCTTTTTCAAAATGTGAAATATCACCTTTCTGACCGGTCAGAAAGGTGACAAATGCCCGGTCAGAAAGGTGACATCTCACACTGTGAATGCAAAAATATAGACTTTGAACCAGCATTTTTCTTATTCATGTTCTGCGATTTCCTCTCGATAATACCCAGAAAAACATTCCCTAGATGAGAAATGTCACCTTTCTTACCAGTCAGAAAGGTGACACTTGACACCTTTCTGACCAGCAACAAAACAGCCTTCAGAGAGAAAGGTAGAACGAAGCTGAAAGAAAACTTTATGAGAGAAGGAGGAATGGAACTTGTTCTTGTAGAAAAGAGAGGAAAGTTAAAAATAATAATAGAATCTAAAGAAAACTGAGTCTTTTTCATGTTTTTGTGTCACCTTTCTGACCGGCATGTCACCTTTCTGACCGGCACTGGTCAGAAAGGTAAGAAGAAGATAAATAGTCAGGAGAAGGGACTCTGTCTAAAAGTTGAAAGAGAAAAGGCAGGGGAGACATGTTCCTAGAGGGGATGGTGGAAAAGAAGGGTTAACACAGCTTTAGCACAGGAAGAAAGTCAAAAGTCATTGGTGAAAAAGAAGGGGAGATATGAAAGAGAACTGATTTTGGAACACTGACCGTGTCAAGAAAAAAAGAGAGATAAGAAAAGAAAAGAAGATGAAAGGGAAGTTTTCATCTCTCTCTGTCACTTAGCATAAAAATTGGGAATAATAGTTTTCTTTTAAGTAAAAAAACCTGTTGACATAGTCAGAAATGGCCAGAAACTGTGAGGAGGGAAGGAAGTCAACAATAAGACTGTTTTTTCAGTTAAAATTGCATATTTAAGAAAAAAAAAAAGACTACACCATACTACAGATATAGGGGTAAATGACTGCAATGTTCTTTTGTAAGATACACAAAAAAAGTGTTGTCACCTTTCTGACCGGTCAGAAAGGTGACATTGCACTGATTTCATGAGAGACACCAATATCGATCTTCTATTCTGTAACATTGTTTTATCTTATGAATGGGAATGTAGAGGTGCTGAATGTTGTGAGCAGTATAGTCTACATAACATGCATATTTGTAGCCTTGTAGCAGGGATTTTCCTCTAATAACATATGCTACATGATGGATTGAAGCAATAACTCTTCTGGGTGCCCTATCAGTATTACCTTTCTGTAGTGGTCATGCGGCCATTACCCAGCCACTTCCCTTGTCTACCTCCTCCTATTGCTCCAAGGTGGTCTGATCTCCCTCCTACCATTCACCTTTGAACTAACGTATCTAGGAGCATTTCTCTATGGCGGCCCTCTAACGGTATAGAGTCATTGTCTAAATTCTACTTCTTTTTCCATAGAGCTCATTTTCTGAATGGCAAGAATAAGAAAAACACGAAGATAAAGCATTTATATTGGTTTCACTAAATTAAAAAGCAAATAAACAACAGAAATGTTAGTATAAACGTTACATATTGAATGCTGATCGATGTCATTAAATCGGTCGCTCATTAACTGGTAGATTCTGAATAAGCATAATTATTCACCCAAATACATGCATGCAGCACTCATAATGAAATAAGTGTATAGTATTATGATTCATACTGTAACATGAGACTGTAATATATAATGATTAGACTTGAAGGAGTTGACTTTAGGGGGTGATAAAAGCATGAGCCGCAGGCGAATGCTTTTATCAAACCCCTAAAGTCAACGAGTTCAAATCTCATCATTACTCATTGCATTTATAGCATGCTTTCCACCATTAATTATATTTATTTACCTTTAAAATTGATAGAATCCATTGGTTTCTGTTATGAGTCGACGAGACGGCCCTCTGCCATCTTGGTTTCATGTTGATCCGAGCAGACAGCTAGTTCAATCACTATACACCAGGCTGCGCCACTTTCACGGGTGTAAACTTACTCGCAGTGGGAACATACAGAAGGGGTAGTAGTAGCATTGCTTTATACGGGTTTGCTATGGTTCCTCTTCTATTAAGTTAATGCCCGTGGCTAGTTGATAGGCTATACACCAGATGGCCCGAGAGGTCCTGTTGACAAATGTAATGGCGAAGACCAGTCGCCCACTTCGAAAGTTTACAATTTTTTATATTAAATACAGCCATAATATCAAAGAATCTAGTCGACAGGGAGGTAGAATAGGGTTTCAATGATGTTCTGCCCAAAGTATATAATTTCATTTGGTAAATATACTTCACAAATGGAGGAATTAAGTTGGTGTCAACTCGTTGTCAAGGTATGTCTGGTCCGCTGTCATTTTTGGGTACTATGGGAACTCGTTTTATCCACTTTTAGCACTCAGTGGAATACTGGTACCTTAGGTAGCAGAGACACTTAGAGTGCAGACATTTAGGGTGCATGCAGGTGGACACTTAGGGTGCTAGGACATGTAGGGTGCAAACCACAGGACACGTAGGGTGCAACGACACATTGGGTGCAACAGCAGGACATTTAGGGTGCAAAACAAACTGGTCTAGATTTGTAAACTGTGAACTATTCTGCCCCCCTCAGAGTGTCTGCCCCCCCCCCCAGAGGCTGGCGGCCGGGAGACGGCCTCCCATCAGTAGTGATAGTGCAATTAAAAAGATTTGGGATTAATAGTGAACCAAATAACCATATAGCCCAAGCTCTAATAGAACTAGAAACAATTAAAGGGCTAAGGATACTGTCCCTACGTCATCCGTCACCAACTGACGGGCATCAGTCGGCAGTTTTGTTGTGTATACAAAGATGAAATCACCAGCCTCTAGCCCTACCACTGATTTTATCCCCCATAGCCTTATACGCATAGAGATAAAATCAGTGGTGCGAGTTAGAGGCATGTGATGTCTGTTCAGAGGGGACTCCCTACAGACAGATGGGCTATAGACCGACTGCACCCTAAGTGTCTTGGTATTTTCACCCTGCACCCTACCTGTCCTTTTTGTGCACCCTAACTGTCTGCTACCTAAGTGTCTTTGCACCCTACATGTCTGCACCCTAAGTGTCCTTGCACCCTAAAGTACCTGTTACCAATCAGAGTCGAAACTCGATAAGCATGCTATAAAAGGGCGATATAGATGGGCGTGGTAAGGGTCTTGCGTAAGGAAATAACGAATGGCTATATGCTATTGTACCATTTGTGTCAGACTCCCCATCATGTGCATTATCATTATCATCATTTCTGGCTATACCTCTGTCAGCAGATATATCCCAATTACCTACACAGGCAATACACATGGATGCTCTACATATAACTGTATTTAAACTAATTTGCACACAAAAAAATGACACACCATTCAGCATCAATCAGTATTTCTGTGTGACAGTTATTAAATAACTTGATCTGTGCAATCCAGTGTCTGGTGCATTATAATTATGGATTATGGCAAGAATCAAAATAGACAAGGACTACCCATATAGACTAGATCATCGTCGAGCTCCCCCTTTATAATTGTTGCAGCGTGAAGCAAATGGTACGTCTAATTATTTGCTTTTGTTATTAAAACATATCAAATCATTAAGTGCCTAAAAGAAGCTTTAATCATTCTACCCTTTATCTCTACAGGCCTGCAATAAGTAGAACGTGGTTATTTGGAGCTGCATGTACAGACATCACTGGCATCTCAGAAATCAATCATTGACCTACATAGTAATGTATATAGGCAGGTAGGGCATGCTTGGTAATTAATAGATCAAAACAAAGAGGTCCCTTCATGTATGCACATTAAGGCTACACTTTATCCTTATGGCAGATGTGGGCGTCATTCTGACACAGGAGCAGGGACACCATGGAATCCCATGCAAGACAATGCACTGGAGATGCCTTTAAACAATTTCAGTAAACTTAAGGCACTTTTCAACTTGAAAAGTCTATATGAGTGAGTTTCAGATTCCCCCAAATGACATAGATTCAAAACCTATGACACGAGCCTAATGAGGAACTGTCTTTTAGCTCTATTCTCACCCGAAGTGTGCTGCTGTTGGTAGACGAAAACAATCCACAAAGAATGAATTAAAAATAAAGGTTACCCCTGGCAGATCCCCCGGAGGAGATCATAGATATTAGGTGTATCCCTCCAAATTCATCAGACTTAATGGATTAGAGATAAAGTCGATTGTCTGGGTACTCGTCTCAGAAATCAATATCCAGAAATTAAGTCGGGGATGCCCAAAGCTTTCAGTGACTGGATTGTGGAAATATCTGTATCCTAATTACATTCTGAAAAGTTAATTTGTCTACAGTCAAACAGGATTATTCTGCCTAGGGGCCATAGTAGTCTCGCCCTATACAACAGGGCTTAAGTTTATAAATGTCCTCATGAAGCTCTTTTGAATTATGGCCAGCTTCAATAAGATTATCGAAAACAGGAACTGTAATCAATATTATGGATCCTTTGAAAATATGTCAATACTATTATGGTAGATATTGCCTCAATAGCCGACAGCTATGTTCCAAACTAATTTCTAGAAACAAAGATCATCATAAAGTAAAAAAAAATTCTTTTTGCGTCTTCTAAAACCGTTCCTGAGTGACAGGTAGGGTGAGGTCAGAGTACTCAATTTTTTGACCAATTGGTGATAATGTTTCATTCCCCTAGTGCTCGCATTGGCCATGAACAATGCAGGCTATTCCAAACTTCAACTTTTTACTCTATTCAGCTATTAGACTCTTTTAAGTTAGTTCCAGTCCTCTAATGTAATTGTAGATGAGCTTAGAGAAGGGTTCTCCATGGGAGTCCTTTTGTCTTTGGTCTCCTTTTCTTCACACTGAAGTTCAAATTAGCCCACATGTCTTTGGTGTGGAAGAAGCAATCTACTGAGGGACTAAAGATACCACGCCACATCTAGGGCCCTATAAATAGATATCTAGCTAATTCCCAGGCTCACTGAAAGCAAAAAGAATGATAGAAATGTTGTTACAATAGCCATTTGTATTAGTTATTTTGGTATTTAATGGTTGGCAAAGTGAGTCATATGTGATTGGCTTTCATTATGCTTTAGATATGCTATAATGCGCTGAAGTTAAATTCAATATTGGTAGATCGGGAAACATTCAGGATCAATTATACTTTCTACCATTGAGGTGTAGGAGGTGATTTTGGTGTTTGGCAACTTGACATAAATGGAAGAAATGGATTGAACTCTACATGGTTCACAAAATATGAATGTATTCTTGAATATCATATTAAGTTTTCTTATAGGCATAGGGTAGATTAATCTAAAGACGACCCTGTGCAGGTTTTCAATAAGGGAAATGTAGTAGCTAATATCTTTGAGTCTAATAGATCCTTAGGCTTCCCCAAGGTACTAGTGAAAGACAATTATTTGGGCCTTTGGACCAATTACCTTTCTCAAATCCATGTGTAAAGTTTATCTATTGTTTTTCATCATTTCTAAGACCATCTCAGTTAGTCTATTTTCACCTTGAGATAACCACCTTGCACCTTGAGCTGACCACTATATAACTACTCTTTTAATAGGGCTATGTCCATTAAACTATCATTTGAAAAAAAAAAGAATAAGTGTCTCCTTTAAATATGCAGTAAAATGCCATAATTAAAACTATTCCATCATAAGAAAATGTATGTTTTTATAGTGACTCAATTAGAATGGAAATTGGAGGCAATTTTATGGCCATGGATATTGTAAATCTAATCAAAATAGAAGTGGTATTTCTAACCCTGCATCATAGAGGCTTTGTTTTTAATGTACTTTCATAGACCTTCAATATGGACATAACAATCCATTCCTTACCTTTATCATCACACTCTCAGTATCAAATAGTTCCTCTACATAGTAATAACCGTAGCATTATAGTAAAGATTGAAATGTATGCATCAGAGCATAATCTAGTGAAGATTTCTATCCCAAACTATTCTGGTCATGAATCCTGTGATGTAATCCTAAATAATCAATGGTTTCTATTCAATTAAATGCCCAAATAGGTGTATAAGGAGTGGTTAACTCAAGGTGAAATTGTGGTCATCTCAATGTGAACTTGGTATGTTCTAGGAAATAAGTCCTATACAGAATGTATTTAACATTTCTACAATTTTCGTTATGCTATCATTTAGCAAAGATATTTATCAATGCCTAGAGTCAAAATGTTGTATATGTGAGCACTTGTCATCTTCAAATTATCAAACCAAAGTTGGAGAATTCTGATGAAATGACCAGCTGGTCATGGTAAAAACCATTCAAACATGGGAACTTTAGTGTATTATCATGCAGTGGCAATTACTAGGACATCATTCTATGGGGTACTATAACACCTCTATTTCAATAATATTAGGGTTTAAGACCAATGCACTATGTACATGTGAAAGTGAGAAAAACAAGTGACATGTGGTCGACTCTAGGTATGTGGTCATCTTTAGTTTAATCTACCCTAGTCCACTAGGCCTCGACAGCCATATTTTGTACAGGGCTTGTCTGGACCTTTCACGCAACAGAGCCTGAGTGGACTGTATTAAGCAACATAGGCTTGGGCCTTACATCCTCACTGGGTCGACTACATGTATATAATCCAGTGGCACATATCAAGGAAATTAATCATTGTAATTTGGCTTAACTCTCTAGTATGCTAATTGAATAACAACGTATGGCGACCTTGCTCAAGCTATGGGGTGGCGTAGGAGTCGGTTTCATTTCTTCGTTCACCAAGCCCTTGTCCCTGATTCCATAAGAGAGTAGAAATTTTAATGGTGACGCTTAATTAATACCAAGGGTAGAAGAAAATTGCAGCAGGTCAGAATAAATCAAATAATCCAAGAGGTGATGATTGAAACATCCATAGTGCTTTTTCCCACAATATTTGATTTCACTTTCATTACAAGAAAAGTGATCACAAAAACGCATCCAAATACACCAAAAAAAAAAACCATTCAGGACAATGAATTACCATTTAATATTTCAAAGGACTTAGTCCAAAAAAAAAGACAACAAAAATCGTAACACAGACAGGCTGAATTCCTCGGCCTTTGTTGGTTTCAATGGCATGTCGTCTTGGCTGGCTGACTTTCCTTATTTAGCCCTTTAAGAGTTATATCGAGCATTATGTCCATTTTGTATGCACGATGAATGGATGCAGTTTACTTACCACGTATATACGTACAGTAATGCATCTTGCCAAACCTTCGTGTGTGTCACTAGAGTTGCTGTCATGGCTGAATTCTTGCAGAATGACAAATAATAGGTATATTATCATTAAACAGTGTGTTGCCCTTACATTTCTGGGACGAGCTGCTCATGAGCTACTCACATCAGAAAGGTCAGAGCAGGGTATGCAATAAGCCACTGTTTACTTTGGAGCAGCTCAGGCCTAAGGAGAAGACCCAATATGAGCAACTCAGACTAATAGTGAGTTGTTGATCATCAGCAGCCATGGGGAGGTAGGCTTACTCCCGGGGGAGGTACTCACTATATGATGCTATCTCCCCACTGCCAAACTATCTACCCGCTGAATCTAGGTAAAATGACCGCTCCTCGACTCCTGTAGTAATCCACCACCCCCTAATTTAAGGGCATTTGAAGTCACCGCCCCTTAATTTCAAGGTATTTGAAGGGAATGTACCTGAATTAGAAATATTTGCAGCAAGGACCCTTATTTTTAAAGTAATGAGAAGATATTTACCACCCCCTATTTTTGAGGGGGCACACAGATATTGCCCCCCCCTTTTTTGAAGTGCATACAGAGTTACCACCCCCCATTTTTTAGGTGCACACAGTTACTGCCCCCTGAAATTTCGTCTCACCGCCTCTGCTTCTGGGGCCCGTTTGGCAGTCGGTAGCCTATTCCGACCTGAGTAGCCCCCCCGGGGGCTTACTTGTGATGCTGAGTGGTGTTTGGGGGTAATAGTTATTTAATCTGATTGTTTACTGGTAATGAGCGTCATTAGCCAACGCTCTTTTACCTTTGTGCCCTCCCTGTACTCAGGGCTTAGATGGTGTGAGTCGCTCCTGTGGCTGTTGATGTCACTTTGAGCAGATCATAATACCACGGGGATATACTGATTAATATTAGGGTCTTTGACTGCTTGGGCTATTTACCTTCAATACAGAGAAGTATAACTTCCTTGGGGCCTACTTGAGTTTAGTTATCACAATTTATAAGCAGTGGATTTATCAATGTATTTAACTACTTGGTTCTAGACCTTGTTTGATGTAATGCATGGGCTACTTCTGATGACCAGTCCTAGGTTTGCAGGAATCTGATAGTTTGCCTAGTCTGCTACTAGTGAATAAATAAATGCCTTGATCACATACCTAAGTGTTGCACTGGTATCAGCCATTTGTGTTGCTTCAACACCTTGATATATAGAGGCGTAGGAAGCAAATCCTATATTTCCTATGCTTCTGATATAAAATATATGTATGATTATGTGAACTTATCTAATTTAGAATATTAGATAAGTTCAGATATTACAAGCATGGTGATTTGTCCCATTATGGTAGTACCTGATGTGCCACACAGGACACGGGCAGTGCCACTCCAGTCCTGTTCACCCCCTCTCAGTCTTACTTAGATTGATAGGTAGATGATCTACAGTGATTTCCGCTCTAGCCAATAGGAGTTAATGACTTCCGTCAGGCAATACATAAATGTCAAACTACCCAGGCTCCCATTAAGATGGCACTGAAATCTGAACGACAATATGGTTATAGCTGCGCTGTATTTATCCATTATCTTGATTCTTGCAGCCATCATAGGAAAGGCCTGTCTAAGATATGCATGCCTAGTAGCTTTGGTATTGATTTTAAGGGGTTAGGCGTCTGATATTCCAAAGCTGTTGATTTTAAGCCTCACCTGATTTTATCAAACACCTCAATAGTCAATTGAAGATAAATATAATGGTAATATATATCACATCATAATGTAAACTTGTACTATTCCCCAAAGTCCAATACACTGTAAAAACAGTGTTTAGGGATTGAACACCAGTGTTTAAGACTTAAACACTTGTTTAAACACTTATTTGTCCCACTTTTCTAAACGCTTCTTTAGTGCTAAACGCGTTCGATTTTAAACACGTTTAACTACAAAGTGTTTAACCAAGTGTTTAAATGCTAAACACTTAAACACTTCAGTGTTTAGATGTTTAAATACAAGTGTGCGAAAGCTAAACACCTAAACACTTCAAGTGTTTAGGTGTTTAAATGCGGGTGTTGAGAAAATTTGGTGTGTATCTTTAAACACCTTTTTTGCAGTGTAGAAGTAAAAAAGATGGCGTGGGAAATGTTTAACTTTGAACAAGGGAAAAATAATGTCAGCAAAGTATCAACGTTTAAGAGGAGGTACACCAGATGGTTAGACAGTAAAGGTCACCCAGCTAGCACTACTCGTGTAATTTACATCAGACATGTTTACGTGAAAACCCATCTTATTTACGTAAAAAGGACATCATTTGGATGAGTTGTGCTAGCAGGGCAGGTGATCAATTTTTAATCATAGACAACCACTGAACTCCTAGTATTGATGCCAAAGGACGATCCCACTTTTGTTGCTGCCAAGTAATTAGACTGGTCTAGATCTGTGTTATACGGTTGGGCAAGGTGTCTGTTATCTGGGTCTGAGGTACCTCAAGTGGACAGAAGTGTGGGATCATCGTTCATCCCTCGGTGTACTATAAAGTGGCTCCACTGTGCAAACCTGCTCATAAACATGAGATATGTACATTATGATATGTGAATAGTTGTGTCAGTGTATGAACTTTTCATCCACACTCATTATTGTTTATTTAGATTATACAGCATGTACCGGGAGTAATGGTGAAAGTAAGGATGAAGGGTCATCAGACTGGATCAACACTAATGTCCGATGCTGCATGGGCATTCTCTATACATTTAAGTGGTTATTACCGGTGGCAGTGAAATAATCCCCGGCATTATTCAATAAATACTCATTAGTTCATCTGCCAGTAAGTATTTAGACAATTTGAGGGTGATGGATCGTTTTCATAACCATATCCCATTTCACCCATGGATTAATGATGCATCAAGAACTAGAGTGCATTCAAGAGTGCCTGATATTGCCAACAAGTGCTCATTGCCACAATTTTTTGGCTTCTCAGCACTTTATTGACCCTACATTTGATTTAATGAAGAGATAGGTCTTATGAACTGGTCATCATCAAAGGAAAAATGGCATTTTTCAACAACAATAAAACAACTTTCCAAGCATGAAGGTCAATATGTAAAAGGATTTGTTGAAATCAGCATAATTCCCCAGATAAGAGCAGATACTGTTCACTTGGGAGCTGTAATGGCAGTGTTATCAGGAGGGTTTTGCCTTTTCTTATTTTGCACACTCCATTTCAATATGCCTACACCAAATTGTCAAGTAAAAATGAAAATTAAAGGGTAAAAACTAGTTCTGGTGTTATTGCTGCCCTGATGCTTTCACTACCCACCAGGGATGTCACCAATTTCCTCATAATCACGTGGCAGTAATTCTGACCAATCACACACCAGTCGCTTGCCTTAGGGCCAGACATAAAAAAGGGCATGTAATGGTCGCATAGCAAGTGTGCAAACCGAGACTAGTGAGTCAGAATTTGCAACCTTCACTCCGTGACCCATGCAGCAGTGGTGGAGTAGTTGGAAAAGTGTGGGGATGAGTTCTGTAACTTTAGGTATTCAGTTTTATATAATCTATACCTGAAAAGTGTGAGGATGCACCCCGCACATTACATCCCCCCCATGGCTCCGCCAACCTGACATAAGCACAATGTAATGAGGTGTAATAAAGTATCTAGATTCCCCAATCATGATCATTATTTTTCTTTGGTCAGGGTGATCACACTTACTTTTTCTCGTGCCACCCCCCAATAATAATAATAATAAAAAAATAATAATAATGATAATAAAAATAAAAGGGTGGAGGGGCCATGAAACACAACAACCGGGTCCAGGCAGTGGCAGGCAGAGAGGCTCATCTAATTCTGTCTTTAGAAGTTAGGTTTGGCACAATTTCCCTGACTGCTGATATCGACCATGAAATCTATATGTGTATGGCCAGAAGTAGCATATGCCACAATTAAATATGCCTGGCAAAGCAGATGGGGATGTGAGAGAGTTAGATCCTATGACCTGCAGCCTTAAAGCAGCTTTCCCTTAATCCCTTACCTCTGTGTAAGCGGGTTAAGCATGACCGTGCACCCACAGGGCTACTGCACCACGTGACTGCACATGGAACACAGTCATAGCCAGATGGCCACACATTCCCCATGAGATACAGATCTCTGCCACGAACGGATGTGCCTATTTTTAAGGACAGTGCATGCCCCCTTGTTAGTAAATTACTCGAACCTCTATAATTTACCAGATATTAGCATGATAAATACCATAATTGTTTATGGTGGCATTTTCATGTCCCTTCCTCAAAATGCACCATAGTACAGAAATACACATATCATTTCAGTTCTTGCAATTAGAGAGGGTCTCCGTAGGGGAACGTGTTTTGGTTCATTGTACTTTAATTATTCAGGTCTACAGGGTCTGTCAAAATTTCGTAGTTGAAAAATGGTGATTTGGTTAGTGCAACCGGACCCCAGTCATCTAATTTCTTACGAAAAACATAGAAATAAATGCCTGGATATCATTAGCATATCTCAAGGATCTTTAACATTAGAAATGATAATCCTCTGGGGTCCACACGGACCCAAGTCAAATCCAATATAAAAGCATATATACTTTAGCTGCAGTAGAACATGGAAAACGGGTCCCTTGCTTTGTATTTTACTTCTACTAGACCTCTGCATGATTTTGAATAGCACCATGCAGGCTAATTTTAGACAATCTTTAGTGTCATTTGTATTATTGAATTATTTTCATTTTGAAAATAATTCATTCACATCTAACAGTCCACGCTAGAATTTTGTCCAAATCATACTAAGTGACCCATAGACCCTGACCAGGCAGTACACACGGCCTCCACACACCTGAGACATACTACAAGGATATAATTCAACTTGATAGCCTTTTGGGAGTGCTCAGCCATGACCAGGCAGTACACACAGCCTCCACGCACCTGACACATAATACAAGTATATAATCAAGTATTTAAGAGCTGCATGCCCCATACAATAACCCCTTACAGGAGACATGATTTTTTATTAGTCATGCCATACAATAACCCCTCACAGACAGCATGCTGTTTTATTAGTCATGCCATACAATAATCCTTTACAGGCAACTGATGTTTTATTAGTCATGCCTTATGATAACCCTTTACAGGCAACATGATGTTTTATAAGTCATGCCATACAATAACCCCTTACAGACAGCATGCTGTTTTATTAGTCATGCCATACAATAACCCCTTACAGACAGCATGCTGTTTTATTAGTCATACCATACAATAACCCTTTACAGGCAACATGATGTTTTATTAGTCATGCCATAAAATAACCCTTTACAGGCAACATGATGTTTTATTAGTCATGGCATATGATAACCCCTTACAGGCAGCAATGATGTTTTATTTATCATGCCATATGATAACCTCTTACAGGAACATGATTTTTTATTAGTCATGCCATATAATAACGCATTACAGACAGCATGCTGTTTTATAGGTTGTACCATGCAATAACACTTTACAGGCAACATGATTTTTTATCAGTCATGTCATACAATAAACGTTTACAGACAGTATGCTGTTTTACAGGTTGTACCATACAATAACCCTTTACATGCAACATGATGTTTTATTAGTCACGCCATATAATAAGCCCTTAGATGCAACATGATGTTTTATTAGTCATGTCATACGATAACCCCTTAGAGGCAGCATGATGTTTTATTAGTCATGCCTCGCAATAACCCCTTAGAGGCAGCATGATGTTTTATTAGTCATGCCATGCAATAACCCCTTAGAGGCAGCATGATGTTTTATCATTCATGCCATACGATAACCCTTTACAGGCAACATGATTTCGTATTAGTCATGCCATACAATAACCCCTTACAGACAGCATGCATACATAGTTCTATGGTAACTACCTTTCCTAACCATAATAAAATAATTCATCACAGCTATGCTGTGAAAATTTCCTTAAAAAATATCCTAAATCCCTCAAATTTGCCCCTCCTCATAATTGGTTGTGTTTCTGGTATGTGTAGCTGTAAGCTTTCGATGCATTATGTTGATATCTTTAGACAAAGTTTCAGACTCAGACCATTCTATTTTCTGTTTTGATTCGGACCCCAGGGGTGTCAATATGTAGGAAAGACACTTGGTTCTAGGTTCAGAAGAACATTCTGTAGAGAACAAAAGACTAGATGAGATCATACACATCTGTCTTCGAGTATTGGAATAAAATTGACTGAAATGTTTAAAATCTAAGTGAAATGTGTATCCTACCCATGGGAAATACTTTTACTCAAGTATGGGTTTCCAAGATGGAACTTTTGTGTTAAAAAGACATCTCAAAACTGATGTAAAGATGCCTAATATCCTAAGGAATAAACATGCAAAAGATAAAGTTTGCATCTTTAACCATCACTGTGTAGCAATTTCTTTTAGTCTGGGGTCCGGTTGGACCCCAGGTAGTATTAAACGTGACTTTTTTGACGTAGTATGATAAAGGCTATGGAATTAGAGGCGATCAATCTGATGTACAATATATTATGCATGATATTTGAATCGCATTTACAAAATTGCTACAGTGATTGACCTGAAGGGTATATACTGTCCTTAAATCCACCGGTAATATATATCATTGGTTGCCAACACCTTCTACTGCAGTTGTGTTTAATGATTATGTGGTTGTTGAATGACAACAAGTAAGAGACACCATCAATGTCCAAAAACGCAAACCAATTTTGAATGTCTGCAATTCAACTCCAGTGAGTAATTATAGCGATTCCATTATCGTATTTCATTATGAACTCATGGTGTTCCACAGTTCATTTTAGTTCTATTCTATCCGTGCACTTCTGACCCATTAAAACAAATATCATAATGTTAGATGATTCAGACTGCAAATGACCCAGTTCACTCTATAACCCCCTGGTTTTCGCCAACCCAATGTGGTAACAATCGATGCTAGTCCTACACAAGTGTTCAATTGAGCCAGATTTGTGACAGTAAGAGACACTGGAGAAAGGCTGTGAATTGGTCCTTGGTCATAGCAGCCACTGAACTAGATGTTTTCCACCCACATTACACACTTATGTCTTACTCACACCCCAGGCTTTCGTCATTATAGGAAAAAAGGGAAAGGTGGCCCATTTCTAGTATTTTAGCTGAGGGGCTCTGTGCGTTAGCCTCCATGATGGCTTTGTTTAAGCTTCCCTGGTAAATTCTAAAATGAATGGGTGAAGTATATAGAATAAGTATCTAAATAGGGATATAGATGTGGGGTGTAACTAAAATTATGACGTGTCTAAAATTAATTTTGTTCGCTGGGGGAGTATATGTAATGAAATCTAGCTGGCCCCTTCCCAGTCTGTTTCCTGTCTGATTCTTTCCTATCTGCTGCTGGGCTCCCGTCTATAACTCTGTACATTGCATATACTCTATCAAGGCTTGTCCATGGCACCGGCCATGTTGACATGTTTATGTTTTCCTATTATTTTCAATGGCATTTATAGCTTAGGTATGATGATATTTCACATCATATGTCGCTATAATTTCCAATTGAAAAGACAAACGATGACAACAAAGACGAATTAGCAAATAAATAGGGAATACAATTAGCTTCTCTCTAGCTTATTCAGCATAAATTAGGTCTAGAGAATACCAGTAAGGAGATCCAAAGGTTGATGGTTACAGCCAAGGCGATTGTCTCTATCTTTAGGGTATTTAAATAGAATACTTTTCCGGGATCTGTGAATTTATCTTACATGATTATCAGATTAACGAAATTAGAACCTGGTAAATTAGCTGGTGGATTTCATCTTAATTGATTTTTCTTTCTAAACAGGCAGTGAGGGGATTCACCCCAAATGGGTACTATTAGCTATACTTCCCTCTTCTGAATTTTTCATTTTCCCCTTTCTTCCTCAATCCATTGTGAATAATTAGGCAGCTGCTCAACAACAAAGAAATAAATGCTCATTTGTGCTTTGTAAGAATAATATGTTGATATCATAGTGTATACCACATTATAGAGAAGCATCTCTTAGCGTGTTTATCACATTTCCCCCAATCAGAGAAGGACACTAGTGCTTTTATTGTTGAATTCACTTTAGCACAATTCACAAAGATAAAATGATGAATATGATGGAAAGCTAAAGCATGTGGGAAGTCCATGATTACGAGTTAGATTAATACTAAATTCAAGTTGTAACTTTTCAGAAATAGTAGTCTAAAATAATCTGAACAGGGAGAACTATTCTTTTAACTATACCGTGATACCACGCATGTGCTCCTCACGTAGAAGACACACTCACAAATCATCCTATAATGGACGCATCTAGGAGCAAATTCTGGTCATTCAAATACTGTTCCATTGTCCTCGCCTATAAGGGACACCCCCAACGTATTGTCTGTTAGTTTCAACTTATGGTGACTGCATTTTGCCACATAAATCTCTCTTCTCCTTTTGTAAATCATCATCAGGCCATTCTGTGCACGTTTTCACCTTGTTTTGCGGATAACAAATGACGTCGTGAGCGCTGCTAAACAGGAGATCTTGTGTGACCCCTGTGAGAACATGAATTGGTTATGTCTCCCCATGAATATAAGATCAAGGTATCTAAGCAGCTAAGCAGGATTAATTCCTACCATTACTAAAATAAGTAAAGACAATGCCTTCACAGGGCACAAAACCTTGTGGTATTTCTGTCTTGTTCTGCGTGTGCACCTGACACCGCCTTAATAAATTCAAAGATGTGTGGACAGGAAGTATAAATAAATAGGCCCCAAGTCTGCAAGTGCAGAGGTATCTGTAATAATAGGTCAAATAATATCATTAGCGAATTCCTGGAAACCTGCACAGTCAGTAGTGTAGATAAATGTGTAACACACTGGGAGTATGGCCAAAGTATTCATGCATAACAAGTACTTGGCATGTTTCGTCTCATTATTGGCAAATCGGATTGCAAAATAATCCTAGTCATTATTCAATAAACAATACCTAGTTCATCTGCCAAGGACTATTTAGACAATTTCAGGGTTAAGGATTGTTTTCAGTATCATCTCTTCTTTCACCCATGGTTTAATAATGCATCGGGAGTTCACTAAGGGGTACTTGATATTGCCAACAAGTGTCCATAGCCACCAGAGATAGGGCCCAATGCTCTTTACAGACCAGACACTTGTTTCAATGATGGGCTAGGCCCTTCAACTAGCCACCATCTATGGAGAATAGCCTTTCATCTTCAGTAAAAGGCATGTAGATCACTAGAAAGGCTTTCTGATTTCAGCAGAATTCTTAAGTATAGGGGAGTTAGTAGACTCTTGGGAACTGTAACCCCTATGTTATTAGAATGCAGAGGCGTAGGAAGCAAATCTGCATTGGGAGGCCCAGGGGTCCCTACTCCAGCCACTGTGAATTATCGGCTTCAGCGTGCTGGTGTTGATGCATATAGTTGTGTGGGATCTTCATTTCTTGTTCTGCACATCTGATTGCAGTAGGCTTTTTCTGAATCGACTAGAAAAGGAGAAGACAAGGGAGATCACTATGTCTGACTTTACTGTTGGACTGATGGTTTCACCACCCAGCAGGGTGTCACCAATTTTCCAAGTATTTCTGAATAATCTCTGGCCAGGGGTTTGCTTGAGGACCAACCTGTAAAACAACTTGAATGGGAATAGACACATACAGGCATAAGCAAATATTCTAAATCTGGAAATTATATCGGTAAGAACACTCCAATGCTTAGGAGTGATCATTTTCAACAGCAGGGTAAGGGGGGGGGGGGGCTGCTGGGTTTGAGGGGGATCAGAAAAGGTTAAAAGGGTACGTGCACACACAATTTTTTGTCCCTTATGGGGGGTGTAAAAAAATTGGTCAAAATCTTTTTCACGCATCCACGCGCAACCCCATCACCCCCCCCCCTTTGTTAAGAAATGATCACTATTAATGACATGTGAGACTTGTCATGCCAGAAACAAGCAAAACATTGAAATCGTTATATAAATAACGACATCTTCAAAATAAGTTAATTTCGTCTGCATGGTTTGATTGCCTCTCTGTCCCATCCCTGGAATAGACGCCTTAACCTATAACTGATCCACCTGCTCTGTCTGGCTGGAAATGTCATGACCCAGTGTGCTAGAATTTCTTTCTTCATGAAGCCAATACTATAAAGTTTGCCTTTTCTCTTATAGGCATTGGTGAAGAATGGTTTGGCAGCAGGCTAGACATGTCTGAGCAAAGGTGAATCATAATGTAATGTACTGGAGAATGGCTATGTTGCCAGTAGAAATGAAAAGAACTAAAAAGCAGCTTTCCCATCATGTGTCTACAGGTAGGCAGGGCAGGTGTACCCTTTTATGGATCCTACGAGGACCTCATTTGCATAGCCAATTGAAATAAGAACAGGCGGCTAAGATCATGACCCAAAGATTTACTAGATTAGGGGTTAAAATCACGACAATATCAAGATCTAATAGAATTTCAAAGGCAACGATCCTCATCTAGTAAGCTGAGACAGGCTATGTGCCATTTACACCAATATCATGTGATATCAATTAAAAATTATCACAGACAAGTATCAAATTGGACCAAGCTGGATACCAGTGACAAATCAGGGGGACGCTGCAGATAAATTCTCATCGTGTTATGGATTGCAAAACCAACCCCTAAACTTAAAGGATATGATATGATATCAAATCTCATAAAATTGACTTCACCCACTATCTAATTGTCCAGATTTAAGAAAACGATGGAACTTTCAAAATGTAGAAACCTGTTTACCCAAAAAAGGTAGTCAGAAATAGTTTAGGACCCGCGAGGGATGATACAATTAGAATCAATTCGATCATTATAGTCATTCTAATTGGATATTATAATGATTTAGGGAGGCAATAACTGAATTATTAACCACTAGCTGCTATTACAGGTCCCCTATGGTTGTATCATTTTGTAGTACTGTACTTGAAAACATTAGAGTCCATTACATGGCCGAGGTAATTATAAATTCCAGTAAAATGCACACTTGGTTATGTGTTATGGTATCTAATAGGCCTAATGGTCTATTATCCGTCATTATGTTGGGGATTCAGTGGATAATATCGCATTTATGCACATATTCAGGCTCAAAATATTTCCACGCTGTTGTACACGTACATGTACACAAATGCATAAACGGTAAACATTATAACAAAGACTGCATCATAATACAAAACATCAAACATTCAAAGGGTGAAAGATATTACAATAGGCCTTACGTCATGGTTCCTGAAAGCAATATCCACTATGCTACTGCTGGTATATTATTCTGCCTACCAGCAGGAGAGCTATTTAAAGCTTAACAATCTGCAGGGTTCTCAGAATTGGTCCATCAAGCTGTCAGCTATCATAGATAAAGTCCCAACAAAGAAATGCATCTAAAAAGACATTATGGTAAAGGGTTTAGTATTTCTAGTCGAGAAGATTGCGTATACTTTGGCCTTCCAAAAAGCACTTTCCACAGATCTATGGGCTAATCTGATACAATTAGCAAACTCAGATATGGGTAAATCAACTATTGGATCACGCATCCGTTCAATAAGGCAGAGGAAGTATCGCAATCCCTACCCTCTGAACGTGGATCATTAGTCATTTTGTGTGTTGAAAGATTTTGTTATCCTCTTTTCTGTCGAAATTTAGATTGGAAAAGAAATGATACTGGAAAGCACAGTGTATAAGACGCACCTCCAACTCAGCCCGATCTTATAAAGTGTATCTGAGATCCAATCAAGTTTCATTCTGCACCCCTAACTTTACCAAGCAATCCTGCCATACGCACGAGACTTCCATCCTCGATTATGAGCAACTTTCTATTAGCAAGATAGTCTACTCTAAGTCAACAGAAAAGAAATAGAATGGGCATGGTGCTTTCACAGACTGTATTTCTAACGGGGTAGTTCCACGATGTTTAGATTTGAGTGTAATTTTTATTGACATGGAATTATCATATCACTGGGAGTTTTTCAATAAAATATCAACCAAGATCGTTCACCAGTGTCCCAAAAGTTCTTTCTAATGATACTCATACCTAAATCCTTCCTGTGTCTGCTGACAGGATGGTGTGATCATTATTGATGTTGGTCAGTGTTTTTCACAATTTACCAACTTTAATCAGACTAATGGAAGAAAACAAAATTTTAGGTCGTTCTCAGCGCAATTTAAGGAGAATGCTGGGGGCAATAGACCTCCTACTTCTTGGTCCCTTTGGGCCCATAATCATTGCAATCACCAATACAAAGTAATGAGAGTGGAAAAAAGGAAAAACTCAAAAATTATACAAAAATCGTCTTCATCTGGAACAGGGTCCATATTGTTCTGCAAATTGTCAGTCAACTTGAAATCCAATCTTTACTAATTACAGCATTACTTAAGAAAGATGGGAATAAATAAAATGATATCTTTGAAGGTATAGCTATTCAGTAATCATCTACATCAAGTTCAAATGAATAGTAGAACAATCAGTTTATTATATTACTTCTTTATCATTTTGATGGAGATCTTTTCATGTTTGGTGCTGTTATCTGTGGTTTTTTTTTTCGGCTTCATAGAATTTTTTTTGGTTGTCTGAATTCCGAAACTGAAATAAAAGTTTAAGAATGGTATATTTAAATAAACCCTTTCTGTAAACCAATAGCAAGACAGACAAAGTTCACACACAAACCTAATAATGACAGGCATGTAATAATCATAGCAAACAAGTTATTGTCACTACCATCCATGACCAAGTCCATCGAAAGTGATGCAGGTCTGAAGTAAGCAGACACAGGACGAGCAGACATGGGACCGATATTTTTCCAATATTTACCTATGATGGCCACATATTTTTTAAATCATAATGGACAAATATGGTTATGTTAATTTCCTTGATACCATGTATACCCCATAGATAAAAATAAATGTGGTTGTAATAGGCTAAGAACTGATGAGCTGCTCCATAAATGAGGAGACACGAGACAAGCAAATGAACAGACACGGGACAAAAGAATAATTTCATTTAAGACTCTTTTTCTCGACATTACAAAGCTGAAACTAATGATTTGATAAGTTCGGAGGCAGCACTTATTCCACAGTACCATATTTGTGCCATAATATTATGTTCAACATATGTGGCCATCATAGGCAAATAATGGAAAAATATCTGTCCCATGTCTGCTCAGTCCACGTCTGCTCGGCCCGTGTCTGCTCACTTGAGACCTGCATCATTTTCACTGGACTTGGTCCCATATAGTCACCAACCTCCATTCGCTGCAGATATTCGGGTTCACCTATATTCATCTTGCTGCATAGCCACGGCTATAAATTTGCTGCATATATATATATATATATATATATATATATATATATATATATATATATATATATATATATATATATATACAGGACTGTTACATATCGCCTCATATAAGCACCCCATCTTCCTCTGTCTCCAAATCATCATCAGGCCATTTTGTGCACATTTTCACCTTGTTGCAGATAACAAATGGCGTCATAAGCGCTGGTAAACATATCATTTCATGTGACCCAGCGGAGGTCCTGAATTGGTTATGACTTTCCATGAATATAAGATCAAGATATATCAGTAGCTATAAGGAGGATTAGTTCCTCCCATCATACTGACAGGATTACAATGAAGGCAACGATGAGAAGGAGGTGAGACCATTCTCATGTTTTAGCGTGTGTTTAGACCAAAGCAGTAGACATCAATTCGCAGTCGTTGGCCAATTCAATGTTTTGAGGACAGGGCCTTAAGAAACAAACAGTTTAACTATAGAGCTATACGTGTCTTTTCTTATAGCACGACTGCTCATTTTGAGCACTGAAGATGTGTATAATTACAGCGCGTTAGACCCCATAACTTCCTGGTATCTTTACATAGTAAATGTACAAGTTTGCATCAGTGGTACTTGATTCTACATAATGAAAGGTAACTGTGGGCATGCGCTATTCAGACAAGATCCTCGTCCGAATAAGCACCTTTTTTAGACCAGGTTTTCAGAGAAACGGGACACAGAAAATGGGACATAGGAAACAGGATATATCTAAGACACAGGAAATTCGAAGATACATCTGTCATCATGTGTCTTATATAAGAAACAGAACCCCGACATTCCATGGAAACAGGACCTTTTCTCTTCTATCTATATAATCATATCTCTTCCTAGGCTGGCATGTATGGGTTTCCATGGCCCTATGGGTAAGGCGTCTGCTTCATACCCTTTATGTCCAGGGTTCAAATTCCACATCTGGCTCTATCATTCGTAGTTTTTTTGTTTTCAACTAAATAACATACAGGTCCCCAAAGATATAAGACACAGGAGCCCAAAGATATAAGACACGGGACCTCAAAGAGATAGGATACGGCACCCCAAAGATATAAGACAGAGGAGCTCTATTCATATTCATATTTCTTAGATCCCGTTTGTCATATGATCTCGTCCAAATAAGATCGTAATCCGGACGAGGTCTGGATATCACCAGCCAGAATTTTTACATGGTCCGTACATATATATAATATGGACAATAGACAATTGATAGAGTAGGTCTACTTCATGACAGGGGATAACTTTGAGGGTATTAGTCCCAATGGTAAGGCCCATCACATCCATTATTACATACTCACACCATCCAGAACAGCTTATTTCCACCTCAATGAACTAATATAGTGGATGGGCCAGAGGGCCAATTTCCTGAAAAAGGTACCATCTCGAGGGACATTCCTACCAATACTTGTTGGATACCTATATGTCTGTAGTTCATGGCCAGGTATGATAGGATTGCCAAATGAGTAGCTTAGTGTCCAAAATCACACGTTTTATGAGTAACATGCGGGTGGTCTTTGCGTTTTGGATTTGTCAAAACGTGGTTTTGTCGGCCGACTTATGAATTGCCAGCCGACAAAACATGGTTTTGTCGTCGGGAATTTAGTTGGCACCATTTATATCGCCCTGTGGACACACGGCTTTAGCCAACAACTGAACGCCCAACTTTCAGAACAATAGTTAAAGACCAGATTAATGCCAAGTTGGCTGATTGTCCGACAGACACATTATTCTGCCCTGGTAATGAAAATGCCCACCAATGGCTCAATGGAATTGCCCCATTATTTACATTTTGTATCATTATTTTCTCAGATGTCCATGGAACAGTTGCTTTGTGCTCTATCAAAGAGTCATGCAAGCGTTTTGGTCTGGATGAAACTTGCATTGTCTGCTAAACAATTGTTGTGACACAGGCAGGTATTTTTACCTTTTGCCGGGGCAAAAGTTAGTTTCAGGTAGCATGTTCCAAGGACCTGAGCGTGTTTTTCCTGCACCCATGCGCATCACATAGGTCACCAAATCCCACATAGAGTCACAGGTGGCGAAGTTGTCCCTCGTGTTATACTATACATGAAATACACTGAAAGCATGTATCTTTACAAAGTTTTTTTCCCCCTGACCCAAGCAAAAGTTTGTTTGCTGTGACACGTTCCAAGAACCGAAGCACATTATTTTTCCTCCAAGGGCTAACCATTTCAACGAATCCCACATCGAGCCGCAGATGGCCGAGCTGGTCCCTGTGTTATACTATACTTGAAGTTGTTGAAAATAGTGCTTCTTTACAAATATCCTTTTCTTGACTCCTTGAACTTTGCCTTTTCAAACAAAATGAAAGAAAGGAAAGTGTGCAGCAGGTGCTGTTTTGCTAGGTAGAGTAGGATAACCAGTAATCAGAAACAATCATTTTTATGCCAGTCCTTATCTGTGTATTTCATATTTATAACATCGGTGGGGTGGTGAAGCTTTTATTCTCCTTTTCTATCAGCTATCAATAGGCACGTGCAATAGGACGGTCATGCAGCACAAGTGGAAGAGTTGGCAGCTGGTTGACCTAGGTATACAGTGTACAGACCTCTGATGGAGATACAGGGGAAATCTGTTTTATGACACCCTTGATAACAAGCATAGATTCAAACACTGCAACAGCTTATGTGAAATGTTTTGTTGGTCTTTGTTAGATTTCTTCTCAGTGATATCTGCAGTGTATACTATCCTTTGGACAATTGGAGGCAAACGTTTCAGCAGCTAGATATACCACTACAATCAATATATTACGACTTTCATTTAGTTTCAATATCTATGAACATGTATAATTCTTTGATGATTATAGCTGTTGGGGCATGTGTCTTTAGCACTAGATGAGGTATAGACCAATCCATTAGATAAAATTAGTCGGTGCAATAGAGCAAGATAGACCATTGGTATTGGTACACAGAAGCTTGAGAGGTGCAATTCTTCATTTCCAATATGGAAAGTAATTCTGCCTAGGACATTGTCATTATACCGTTTGAGTGATGATATTGATGGAATCTATTAATTCTTTAGTAGGCAAACCACACCAGAATGGATTTCAAATATGATGCGCCATATCCATCACAATAGTGTGGGCTGTTAAAGCTAGAGTACTGGCAACATTGATGAAAAAAAAACACAAATTAATTCACAAAGAAGAAGGGCAGGAGACATCCTGTGATTAACATTATAAAAGTTTACCTTGAAAACATTTTCATATTATCATTATTATATCTCAGGAATGATACCGTGGAACCAACACACAAATGCTCATGAATGCCAAATATGCCTACAGAATTCATAGCCCAAAGATAATTGCCCTTGAGTAAAGACAGTGAGTAAGAAGAGAGGTCATAAAAGGTTTGGTCAGACAGTAGTGTGCTACCTGCACTATATAGTATGCTACCCGCACGTTCTCCTGCACAATAATGTTGATGGTGCACCTACTGGGATAGAGACCATACCAAAAATGGTCACCCAAGGATGGCCAGCACCCTATGGGTTGGGTACCCAATAATACTCTAAACATGGAGTTTTAGCACGTACACTCTCAGCCCGCATTGTAAAGCGGCTAAAAATAGCCCTGTAATTAGGCAGGGGGACCACCTGGGGCTACAGTACTGTGTACATCTGGTATGGGCGTTCAACCCTATACAAGGTAGTACTGTAGGTCACAATAAAAAGCATTGCACTGTTTATTTACAAGGGTGGGTTGACTATGTACTTGCGCCTACCCAGTTAGTACTCAGTCGGGAGTTGTTTTGTGATCGGAGATAAGAGATAAGATGAGGGTCCAATTGAGACCTTCTACTCCTGATCCCTGGTTTACAAATCTCTCTAGATATTTTTCTTAAAGAGGTCATTTCTATTACTAAATAGGCTGAATTTTTTTCTACATTTCCTCAAGTTAAAAAAATCCTGATTTGTTTTAGATTTTCTGTAAATCTTTCTACCAACGTATCAATGACCCAGAGGTTTAGAGCCCCACTGCCTCTGCCCACATCACCCTCCCGGCTGGGGAGGTTTCAGAAACGACTGACCTAGGCCTGTACCGGTATGTATTCGTTACAAAGCTGTTAGATATAAAAGATGAAATATTCGCTAACTGGAAAAAATAGAATTCAGTTTGGGCTGCAGTTTAATAATGAATAAAGATGTGATTGTTTTATGTATAGGGCCAAAAATGATCTTAGAAGTATCTATATGCAAAGGCAGACATAAACATACATACTATATCGATAATAAGAGATCTAACACACACCAGTTGCATATGTATGCAGGTATAAGCTACTCAACCCATCTGAGCAATAAGCTATTACCAGAACACTTATAAACAGATGTACTTTGCTTTGTAGAAAAGCCCATACAGCTCGTTAGGCACAGATGGGGTCCCCAGTTATTATCCATACCATTAGCAGATTCACAAATACCTGTTTTATCGCCTCCTTCAATAGGCACCACAAAGGTGACCCTTATTATCGCCCACTTCCTGTCAGTATGCTATTCGACGTTGGGGAGGAGTGTCCCTGAATGTATAAAAACAGTTGTCAGAATGTAGCCTTTCTAAATCAGGATGGTATCTAACCACGTTATGAATGCAATATTTACCATAATTTTTTCAAGATCAGATGTCACATTGCTATCATGATAATAATATTTCAGAACGGCTAACAGAGCAATAGGTAATAGATATAAAGAAATGGGCGAGCATAACAATGTAGACACTCTAGAATTATCTTTTAATTTCAGAAGTTACTTTTATCAGAATTCCAAACTTGCAAGCTGGGATTGTCAAATTCTGCTTACAATTGCATGATCAAATGTCATCTATAACTGTCTAACACGAATCTCTGTGAAGTCTCCTGAGTGTCAGAAGACTTCTATTGGTTTTACTGAAGGGGGCATTTTTTTAAATTCTTTTTTATTATTAAGTACAAATCAAATCACCTACATGATGTTCATCCGATTTGCTCCAGGATTTAAGCAACATCTTGGGATCCTACCATGGATGGTAAATGGCTTTATAGATATATAATATAGATTTTGAAGACAAACAGGGGACTTGATGGGGAGAATGGCTACCTCAGTAGCCTTAGTTTCCCTATTATTAAAGTGACTTGTCCAAAAAGTATAACTATATTAATCAACAGCTAAACTGAGCCATTTTCCCAGTTTGGCTCAGGGTATTAATATACTACTACTGTTGATAATTATAACAATAATATTGATAATAAGTCTATTATGCGTTTAATGTATGTTATGGGAACGCACAAGTGGATTTACGGGTTAATAATCCACGACGGCGTTCCCATAACATACATTAAGGCATTTATCTCATAGATTCCTCCATTTTGTATTAATTTCTTACCTTATAACCCAAGAATTAATCCAGGAGAAGACATTTTGTAAGTGCATGCAATCCGCTCGGTTCGCCAGTCCACCGTAGCCATTGTTTTTACTCCACCCGTCATACCCTCATCTTTCCAACGATTTTTCGGGTATAATCCAAGGATGTCAAGCCTTGTTATTCTACCACCGCCAAATATACAAATAGAAATAAGAATCCATTGATTTTCCATACCGATGCAATGCACACGGCCCGGTACACGGCCATTTCGTCTTGTTGACGCAGCAGGGAGGTGCCCGGATGTAAGAACTAGGTCAACCACACATCGAACAAGGAATGGCCGTACGAGGTGGGTGCCGACACGTATCGATGTAGAAAATCAATGGATTCTTATTTATTTCGAACAAAATGGAGGAACTAGGCATGGCATGTTCATATAGGATATCTAAGGATGGTTCTCTGTTAATAACTCCACCAGGCTCCATTGAAATCTATGCTAACGAGCTCTGTAAACTTCAGGTATGTCGGACAACTTTTCGTTATCTTCCATGTGTATTGGGTTCTACCACCGGTCGCCTTAGTATAGTGGACAGCGAGCTCGCCTCCTGCCCCAGCGGCCGGGGATCGATTCCCCGTTGAACCTAAACGGTTTTAGCAGGATATGTATGGAGGAGTTGACATTGTATACTTCTCCAATTTATTAACATGTCTGGATTGAAACCAGCACCTTCTTGAAGACGAAGAAAAGGTCTGAGAGTAGGGTTATGGTTTGATAATGCATGGGGGTTATGAGCAAAAAAGCACTGTCCAAGCCAAAATCGTGAGATAAATAATAATAAGTAAACTACTAGTATGACCTCATTGTTAATTCTACACAAATGCATGTTGATGTAAGAAATGGTAAATAGAGCCCTGGCAATGAAGGTAAATGACCCACCAACGAACTGAGTGACGTTTTCAAGGATGGGGCAGGGAGGGAATAGTGGATAGTTAGTGCTTATAACTCAATGCTAGCCATTGATGATGATACATTTGAGCATAGGCTGAAAACTCGCCATGGGTGTATCATTCAGGAAGTCTAGTTCACTTAAATTTCCACTGGGGGTGGGTCCAGTGGGGTTATTTTGAACCTTTTGAAGGCAGCAGGATTTTTGCCATTTGAACATTGGGTTTAATTCTATCCCATATCTTCAGGCCCCTGTACAGCGCGCCTTTCTTATATCAGCATTGGTTTCCTTTCTGGCAATTTGAGCTTCAGGTCACCTCATGTACGAGGGGATATTTTCGGCCTTAGGTTGAGAGCTTGTGACTTTTTATACATAACTAAAGCTAACTGCATTTGTCGTTGGTCAATTAACTTCTGAATAGAGCAGTCAATGTGGAGTTAGTCCGTCCTGTGGGATTTATCATACTTTTTAGTGCAGATATGCAGTGCTCTGTTTTGAAGGGTTTAGAGCCGTTTCACTCTAGCTTTTTTGGCTCCCTCGAAGACGAAGCTTTAGTAGTCCATATACGGTAATATGGTCTGCTTATATACCAGTAGGGCTGTTTGTTCGCTCATGCATTTTCTTAGTTTCCCTAACTTATATATTTTGTTACCAATGCCAGTGGCAGTGATTTTCATATGATTTCCGTTCTGCATGTTCCTGATAATTTCGGCAGTTATAGTCCTGCAGAATGGTGAAATGTGTGTGCATTTTATCATAGAAGCATATAATTTGGTACACTGGGTGTGTTTGATATGCACTTTCAAACTAGAGTAAGGCCCAAGCTAAATTTTTCCAATATGCCTGCCAAATCCAAGATGGCCACTATTGACTGATTTGTTGACTGAAGTTTTTTTCCCAAAATCACAAACTGTTCATTACACATCAAACAAAGCCATGAATTGAGGCTTGAATGACACAAAGAAGTGTTGCTGTGATAATGTTTGGCCATTTCAGTTCCTTTCTCTCAATTTAAATCCAATATGGCTGCCAGATATTGGTATTAAATGCATACTATGGACGTTCTACTTTACAGACATCACTATATAATAAATCTGTGATTCTTCTTGGATATTAGCCTCTATAGCCCCACCTGAAAGTCAAATTTGACATTTACATAGTATTGCTTGCTGGTTTTGCAATCCAAGATGGCCACCAGTGAGTTTAGTATACATTCTGAACCTCCATATCTTTGTATATTACAGTAACATTACAGATGCAAGTTATTTTCCCCCAAATCACAAGCTTGTTTTTTTTTATATCAATCAAAACCATGAGTTGAGACCTGGAAGACTACAGTGTTGATGTGATAATGTTTTGCCATTTCTCTCAATTTAAATCCAATATTTATGGTTGCCAGATACTAGCCTTACATGTATACTAGCGACGTTCTACTATGCAGACATCACTCTATGGTAAATCTGTGATTCATCTTGGGTATTAGCCTCTAAAAAACCTAGTTGAATGTTGATTCTAACATTTACCTAGTAGAATTTCCTGGTTTTGGATTCCAATATGGCCACCATTGAGCTCATTATACATCCAACCCTCATACCTTTGTATATTATAGTGTCATTACAGATAGAATTATGAATACAAGTCATATCCCTCTAACTTCATGTCCAAGCCAACTGAATGCTGAATATACAATGTAAATGAATGTTCATAATTCATGTAACACAATACCCTGTCCTGCATATAAGGTGTACCTAGCATTTACGCCAGACTTCAGGGTGCAGCTAAGGGTTTAATCAGACCAATTCAATTGTATAGTGGACAATACGGCACACACCCAACACCTAACTTAGGCTGATCCTATAAGGTGCAGCAGGGGTCCCTGCTCATATAAGCCATGTCATATATCCAGGGTATTACTGTACTATGAAATATGAAAAGCAATATGTTTTGTCTGTTTACAATATGTTTCTATTTATTATTGTCTGCATATTGAGATGGCAACATTCAGGATGGTTGGTCACTGACTGTAGATGGACTAATGCTTTGGTAAATGCTGATGTTGCTCCAGGCATTCACACTGAGTATACCAGCAGTCAGCCATCACATGCTCATAAAGTAGGCCTATAAGGATGACCTTAACCTTTTTGTGCCCAGGATTATTTAGCTATTTCTAGATTGTTCCTATATCAATGGTTTCAATCTTATAGTAATTTTTAGTTTGCATATTGCTTTTCATGAGGACAGTTTTGATTACTTATCTGAATGTTCTTTGGGTAGAAATTTCTTATAATCGTAAATATAAAAACATCAAAATGTATTTTTTTTTGTGAGAAATATGACAACATACATACATTCTATCTGATAATGTTTGTAGATTGCTCTGGTGTTCATAGGGCTGAGTCTTCTATTCTTTAGCAAAGTCTTGTAATTTGGAAATGAAATGATTTCTTTTGATATCAATAATATGGGAGCTTTCTGTATCAGGAATAAAGCATATTGAAAACATATTCAGGATATCCTGAAAAGGTTAAGGTGAGATGGTAATTTTCCATCCTCAATTTTTCAATTTGGCACCCAGAAGTTCTCTAATAATGCATGCTCCGTGAAACAGGTAGTGCCACTGCACTCATGAGGTGATACCCTTTTTAATGGTGGTTCAACTTAGAGAATGGACCCAGGAGAAGTGTCTTGGTGATTATATATGTCCAGATAGCTATTTTAAAGTCCAAAACCGCGCCAATTGGCACGGTTGGGCACCATAGGGTTAACAGCTCAGAACAGTATGTGAAAAATGTTGGATCAAAAGCCCACAGTCTCAGGGCTAGGCAAGCACACTAAAACTAGTACTCCCTGAGTACGCAGGATTTTGCTCCTGATAATCTTTGCATCTTTGCTATACAGTCATTGGCAGCCAATTTATCTGTACAACATGATCATACTGAAGCAAACACAGCATGAAGTGGCTGCTCAATTCAAGAAAGGCAAGTTTTTGGTCAAGAGGACATCAGATTTCTTTTCAAACATTGTTTTTGACCAGGCTCATGAACAACATAATGCCTTTGTTCCATTTATATAAGCTTGCAGAAATCATCAACGGTTCATAGAGATGAATGTATACAGACCTGCTGACAGGAAAAGGAGAAATCAAACATATAGACCCCAGTATGGGCAACACTTCCATACCTCACAAAATTGAGATTTTGTCATGAATAAGATTAACTGGAAGATACAAGCATGGGAAGTCACCACTCCCATGTACAATGTTTTGCCCTGCCAAGGACTTTGTTATTTTAATGTTTAAAATTACTGTAAGAATGGGCTTTCATACCTTGTTTGTGAGGGTAACTGCACTGGGTGTAGTTCAACTCAAGGGAACTCCGCTTTATGTCACTTGTATTTACAACTCTAAAATGATTAGATGTGAAGATATCTGGTTTATAATGAACATAGCTTACTATTATGAATAGCTCACTATAAGTTGCATGCAAGTATAAGCTGCACCTGAGTTAGACAGGAAGCTGCATAAGCTGCACCTAAGGACAGAGAATTGATGGTTTAGTACTTTTCAATAGGGTTAGGCTAAAAATAATAATCTGTCAGTTGAATAAGCTACATCCTGGTTTTTGGGAAATTTCTTTATGCTGCAGTAGGCCTCTTTTCCATGTATAAGCCATAGCTTGTATGCTGTGATTCACAGTAGTGGCTATCTTGGATTTTACAAGACAGCTTATAATACTAAATGAATGTTATATTCGAATGGGGCTGAAGTGGATGAAACATCTTTAAGCATTAGCATAAATGTAATACAATACTTTGCAGCCATTTTTGATTTGAACAGAGAAAAATTACCAAATGTTATCACAGCAAAAATTCTTTGTGTCTCCTCAGCCTCAATTCATAGTTTTGGTTGATATGAAATGACAAACATGTGATTTTGGGAAAAATAGCTTGCATCTGTAATGTTACTGTAATATACAAAGTTATGGAGGTTCAGAATGTATACTAAACTCACTGGTGGCCATCTTGGATTGCAAAACCAGCAAACACTACAATGTAAATGTCAAATTTGACTTCCAGGTGGGGTTATAGTAGCTAATATTCAAGAAGAATCACAGATTTACAATAGAGTGATGTCTGAATCGAAGAACATCTCTAATATACATTTAAGACCAATATCTGGCAGCCATATTGGATTAGAATTAAGAGAAATCGCCAAACATTATCACAACAACACTTCCGTTGTCTTCTAGGTCTCAACTCATGGTTTTGATTGATATGAAATAACCAGCTTGTGATTTGGGGAAAAATAGCTGACATCTGTAACATTGCTATATCATACAAAGATATGGGGGTAGTACAAACTCACTGGTGGCCATCTTGAATTGCAAAACCAGTAAACACTACTATGTTAATGTCAAATTTGACTTTCAGGTGGGGTTATAGAAGCTAATATCCAAGAAGAATCATAGATTTACTATAGAGTGATGTCTGCATAGTAGAACCTCTCTAGTATACATCTAAGACCAATATCTGACAGCCATATTGGATTTAAATTGAGAGAAATGGCCAAACATTATCACAGCAACACTTCTTTGTCTCTTTCAAGCCTCAATTCATGGTTTTGTTTGACAGAGCATATCAAAATACCCCAGTGTACTAAATTATGCGCTTCTATGATACAATGCGCGCACTACCCTGATTCTTGCATGATTCTGCTGGACTATTACAGCACTTTGCAGATCGAGATTGTGCAGATAAAGGGCTCGTATCTTGACATTAAGGCGACATCATTTCCATGCTTAGTAAGTGTTGTTTAAGCCTTTTTATATTTTTAGTAAGGATCTGGGTCACCCTGATTAAAGGATTTGTCCACTAAACAACCATTGGCTGCCAGATGCGTTGTATGATGGTCAGGGCTTGTGAAAGGATACCCTAGGGTAGCATGTGGTGGTAGATACCAAGCTCCAATTGTCACATCTGTCCATGGTGTCGGGTGCCACCCTACAACTGGCCATCTGTCACCTTAGTAGAAAACATCTCACGAGATGCTGCTTCTGTTTCCCCTCATGGCCTCAGAGTTTATAGTTTTCCTGTAAGTAGAACTGGTAAAAGGAGTGAACTTTATCCTTCTACTGCATGAAAAATGTCAGGCACTCAGTGTGAAACCTTAGTGTGAAACCTTAGTGCTATGGTTACACCATTCAATGCAATATATTATGATATCGGAACATACTATAAAATATAAGATGAAGTCATTGTGAGCAGACGTGAGCTGCTCAGGCAAAAGCACCACCTGGTGGAGCTCGCATGAAGCTGTGCCTAACGGCCACCAATAATTCCTCTAACCACATAAAAAGTGCACCCAGACAGAATGGAGCACTGGGCCAGTGTCTGTGGTGGGCTTGTCGTGCCTGGAAGAGCTAAATATAGACCTCACCCAGAATGGTGCTGGTAAAGACCTTCTCATTCCATGAACCCATTGGCTTTGACACAGGAATTTTGGAAAATGACTCCATGGAGAAACCAAGGCCCATCGAAGGGTCACTGAAGCCTCCAATTTGAAAGTTCTTTCATCAATTATAAGAAAACACTTTCAAGGGTCATCAGAAGATCTATTTGTTTTCGAGTGAAACCATAGTTTATCCAACGATTGACCTGGTTCAGAAATTACATTTTGATTAAGCCTGTTTTATCCCCCTGCCAGTGCTTCTCCCCCCGCCACGTTGCCATCTATTTTTGTCTGTTCTTGTTTTTCTCTATTGCCACCTCGGCCTTTAATTCTTTAATTTTTTTCCCCATTGACATTTGGTAGTTTCGCCTCGAGTTCAGAGGAAATAATTAACTAAACAAATTCTCGCGGCCAGACAGGAGTTGTCTTCTAAGTAGAAAGTGGGGATCGATTTACTTTTTGATCCTCCATTGTTGACGGGTCACTTGCCTTCGTACCCCTCTCAACAGTAGTTATCACTTCTAGGAAAATGGCAGAGGAAATTGAGCCAATCAGTTGGTCACTCGATGTGAATTTATTTAAAAGTCTTTGAAACTTAGACTCTCAGAATTACTTGTGCTGAGTGGTGTTGATGTGAGGGAACAGTGAGAGTACCTAACTGCGGTTATAAGTTTATCATTTGCTTCAAGTTTACGTATAATTAGCTGTATTGGATATAAGTCAGAATTGGCATTTTGATCATTTGGAATGTCTCCAGCTATCATTGAATTGTCTTGTGAATCATGATTTGTAAGTAGATAATCTTTAATTAAGGCAAAGCTTTTCAATATGATATAAATCCACGACATTAAATACAATGGACCAATACATCAATTGATATCTCAACTTGTTATCAAACTTGTTACCAAACTGGTATAGGAGGCCATTTCTTACTGTACTACGATCGCACACAGTTCTACGACCTAAAATCTCAATGCTATTCCTATGGGGGTGTTGGTAGAGTGCAGTTGTAGGATGTTTCCACCATATATACAAAACGGCAGGCCTCGACTGGCTTGCATGGAGCACTCTCCCAGCAGAGACTCTCATAGGCATTCCGCTGTTTGGCCGTACAGAGGGATGGCATAGACTATGCTGGGAGAGCTGTTGAGCTGTAACAAACTGCATTGTTGTTGAACGCAGTGCCTTGGGCATAAGGTGGCGCTAAATTGTTCAACCTGGGGACACTGTTTGTTCAGTCTCAGGCCATTCAAACATAGCAGTTTCTTAGAGCTATCAGTTTAATCAGTTTGGCGTTTTTGTTGATGTTTTTTGGCCCAGTTTGTATTGACATAGGACTGACTGTAGGGGGGGGTAGGGGCACGACCGAGTCACCTTTCGCATGCCACTATCCAGCGGCGCAGCCGCTGGTGAACTTTATAAAATGGCTGGTAGTGCACTGCTGCACTATAGAAGTGACCTTGAGTGCATTATAGCGGTGTAGTGCACGCCTGAGCAAGGTCAATGTAGCTGTTAACAAGTTGAGGGCCATTAATTGGTCTAGAAATACATTGATTGGGTGATTTTTTTAAAGGTGATGTACAAGGTTTTATAAAGACAATAGACAACTCTTTCTTTATATCTTGACTGTCTGTTGTCCTATAATGCACGCAGATGCACTTGTGTATAATAGGAACACAGACAACTGGTCTCGATAAATAAAATCGTTGTCTATTCTTTATCCAGAAATCAAGTATTGAGTGCATGAAAAAAAATTGATATTTACATCACCAGCTGTCATTCTAACATAGTTCAATCCTTCTCTTTGCAGATTTGGTCGGTAGTGCTAATCCTGATGATCGTACTCTCCATTGTAGTCTTGTCACTGGAAACAGTGCTTGATATGCGACAAGGACCCCCCTCTTTTTGGGAGGAGCTTTCAAATAGAACAGAGCGAAGGCTTGTGTTTATCCTTGAAAACTCCGAACCCCATGAGTCGCTAGTCTGGATTGAAATAATCACCCTCATTGTGCTCACCTTTGAATTTTTTACTCGCCTGATGACAGCACCAGATAAGCGGCTTTTTTGTCGTGGACTGCTTAACATTGCTGATCTGCTCAGCATCATCCCGATATGGGTAATGGTTGCCCTGGAGATGTCAAATGTAGACTTGTCAAGGAAAGAGAAAGGAGCAGTTGTCTTTGCCTATTACTTTATGATGCTATTGAGGATGCTCAGGCTGTTCAGATTGTTCAAGTTGGTGAAGCATTACAAGACACTCAAAATCCTCCTGATGGCCATCAAGGCTAGCTACAAGGAACTTATCTTGCTTATAATCTTGCTCACCATGGGGGTGATAATCTACGCCAATGTCATGTTCTTTGTGGAAGTTGAATATGACAACTTCATGTCTATTCCAGAAGGTTTCTGGTGGGCCATCATCACCATGACAACGGTTGGCTATGGAGACGTCTACCCAAAGTCGGCTTTGGGTCAGGTCATTGGGAGCGCATGCGCGATAACCGGAATCCTGGTCATCGCACTTCCGGTGCCGGTAATAGCCAACAACTTCCATGCTTTCTATGCATCTGCACAAGCTGTGCAGCGCATGCGAGAGAGGGAAGAGAAGGAGATAATGAAAGAACAGAGACTGCAGCAGGAAGAGAGTCAGAATAGCAAGGGCAAACAAGAAAAAAGCAAATTAAATGCAGAGAAGAAAGCCGCAAGCGAGGTGGAAGAGGCAGATAACAAGTTTCCAGAGTCACTAACTATTGATAACCTTATAAGTAAATCGCCAGAGACATTTGCCCTGACACAGTCTGACAATTCTCAGGTTTGACATTTTGAGGTTTAAGCATGAACTTGCTTTCCTGACCTCATACATATCCAAAAGCCATGAGGTCATGGAGGATTGTGTTGTAGCAGTGCTGCAGTGAGTGGCTTTATTGTAGGGTGGCCGGAGTATTTCTTTTTAACGATATGATTAAAAATTATTATGCACCTACCTATAGGCCTAATGTTGACATTTGATAAACATTTTGTGTCATGCTGGTACACTAAGTACAACCCAAGCTATACCTAATTGAAAATGTGTTACCACTGAACTCCTTCTGAAAGATATGAGATTCCATACTGGAAACACACATGCTCCACATACCCCAGGTATGGCACAGATCTGCCACCTAGTGACTATTGCAGGTACCATTTACCCAGACCCTTACACAGTCATAAATCTGAGATATCACTCACTGGTCCCTGAAAATTCAGAAATAACCTGGTTTTCTCAATTGCCAATATTTAATTTTAGGAAGTTAAGCCACAACATGCAAAACACCTTAAAAGTTATGAAAAGTGACATCTTTTACATGTATGTATGTGTGTGCCCAGCTGGTGGAACCTTCTATTGATATTATATTGAAAACTAGGCAAATAGGCCACAAAACAAGCCCCAAAAGGTTGCCGGTGATCTCTGAGGGTTGGCACTATCATTCTCACTCCAAAAACATCCTGTTCCCTTAGTTTAGAGGTTTTTTAGCAGTTTCCCGCTTTTTCCCCCCATCATTATTTTTCTAATGACCCTTGACCTGAAAAGGGCTTTTTTGAAGTGCTTATTAAGAATAGAAATTATTTGTATAGGTGGACATTAAGATATTGTGGGGATGGCCTGAAGAGAGTAGATTATATTTAAGAAAAGGAATCTTGTTAAAATGTTGATTTGCAGTTGAATGGTGGTTATTCTCCCAAAGGTCAGGTTAAACAAGAAGGCATGGATAGAACTGATGCGAATGTGAAACAGGCAGGTACCTTGAAGTTTTTCAATAGATTTCCCCATTAAAGAGTAAGAATTAAGCCTAATGCTTTATATATGGGGTGCTCCCATCCAGGATCATCTTTGAGCAAGTGATTAGAATCTCCACATTGTCCCTATCCAGAATGGGAGGCTTCTAGAAAAGTGACATTTACTATAGCATCAGCCAGGGGAGGCGAAATCAGCCTGACCCTCCGGCCACCCTATTTATTGATATTGTATGATATGATGGATTAATTCAAGGGTTGTTTCCTCTGTACGGTAGGGTGTCTTAGAGACCAGATGAGGCTTAATTCAGAGTATTGTATGTAAAGATTGTGAACACAACAAGGGTCCTCCCTTTGGGCGTGGAGACACTTTCCTTTACACTTCATTGACATGCAAGCTGTTTTTGTTATATATGCGACAAAACGTGGAAGATGGTAACATTCTGGGAATTCGATATAATATTATAGATCGCCTAAACCTCGCATAAATTTCTGAATATAACACTATATAGCTAAACGAAAATAATTATATTATTCATGAGAAAATGACCTTAGTCTGATTTTTCATGAGAGCTGGAATTTTGCTAGAATCAAGATGATGTTCTGTCTTTCTGACATCCTCTTATTAGAATGCAAAATAATGTTTTAACAGTAAACTTGTCCTTTTATTCTCTTACAAAGAGAACATCTTTATCTCATTGTTGCCTCCATGAGAACTGCAGAAGTGGAAACAGGAAAGCATCATTGCTACCAGATCTAGGATCTTTCTTTAGTTTATGGATGTTCATACCACCCATCTTCAATTGGACATTCTCCGCAAATTTCTGGAATATCTTAAGCACATAAAGAGTCAAATTCTACCTGAGGACATGGATCTGGATAGAAGGATTTCCTCCATTATCACCTTTTGTCACGTTTTGTCGCATTTGAATGCAGTTACTGTACTTGCATCTTGTACTGAATATAAGATGCCTTTAGTGGGTTCAGATCCAAAATATGTTGCAAGTCACATCTTGCTGAGAGTTCTATGTTTAGAAGCTAGTGAGATAGCTGGCGAGACGGCCATCTGTTTTAGTTATTATCATAATAATGATAACAGACATAGCATGCATAATTTTATCAGGATAACAAAACTGGTTAAAGGTAAGATGCAAATAATCACAAGGAGACAACTATTCATAAGATATAAGCCAGTGTTAAACATTGTTTTATAGATATGTGTTGTATATATATATATATATATATATATATATATATATATATATATGTATATATATATATATATATATATATATATATATATGTATATATATGTATATATATATATATATATATATATAATGCATATACTTTGTGCATATATACATAATTATGTGAATACATATTCAGCCAGCCTGTGGACAGGTGCTTAGGCACTAATGATTTATTGTGCAGCCTATGTGTCTTAGAATCACCATCTAAACACACAGATGTGTGTGCATATCTCAACGATTAGACATAATAACAACTTTCATACGAACTCCTTTTGAAAAAAGATTCAATTTCTATAAGGATTCTTTTTTTCTATTCATTACTATACTCTTACCTTAAATTCCTCCAATGTAGTAACATTGAGTTTGGCTGTAGATGCTCCTATAATATGAACAGCCAGTCATTTCGGTTCGAGGGTAATATTTATGTTATAAACATTCCAGTGTTCCAACTCCTCCTAAGAGGAGAGGAGAATATGGGAAAGAATTTATGTAACTGTTTCATATTGCTCAGTTAAAGTTGAGGTATGTGCTAAATGCTAACAGAAAACAAAACCCTATTTTCAATATTTTATAGCATACGTTGATAGCATTTGCATCAAATAAAAGATTCTGATATAAATAGGAGGTATTGTATGGCAACACTATTGGGCTTATGCTGCATTATTTAGTCCTATGCCTTGAGGGTGTTGCAAAATAAGTTTAAGTTAGAACAATGAAGTGCAAACCATCATATAGAACGCCTCTTTGAGTTTAATCAGTGATAATTGATCAAAGGAAATATATCAAATTGTGCCAGAAAAAGCATCAAACAGCGTCTGGAGGTTAATTCAAAAGATCCTGTCATTGCTACCCTTGCGATGGTAGTGTAGGTACATCTTATAAAATCTAGTCAGTCTACCCTAGCTTTTAAGGTGGTGGTAGCCCAGTCAGACACAGCAAGTCCTGCGGATCCTTCACTATTCCTTGTCCAGCCTTACCACCACTGTAATGGTACTGAAAGAAATGTATAGTGGTTTCCCCTTAGTATAAGTGCACCTATAGGGAACACTCCTCCTCTCAAGAGTAAATTTGCCTGCTGTATACATATAGGGGAGGGAGGAGGTTGGCTGAGGATCCTTGAGGGCTCTTCGGGCTACTCATGCGTTAAGTGCACTTGCATATGCCCCTTGAATACTGTACAGGGGTCAACTGCATACTCTATAAGTAGCTCATATAGGGAAGGGGAACTTTTGTGTAATCACTGTTGTGAAACGGAGTGTTTCCACAGCTATTCTTTCATTATGGACCTCTTGCCCCTGTGGACAGTGGGTTCTGCTTTTGATTGTGTATGCGGAGCCTAGGCTACCACCACTGGAAACAAAGAGCTGGCTGTGATAATGCCAAACAGTCACACCTTACCATCCCTGAAATGGATAAGGCAGAAATGTTCCTACCATCGCTGGGGTAGTGATGGTAGGGCCTTTTGAGTTAACCTCCTGATTGCACACTTAGTCTTACGGTGCTGTGCAAGCACTCCTGGGATGCATCTGGCCCAAATGTGACATCATAGAATGCATTAGCTAATTTTGCTGCTCTTCTTTTTAATGGTGCATGTTTCACTAACCATGCCAGATTGCATTTACTTAGTACAAAACCTAAATATCTTAAAAACAGTGTACTGTTTTCTTTTGATAATGAAAGTTCTGATATTCAGACCTTTATATCCATGGTTCTTAGAATTTAAATCTTAGTTGATAACCCAGCCCCTCTCAAGATAAAGCTGTGCAGGCACCTACTTATAAAAAGTGACTCCTTTGAAAAAAATCTTAAAACAATATTGGTTATCTATAGGTAAAATATGTTTTTACAGGGAATGTTTAGCACATATCTCATCTTGAATTTAAAGAAGGGCTATCAGTTTATATCTGGCACGCTTCCCACACTGTGTACATGAAAAGGTTGCAAGGAATCATCTGGTGATGGTTCCGAAGTTCCACTTGTTGATTTAAATGTGAATTATCTTTAAGACCACAGTAAGGATAATATTTTAGTGGGGTATCATGAATGTAATTATTTTCCATAACAATGTAAAATCCGATTCTGCCTGAAACAATTTACTGATAACCCATCTTTAATAAACAGTATTATTGACCCTTTCCTCTACAATCAATATGTAAAGGATTTTCTTGCACCACCATGAGTGCAATATTACGATTGTGATAAAATTCAAATCTTTCTCTTTGTGTGAGAAAGTTATATTATATGCGCTATGAAATGAGTATAGTCAACACGTCCTATATTGAAATGAGTATGATACATGCGTACTATATTTGTTTCCATTGATTAAAAATGAAAAAGATTGACGTAAAACATGTTTTAAGTACCAGTATACCTAGTTATTTGATGTTAATTCTGTCGTTGTTTCGACTTCCAGGGTAGTAGTTATTAGTAACTTGTCTATCAATGACAACACTATAAATATCATTAACATGTTGATTGTGTTGACTTCTCCAAATACCTTTAGTTGACGTATTCCAACGAGGTTATTTATCGATTTGCATAGTACTTCGTCATAGATTCATTTGAGAATGAAAGGTTTAGGAAACAGGGTTTTCTGATTGATGCACCAAGACGAGCAAGAAAATTAATATTAATCTAAGGTTTATAGTACAGGAGGTATCACTGGAGGCTGGCCTTATGATATAATCTCTGAAAACGGTTTGGATACAAGCAGTGCAGAACCAAGTCAATAGGCGTATTGGTCCTTATTTCAAGTAGGTTGAAAGAAATGCCGCATCGTGATGATTAAGCTTGAAACGGGAGATGTAATCCAAGATATCGAACAAAGCCTCTAAAAGAGAATTGGTTCCAGGTATTTATTTTCATTAAATCTTGAAGGAAAAAGAATCAGGAATGATGTATATTTTAGGACAGATTCTGTTGGTGAAGTAGATTGATATAAGACTTTTGGACGATAAAAAGGATGAAAAGCAAGTTCTAAAGTTAGGACCTGCATTTAAATGCATAGGTGGACCTATTAAGAGGCTACCACATTATATTTCAGTAGAGCACAATATGGAATTGTCATATTACTCACTTTTGCACTCGGTGTCAAATGTTTTGGGAACTCTATGATACCAAATAGTACAAGACGTTTTGTGAAGGTGAAACACGTACATGTACTTATATAATTAAGTTGAATGCTAGTGCCAGCACTTATCATGGTGCCAACCATTCCAACAATGTCAATTCACACAAATTTTATTTACTTCCATTTATGCTCATTAAAAGTGCCAAACACTTTGCGACCTATAGAATTTTCTTTAACAATGAATGGCCCAAGGAAGTTCAAACGAAAGCCAAACTGTTTGTTAACAGGACGACAAGTATATAATGTGCAAAATAAAACGGGAATGTGAAACTGGGTGTACTGAGAATATCTACGCTGTCGCCTTACTAAGGGGCAAATCACAGAATTAAGGTGATTCTATGAAATATGTCGTTATTCCTTTGTCAATAATTACCCTCGAATAAAATTGTTGAGTTGAAATGATATGACGTTTAAGAGTTTCATTATTGGGAGCCATGAATTACTGCTGAAAGAAATCAGATTATTTATGGCTGTTTTGTAACAATTGGACTAAGGGCATGGCCTCATTGGCTTATTTGCAAGTGGTTTTGGTCTTGCCTTACTCTCCTATTCTTTGAAAATCCAAACTTATATTGGCCTATTCATCAGCACTTGTGACCTTTCAAGGGTCACAAAGGGCATACATCATGCCCATTTCTTCCAATAATGCGTGAATGAAGCCTTTGTGCCTGGGAATGTTCGACAGGGCTGCATGCATGCAAAAATAGACTGCATTGACACTGCTTTGACCTGACAGATTTAATATGTACATAATATATGATTAGTGTAGACTTATTTAGGTAATTTCACCTTTAGTCCGTTATTCTACAAAATAATATTCAAACATCTTATTCTGAAATATGTCGATAAGAATACATGTAAGACCCTTTTTCGAGCGTCTGGATGCAGATGCAGTGGCATAAAATTACCAATAATTAGATCGAGTTTACGAACACTACTCCAATCTCTCAGTCTCAATGTAAAGGGTTTCCAAATGCAGCCTCTTCAGCATCACTCCCCAAAATGTGGCTTCTAGGGCCTGTCGTCAACAAATCAATGTCGTCGACTGGACACGTGATTACCACTTACTCAAGCCGATACCTTTCAGCGTTTGAAGAGTTCTGCCTTTCTCTTATCGCTCCTATCACCTTTATCATCCCATACCCGTCCATCTGACTCCCCACCACTCGGATACCAAACCCTGATCAGAAATAGGCAGTGATTTATGTCAGGGAATATTGGTAAGAATATGGTCATTTCTCCTAAAAACAGACAGCCAGGCTGATAAACATTATCTTCTAGCCGAAGTCATTTGGGGATTTATGCCATTCAGGTGTGTGGATACATGTGAAAATGATATGAGGAAAAGATCAAGTATTATCTATAACAAAGCACCATTCCACACCTGAAGGCTATTCCATTCTATTGCCTCCTTTTTCGGGGTTAGGCAATGTTCACTTTTACACGCATGCATTTTTGAAAACATGCAATGGACTATTTAAGTAAAAATGAATATCAATGTAGATACATCTAGTAGATGTATGTGACTTTTGGACTATGGGTGCTTGACTAGAGGGAGAATATTGGTCCCTAGGCATGGGACTAGCAAAGACTCCTTTTACCTTTCACTGTGTCCTCTTCATAACAGTGTAGGATCGGAGGTGGGGGGCCTAATGGCGTCGAGTAGGTTGTTCTTGTAGGTCTCAATAGGATCATTAAACAGGAATACAGGGGACAGCCTGGAAGCAAAGCATCTTCCTTTCATGAGTGGGGACTTGGAATAGACCTGTTGTTGCGTCTTGATAGAGTGTGGCGAATGGCCGGCGCTTGATATGAACTAACATTGTTTATTACTTCTATAGATAATTAAATAGCAGTTTAGATTCTGGCAATGCACATTGGATCCTTACCCAGACCAAACCACCAGAATTATATAAAATAGGTTATTCCTATATCCAAACTATTTCAGAATTGGATAATTGGAGTACTGATCTAGATCTACATGACTATGCACAATGTATTAGGTAAACTGAGCAGATGTAGGTTTGGATAGGTACCACAGGCATAATATTATTAAAGCATTACTCATGGTCAGAAGTATTTAACCACATTTCCAGTACAAATAAAGATAAATAGTTTGATGTGGCCTTCCCCTTTATACAGTGGTGGATGAGGAGGGAATCTACACTAAATATTTCTGATTAAACTAACTCCAGTGAATCCTATTCTGCTTTCTGGTGAAGATCCAAAATATTACAACATTCAGATAAACAATGTCATGTCCTTGGCTTCGCTGTGTAATAATATGTTTCTCATATTATCAAAGCTTGTCAGATTCATAGAGCTCTTCTTCACTGCCCATCCCTTCCATGCCTCAGTGGGGTGCTGAACTTGAACAATGACGCAAATCCTTATCGACATGGCAGAGGGGCTCACCAAACACCACTTTGGCATCTAATCAATACATCGGTCTTTTGTCCAGGCTCCTTAATATCGCCCACATCTACATAGCAGCTACGTCACTCTATCACTAAAAGAGTGCTCCCTTTCATCTCTCTGATAGGGTCTGGTGGATGGCACTACTGAGACCACTGCTTTACTCATATTCTTATACTTTTTTATGCACTGCACTTGCCCATGGGCATTCCTAAAGTATATATGATTAACCCTACGTGGGTGGGTAAGACCAGAGTTCTGTTACATAATTATATGAATTACCAGTTTTTTTAACAGACACAAGAGGCATTGTCCGGAGTTTGACAGTTGAGATGGTGATTGTTAAAGGTAAGCCATTAATCAATTACAATCTATTTACACATAGATAAATCAGTTTATACCATGGTTATGGGTCATTTGCATAATTTTGCATTCAAGTTTAGGGATAAAACTCGTGCAATTAACCACAGCTAGAATGAACAGTAGTTGACACTAAACCGAAACAGAATTTTGACAGCGCATTGACGACAGAATATATGAGCCATTTCTAGCTTTTACATACCAAATCTGATGAAAAGACTTGAAGGGAAGAATGTATGGAGGTTATGTCAATAGAACTCTTGTATATTCCATGATATTAAGGCAAAATATAAAAAAAAAAAAACACCCGTAAACTTTCAAAGCAAGCGGCGGGCTGCACGTCTCCGCCATAGCGTCAACATCCCCTGTCGCGCTGCAGTCCAACCATCTGGTGTATATGGCTGATAGTCACAGATCATTGTAAAATGGGTTGTCTTTGCCTCCCACTCAATAAATTGTTTAAAATAAGAGATCTAGTTGTGTTATCTATGCATTCTGGTTCTTAACGCTCGGGGCCTGAAGGGGAACCATGGTTTTGCCTAGTTCCTATGCATAATAAGTGAGCTACAGGGGTGCAAAGGGCCAAAAAGGGTCATTTTTGGGGTAAAAACGAGGGACTAATTTTTTCCCCTTGCTACCTTGAGGGAATATAGCCTTAAAATCATCTATAGAAACATGGGAAGACTAAGAAGAAGGCCTATTATTTGTTTTATTGACTTGATGCAGTGCCGGGGAGGTATTCACCAACACTGCGCTTAAAACAAAATAGCCTCACTGAGGTCTTAAGTTAAGGGGGGTAACATATTATGTTTCACATAAAAAGATACATTGTAGTACGCCTTAAGGTACAAGTGATATAACCACACAAGTAGCTTAGCACTACATCAGCGTGGCATTAGACGGGTGTACGATCAGATTTATACATATTGATGTTGTTGATCAGTTTTTTTTTACCATATATACATGTACAAATATTTCATGATGGCCAAGAGCACAAAATAGACACAAATTCCAATATAGCAGTAGAAGAAACTACCTAATGGGGGTATTCCACCAAAACCGATGATATTGCCGGGCCGATTAGCTTTTTTCCTCATCCACGATGATCATCGTGTATGAATCTGGGATGAAAATTGTCGGTCCGATTTGCCCACAGAGACAATCGGATGCCCTTTTCTGCCCACTTTCATCGCTCTTCCACTGAGGATAGGGTGACTTCCGGATACCATCTGCGATAAAGGTGTTTAAATATATAATTTTTTTTTTAAAGTCATAAAATGGGTGTCAGAGCACCAGCTGCTTCCTTATAGTGCATCAGTAGTATTTTCACAGGGTTTTCCTTCAGAGCCTTTTATTGCTGATATTGTATATGTGTATTATTAAGTGAAAATCTGATTTAAATCAACACTGTAACATTATATACTCCAAGAATGACAGGTGATTATGAATAATAATTCCCTTTTGCAATGGTGCTGCCACCTGGTGAATACTAGACATTACATACATAGGTCTTAGGAACCCATTAAGTTCCCTCTATAGCATGACATGGTAGGATCTTCGCTTGTATGATTCCATACAACTGTCTTTTAAATCATGCATGCTATAGAGGGAATCTAATGGGTTCCTAAGACCTATGTATGTAATGTGTAGTATTCACCAGGTGGCAGCACCATTGCAAAAGGGAATTATTATTCATAATCACCTGTCATTCTTGGAGTATATAATGTTACAGTGTTGATTTAAATCAGATTTTCACTTAATAATACACATATACAGTATCAGCAATAAAAGGCTCTGAAGGAAAACCCTGTGAAAATACTACTGATGCACTATAAGGAAGCAGCTGGTGCTCTGACACCCATTTTGTGACTTTCAAGAATTAATGATGAGTCAGAGAGTGAATGGTACGAACGAAAGGACTACCACCTTCAGCAATGGGAGTGGTAGGACCCTTGAACTGCCGGCCCGATAGTCAGGCCTTCCGATTCTCACCCGATTTTTTTCTGTCAGAACAGAAAAAAATCGGATGAGAAAAAAACTATCGGAGACCGTCGCCGACGGTTCCCGATGCATTTCCGATGCGTTTCCATTTTTATTTTCAGCTCTTCCACTGAACCCAATTCTTGGCTGATAGTACGGGAATTTCACCCGATTGTGGCCCGATGCTCAAATTTGTCGCCGATGCATTGGAAACGCATCGCCGATGCACTATCGGCCAATAATCGGTTTTGGTGGAATACACCCATAGGACATTATTGGGTAAGATATGCTAAGCCTGATATAAATTGTATTGAAGAATATCGATAGACAGTCATATCTCAAGCGTGTCTACAATCAATACGGACGTCAATAAGTTGAACCCATCCTGGCAGGCTATCTGGTATTCATCAATTCGGTTCGTGTACTAATAAGAACTGAACCTGGTAAACTCTCAGGGTTTCATCTCAAATCAATTTTACCATTTACATTGAGACCATGATGAACTTATCATATTTTAGACTCATCAAAATGCATACGTATACATTTATCAAAACACATGCATACATTGTATATTGCTTTATAAATCAAGTTGATTTCGGTTTCTCCCCCCCCCCAAAAAAAAAAGAGTAAATGTAGTCAGCCATAAGGGAGCAATAGGTATCCCATGCACGGAGTATTCTATATGGTTAGATTCTTACAAAATACCATACTGAGGACTTAAGGCGCAGTAGATGATTTTGAGATATGAGATTTGGCACATGCTACCTCTCCATTCGTTTGATATTGGCCATATTGCGTTCTATTGTCAGGAGTTGGTGTCAGGCCAACTTTCCTTGTGTTCATTATAACTGCCCTGGGCCATCTAGAATTCGATCATATCACAGGTGGATAGGTGCAGAGCATAATGTAGCTATCAATAAATTTGATATCGCGCATTAATCTATAGATCATAATTAAGTCTTTCACGTTCTTCAAATACCTTTGGAGGTACCGCTTTCCTCATTACAACAAATGACTTTATGTGATGGCAACATATTGGTGCAGATTTGATTGCGGAAAATGAATCTTGACACTTTCTTTTTCATTTAGCTTGATTTTAATTTGTATTTGCTCTATCAAAGTAATTGGACAAAGAAGGATTTTGCTCGTAAGGTTACATAGATAAACATATAGAATTGGACGGGTGGTAATTCACTACATTATGCAGAGAGAGAGAGAGAGAGAGAGAGAGAGAGATACAGAGAGATACAGAGAGAGAGGGAGACAGAAAGACACACAGACAGAGACAGAGACAAACAGCGAGACAGAAACAGAAAGGCAGAGATAAAAAGACATACAGACACTACAGATAGAGAGACTGAGACAGAGGAAACGGGTGATTTTCATCAGGTGTTACAGCTAAATGAATGACCATAGCTATGCATGCACAGAAAACATGCCACCACCTAAAACTCGTCAATAACGACGAGTTTAGGGTAGTCAAGGCCAAATGACGACCTAAACTAGTCATACTGACAATACAAAGTCGTCATACTGACAACTTAGGTGGTCAGGATGATGACCTAAAGTCGTCATTTTGACGACCTAAAGCTGTAGATTTAGGTATTGTCAACCTGACGACCTAAAGTTGTCTGCACTGACTAGTTTCGGGCCTTCCAGGTTTTCAGTGTGCCTGTAAAGTTTTGTCATTTTCGTACACCAAACTAGCCAAAATCATCTGCTTGCTCGATAAGTACATTTACTATTCTTGACTGAAAATTCACTCCCTATACGTGACATCAAAACTATTCAATATTAAACGGCGTGGACCTAATCCACTTATATTGTAACATAGTACTGCTCAGGTGTGGAAGCCTGCGATCAATATGTATAATCTATCTGACCATTCATCAGTTTCATATTGGTAGAGCAACGTCACTCCTTGAATTCTAGACCTCTAGCAAGGATGGAATACATAATCATACAGGAAAGGTGGCAAAAATATATAAATTGGACACATGACAGGCAAATGGGAAGTGAAAATCGATGGGTATACCTGGTGTTCTTTAATTGTATGAGTAACACAGGTGGAGGGCAGGTACACAACCCGTGCACTGACATATGACATAGGCTCTTACCATCTCACGGCCATATCCACGCTAAATACAGAATAAAGTGGTCGCCAAAAAGTGGTCGCGATTCTCTGATATGGAATAAGCCACAATTCTGGTCGCCAAAACTGGTCGCTAGTATTAGCGACCTAAACTAAGATCATGTCCATCTCACCACTATTCGACCTTTTACCCTTGGCCTTTATATTCATCACATACAAGGTATCGATCATACATTCACATCACACTGATGTCCTGGTTGTGGAACCTGGACTTGGCTTTCAATGTCAAACTGCCTTTTTATGGAAGTTGGACCTGAGTCTGTATATGAATGACCTCTGTATGGTAAGTATCTTATTCAAAGGCTTCTATACACTATTGGCGGCTCTCTGGAAACTACGAGGACCTTTGGGCTATGTACTCGTCAAGTGGTTCATATTAGCTGATTAAGTTCTCATAAACAAGAGTTTCCCCCCATTTGGATCAATTTGAGTTATATTTCCAGCAGTTAACAGTTATCAAAATTGTTGGTATCACATCTATCTCACAAGTAATCCACATTCCAAAAGGTGTGAGTAAAGCTGAAGAACCTCAATACAAAACTCTACCTTATCAGCCCATGATCCACCTATTGTATATAGCGGTACCTATTTAGCAGGATCATTGCATATTTGCTGGCTTAAGCATTACAATCATATTTGGAGGCTGTTTGCAGCAACAAAAGAAACAACAACATTGCAATACGTCACATCGATCCAGGAACCTTTTCCAGTGTATTGCTCTCATTGCTATGCGCAGAACAGACAGGAGCCGGAAGCTGCACGAGGTCAGTTTTCCGCTTGCTTGAATTCCTGGCCACTAAGCATGTGCAACACTAAACAGAGACTCCCTTGAAAGCTTCCGGTTTCCAACGTCAGTTAGCTTTACTGAGAGGCCTTAAGAAAGGTTACAGTGTTCATAGAACTAAAATGAAACGTTGAATAACTTTGATTTTCGTATTGGCCTATATAATGGTTGGGAATGGAATAAGCTCTAGTCTTGAATAACCGCCGGGGTACAGGTGTGCTAAAAAGTCAAAATACACCATGACTCAAGTGTTGAATAAGCGCTGGTCTTGAATATGCACCGGGGTAGAGCCTGGTTGAAATTAATGAGCGCCCGGGCGCTTATACAGGCCAATACGCTATATAATATTCCAACAACCAGATATTTGAGCAATGTAAATAAACGCGGGCCTATATAATAATAACACACACATATGTGACCCATCCTAACAAAGTGGTACTGAAGTCGCACATTTAGAAGCCTAGATATGGCCTTTTTATGTGGTATAGTGTCAAATATATCAGATTTTTCAAAATTGATATTGTAGCATTTTTCTAAGATATGGGTAAATATCATTCAGAGTCCTTGCTTACTCAACTGAAATTGAGCCCCAAATGCCTAAAATACATGGCTATAGTTTTCATGGTTACATAGAATTACATAGGAATTGTATAGGATTCATAAATTAGTATATCGTTAATATGTCAATTATCTCAGTTTAATCAATTTTTAATTGATCTGACTAAATTTACTGACAGAAGATCTTTAGGGGACCACCTGGTTCAAATATGCAAGTGTTGTATACCAAATGAAAGCTCTTGATGAGCTGTAAATGAATATGCCAATAACTAAACATTTTATATGTGCGACTTCCGAACCATTTTGTAAGGATGGGTCACATATGCCTACGTATTAGATTGTGTCTCCTTTTTAACAAAGATAAACAATATCAGTTGCGTGTGGTTCAGTGTAATCCCTCAAAGTTACAAAAGACACAAAATATAGATAATAATTTCTACACTTGCAAACTTTTAAAGGGGCATTAGACCACACTAGACGTGCCTTTAACACTTGAGGACTTAAGTTAAGGAGTTTGGAGCCGAGATTCAAAACTGTCTCAATTCAATAATCAAAATCACATTCTCTTACTAAGTAGTGCGACACTATTGCTAGTGTAGAGGTCGGCGGAAAATGTCCTGGAGAAACCGGGAGTCGAACCCGGGACCCTCCAACCTGCAGGCGGAAGCTCTACCGCTGAGCTACTTCCCCGTCTGACATTCTCTACCTTCCACCTACATCTGGATCGGTATAATACACAAGGGGGGCAGCTTATACCAGCTGACCAGCCCCTGAGGGCTGGTGCAACCGGAACGGGGCAGATGGCCTACCGCCATGGACTTACAGCCAGAGCTGGCCCCTACACTCCTCCCAACCAGCTTCAACCATGGCCAACCAGCACCAAGCATTCCTCCCAACCAGATCGATTGGGCTTTATCAAGCAGTGTGAGGCACTCCTGACTTCCCAGTTGACCTACCAATACACAGTACTGCCAGGGTCGAAGCGTATCTGTATTATACCGTTCCAGGCACCTACACCTGGATTGGTATGAAACACACGTAGGGGGGAGCTACCACCGGATGCCAGCCCCTGGGGGCTGGGATCTCCAGAAACGGGGCTGCTGGCCTTACGGCAGAGCTGGCCCCTACACTCCTCCCTACCAGATTCAATATAGGGTTCAGTACCCTATAGGTACCAGATACCCGGGACTAGTACTGAGTCGCATACCCGCCACCTGTTTCCAAGTCTCCCCAGTACTAGCAAATTGAATCGTCATTCGTGTCATACCAGCCCAGGTACCGAGTTCTCGTAGTCCCCCCTCACACCGGTCAGGACCAACTCGGTTTCTCCACCAGTGTAGAGGTCGGCGGAAAATGTCCTGGAGAAACCGGGAGTCGAACCCGGGACCCTCCAACCTGCAGGCGGAAGCTCTACCGCTGAGCTACTTCCCCGTCTGACATTCTCTACCTTCCACCTACATCTGGATCGGTATAATACACAAGGGGGGCAGCTTATACCAGCTGACCAGCCCCTGAGGGCTGGTGCAACCGGAACGGGGCAGATGGCCTACCGCCATGGACTTACAGCCAGAGCTGGCCCCTACACTAGCATAGAGATTTGGACATTTTGTTCAGACCAAGAAAACCTGCTAGACTGCATGAACGGTTTTCTGTTTATGTTTTGCATATATTCTCACTGTATTGAAAAACAATACCATTAAAGAAATATGATATTAATTTATAGGTACAACTTTCATAATATTGTGGAGCATTGAGAGGAAAAGTGATATTGCCGATCCACTAAGCATTGTGCAGACAATGTCAGGGAGTTTGGCCGCTAAATGGCATGAAGTCAGGTTCCATTTGGAGGAAAATCCTGTCCTCTCAATGCCTTTTGTGCAGAAAATCCCTTAACCACCCAATGACCTATTAGGAGGAAATTGTGCCATGGGTAGCACCAGCATTCAGTTAGCCTGATTTCCGACTGCCTCATGCTGATCCAATGCTTCTTAAATACCGACAGTTTAGCTTGTAGCTGTTTCTTCGAGTAAAGTTCTCTCAATGAATCAAGTGACCGTCCACCCCCCCCCCCCGCTTTTTTCTGAGCAACTCCATCTAAGGGCCACCACCCGATATGAGTGCTCTATCGGCCGATAGCTGCCCCACACAACAACCTCGGCCGAGGGGGCTGCAATAGGGTTCAATGGTGGGGCATGGTATCTGTCGGCCGAAAATAGCATCTGCTATGGGTCTAGCGGCCGCTAGAGGGGCCATATCGGGTGGTGGAAAACGGCCCTAAATATAAAGAACCTCAGGGCTTAGTACTGTACAGGTCCATGCTCAAGGCAAAGGCTGGCAGCCGACAGATGGGTTTGAACCCCCATTCTTACTGACTAGAGAGGAAGCAAATTCAAGACCATGGTACCACTACAGTCCTTTACGACACCATTGCTTTCTGAAAGACCCAAGTCCATGTGACCTTCAGAGAATGACCTCGGGCACCAAGGTCACTGGCCGCCATTTTTGATGTGGTCTGATGACGAGACCGAGGCAGAAACCCTCCCCCCAGGGAAATAGCCTCTAAGACAGCCATCTGCTGGGCTAGAGGGGAACCAATGGCCTCATGTATTTGGCATTGCGAGGCAATTGGACGGGGTCATTTAGGTCTTAGTCTGTTAAGCCTGGGTCGGGAATTGCTGGTAGGCCCTGAAAGACAGGACTGAAGAAAACATGGACAGCGTTAAGTCTACACATGTGAGTTTTCTACTTAAAGAAACATTCAGATATGTGAACGCCTTAGAAAACCACACCGGGCGCTTATTAATGCCAATGCCTTTGTACCCTCAGCCCTCATTCAAGAGAGGTATAGGGGAAAGTTGCCCAATTTGGACACCCAGGTTTGGACCCCCTGTGAATTTTTTCCTGTGTTGTGATTATTTCTATGAATTTGACACTTATATACTTTGTGAGGTTATGTTATAGCTTTCTGGTGATAGCATAAAAATCTAGGAATTTGAGTTTTTCTAGCCAGGGTGTGCAATTAAAAGTGAAAGCCAAATGGTCCAATTTAGGGAACCAGGTGCCTAAATTGGAGCAATTGGTATCCTAAATCGGACCAATTATTCTCTATTTCCTAATATTTGCCTTATATTGAAAGATGTATGATGTTACACATCCTCCTGTTATTTCCATCAATATCTTGTGAATTTGCTCTGTATTGGCGGTCCAATTTAGAAAACTTAATTGGACCTAATGTTACAACTATGGTCCAATTTGGGAAAATTTACATCTTTCTCATTGATTGTTTGTCTTCTAAAACCTTTAGTCTAATATGATCTAAAATTAATCTAAAATTCTGAAAGGATTTTTAACAAAATAAAAGTGTTGCCTAGCAACCAGGAGGGCTTAGGTAAGCAGTTACGCAAATAAGATCAAGAGGTCCAAATACAATTATTCACGGAAAATGTTCATGATCTAGCAAAAGATATGTTTTTGGAAGTATTGATAAACTCAAACTCGAATTGATTGAAAATGTATTCCGCTTGCTTCCTGTGTTTTGTAGTGATAGTTGCTTCTCTAAGTGAATGGCCAGCAGTATATGAGCGATCATAGATGAATCTTTTACTTCCAATTCCTTGGAGCAATGCAGAAAAAGCCGCAGTCGGCAGGATTCTAACCTGCGCGGGCAGAGCCCAATGGATTTCTAGTCCATCGCCTTAACCACTCGGCCACAACTGCTGTTCAGCACTGCCAACTTGCCTCGATTTGCATGAAGATATTTTAGACAACATGAAGAAGAAAGTGAAAATAACTTACAGCACTGAAAAGAAAAGTAATAGAATAAAAGATAAATGGTGGAGCGTTGTATGGGGCTGTGGCTAGGTCAGGGAGGGAACGGTCGTAGGTGATGCCATAAGGGCTGGAATGGTGACAGAGGTGAGACAGGCCTCTCGTCATCTGTCAAATATAGACCCGGTCATCTCTGTATGAGAGCTATAGGGTAGACATGTGTAGCTCTACTCATCCTTCTAGACAATATACACTATACACCCCCCTCCATCACACACATAAATGATCGCAGTACATTGTATATGTATTTCGCAACTCTATATTGTCATATAATGTGCTTCAAAAATAGGAATTGTAAGATCAGTGCCTAATATTGTTTGAGGCTTTGCTTTGAGCCTTGGTATACAAGTATTTCAAATGAATTTAGATGTTTATAGCTACGTGGTATCTTTGCCAAAGTCCATCATCTATCTTTGCTGGGTTGTGGGTCTTCTTAGATTGCCTGACCTTTAACTCCCAGGACAGAGATCTGATAAATGGACTCCTTTGTTCGGGGCTACAATAGTTGATCCGGATCCAAGGACCACGAAAAGAACAGTCCCCCAAAACACGACTCGCCATCTATTCATACTTGAAAATAATGAATTTATCTACTAGTTTTTTTTTCCATTTTCACTTTTCAGTTCAGGTTGGTAGTTTACATTGAGATGAGTCCCCCAAATGGAGTGAGTGAGTAATAGATGTTTAACGCCATTTCGACAGCTAAGGTCATATTTATGGCGAGAACTACATTACACTATTCCACAAAGGAATGTGTCAGTGCCCACACATATATGCACCACACACATCTGAGGGGATAGGAAAGAGGAGAAATAGACCCTTTTAAGTGGGCTACGGAAGCCCGACCCCCCCCCCTCATATAGAAATTAGAACATTTTTTTGAACAATGTATTTATTTCCAATGTAAATGATGACTTATCATATATCTAGGGGACACTTCCCTAAATGCCCTCTAATCCAGCTTAGGACATTCCAAACACATAATATATGTATACATCCCTGTAGGCTTCTCTGACTTAACTGACATAGAAATGAGAGGGACACATGTTAATTGACAGCAAAAATTGATTCAAGTACCTAGGGAGAGCCCTTGATATTTTTTTTTTCTAATATTCATAATCGTATTCATGTTGATAGAAATGACCCATCCTTAAGATGACGGAATGTTGGTTATTTTGACACAAATAGTATGTGTCTCTGTCAGTTGTTGGACATTTATGTCGGTAGGTACAACATTAATTTCGAAAGGTCACTGCCACCTCACTCGGACATGTTGTCAGGTTGGGAATGGTCTATCAGTCAAAGAGTTGAACACTATTGAATGGAATCAACCGTTCTGGGAAAATAGTGCAATGAATAATACAGGAACTAATTCAAAGTCAATCTAAAGTTCAGTGTAATTGAACACGCGGAGTTCCCCCTAACCTGACCTGACATGCAAAGGTCATTCAAACACTTCTATATATAAACGGGAAGTATATTTCGTCTTGAAGATATTGTGAACATATAATTATATTTTGGTTCAGAATTTAAAGAGGATCAAAGTTTTGATACATACTTCTATAGATTGGCCCATCTCATATACAGTATGATATAATATTATTGTGTAAGATTACGATAAAGACCAGAAAAGACACTGTTTGGACTTTCGGTGGTCAGTGAAATATATACAAAAACTTATTTTCACTGTCACAGGAATGTTTCATCCATCTAGAATACCGTACTTTCAAAACCCCTCTGGCTTCTCAAGTCAGTAGCATGATGAGCTGTAGTTATATTATCGCACCCCACTTTTCATGAGGGACGATCTGATGAGACATCCTCTTATACTAGTTGATTTAAACTTAACAAATTTTATTTCCAACCAATGGGAACATCCCACTGTGATAGTCAATCCCACTTGGTCACATAATCACTAGTCATCGATGGGCATGCGCAGGTGGCGTCTGGATTGAGAGCAGGAAGATAGACGACAGGAAGACAGCATTGAGTTAGCTACCTCCCGAGGTCCTGGTTCTGCGGTGACTGTCTAAGAGGTGGCGTGACAGCAAATCTGCCAAGTCAGAGACGGCATGTCCATTAGACTAATATACCGCTTATTGCACCCTAATTGATTTCATCCCAAGATCGCTAATGGAGAACGAAAATAAGCCGACGGGTGTGGAAGAGGGGTTTGGGTGTCTGCATTACTTCTCACCAGAGATAATAATAGGATATATAGATCTTAGGCCAGATAAAGGAGCGCTTCAGGTAACTGCTCCTTTCTTGGCAATACAGAACAAACACTTTGTTTCCATCCTGCTCAACCAATATACTTTCTGTCCAATAGTTGTTATCTGAAGGTCGAGTTAACTTCTACCTGACAATAACACGTCTATTCTCTTCGCGTCTATTGGCTGTATGTCTCCACTATCCCTACAACACCCATATACCAGTAATTGTCCCTCTCCCTGTGTGCAGCCTTGACCTCATCCCATTCCTTATTAAAGGGATTCTGCCACGATTCTTGGGCATACGAGTCATCAGCTCAGCGCAGCTAAGTCATATTTAATTATTCTCGACCTTCATACAATGATACAGTCCCGAAGGTAGTTCTACAGGGCTTTTAGCTATGATTCATAAGCCAACTGTCAGTATGTTGGGTCTGTTCATCAATTTGACTGGTATAGGGGTATTATATCACTGATAATAAAACATATAGTCAGTAGTGACTATACCCACATATTCTGAGCCCCATCGTCAGATGACTTTATACCTTAGTCACATATTAGTAAGAAAGATAGTCATTCTGACTATATGTAGAGCTCACAGATGGATGATGTCACAGGTTTCTGAGCACAAAAATCGTCACCCAGAAAGAGCACATATCTATGGTTGCCTGGACTAGGAGGAGACAATTACAATCAGGCCAACTCATCATCTTAACCTGTCCATCCATGGAAACTCAATATCTCCGGTCATTAATGGATAGGGAAGTAATCTATTTGTTGTGATATTTGTGGCCATCGCAGTATAACAATAGTTATTTTGGGTTCAAACTGTTCATCAATGCGAAGGCATATGGCAGCCATCTTTGATTGGGTGAATGTTTGCTTGCAGGTATAGTCAGTAGTGACTGTACATATTAGTCATATTTACTAACTAAATGTTGCTTAGCAACAAAATGATAGTCATCTGACTAAGCACTATTCCAATAGATTCAAGGCATGACTATGTGTGACCAGGCAAGCAGAAACACCCCTCTGCAGGGAAATTCATTATCAAAGTTCATCTCAAGCTCTTTAAAATGAGACATCATTGGCTTAGATATTCCTAGTGATTATGTCAGAACTCCTCATTGAACATAAGTTATCTGAAATTGATGATTAAGCTCTAAATGCATTATAAACCATACCCAGGTAGCACACAAAATTTTGCCAACGTTGGCCCGATGCATCGGGCCAACGTTGGGCCAACGTTGGCTGCCCATCGGGCCTACGTAGGCCCGACCAGTGGCATTTGCCAACCAAATGCCAACATTGGCCCAACGTTGGCAGGACATCGGCAAATGGTCGGCCCCTGGCCGACCATTTGCCGATGCTGATGTTTGCCAACCAAAAGCCAACGTTGGGCCTATGTTGGCATTTGGTCGGCACCGTTGGGCCTACGTAGGCAGGATGGGCAGCCTATGTAAAGCCGATGGTTGGGCCAACGTAGGCCCAATGTTATGCCAACGTCTCTGTGCTACCTGGGTAATAATGTCTTAAAACTCAATAAATCAGCCTTTTTTCATAAAAAATACATAACAATATAGTGATTATAATCATAGATTTTGATCTAGAAGGAATTTTCCATTTCTGTTTTGGGTTTTTGAGGAGTATCCTCAAAAATTGGCATAAAAATCTGCAAATCTAGGTCATTGGAATGGTTGCCATGGCAACCAGGAACATGCAAATAGGTTGATTTCTCATTAAAAATTTTCATTTTACCATTCAAATATCGGCCACTTTAGCGAAAATGGAGCATTTTAAATGAGATTACTGAATTCTGCATAAAAAATTAGCTTAATGCATTTTTATAATCATTTTAGAGTTATTTTACCCCTCCAATACCCCCTGGTGGCCAAATGAGGAATTAAAAATCCCCCGCGGAGGGGTGTTCTCCCTTGATGGGTCACATGTATTGACTATATGACTAACTTCAGTCAGTCACAGGTTACTATAGAGGGATAGCCAAAAATCGCACTATCATTTGACTACCTTAAGTTAGTCACTATTGATTAAGATATTAGACTATTTTTATCAGTGTATACGCACAGCTTCAAAACAAGGCCATTATCTGATTTCAATCAATAAAAATACTTTTGCTGTTATGACAGGGTGTTTCATAAAAAAATAATCAATAGTCTCACATACATATTATACAAAAAGTGAATCGGTGTACTAATGCATTGTGAAAAACAGAACGATCATATTTTTAATAGGGAATGCTTGAGAACTGTGGAAAGTTGAAAAACTGACAAATATTTTGTCCCCACTGAGCACTATTATAGACAATGGGGGCAGTGGCACCTGTTTAGATGCAGAGTGACCCATGCAGCACAGGGTGATCACACTACCAGTAGCCACATGGTGCAGATAAAGTACACTCATCCACTGAGATCTTTCAGGGGTTAATGAATGTGGGGAAAGCGATGGTGTAAGTAATATGATACTACTTTATGAGTATCATTTACCTTATAAATCTGCTACTTCATTCTTGTATATTACCAGTCTACTGCTATCTACTTACATTATACCAAAAGTGACATTTACCTGTGTGTTTCCACAGCCATAAGACTGATAAGAATAAAAATAAATGAAGAACTGATGGGCCTATACCATGATCTTGTATGCATGATTAACAGCTTCAAATTAACACCTTAATTATTACTAGGGTATCTATACAATGCCATGTAATAAAGATTTAAGGATCAAATAAGTGACACCATGTCAGGAATCTATGCAGAATTGCCGTTCTGACACAGATTTGTGCGGGCCATGTAACACCCAACTCATGATTGAATATTTCAAAAATTTTTGGTTTTCCTATGTAACTCAATTTAACAAGCTATCCGTCTGTAAGAGCAACAGTAGACTAGCAACAGTACTTTAGACCTGGCCTTAGCTCAAGGGCAGGAAGAAAAGATAATCTAATCCCGGAACCTGACACCCAATGGTAGGTGTTGTCCCTTTCAGTCAGGGGCTGCTGTCATGCACGGCTGATCATACAAGTAGTTACTTCCATTCAAATTAAGGAAGAGGTGATAGGAACTTTTAATTTGATTCAGAGCTCTAAGGAAGTGATCATTATTTTAACAAAGGGGTGGTATTTTAGGAGGGTAATGCTTTTTCAACCCCTTGACCGGAGAGGGGTAATGTCTGAAGCCCCTCTGAGAAGGGTGGGAAAAATGATTTGATCTGGTTCAGCCAAAAAGCCCGCTCTGGTCAAATGGTGAAGGGGGGGGGGGGTGGACGAGTGTATGAATAGCTATGAATAATCGAGACGACAGGTAAGGGTGTAGGATCATCGCATAATGACATACTTCTTGTGCTGGCGAATATGTCAATGAAAGAGTGAACCATCTGATTTTTATATGAGGATGGTATGCGAGTTTGGAGAAAAAGCTTTCCCGATACAAAGAGTCTACGAAAGACATTAATGTCATGCAGTGAAGGGACGTGGTGGGGGTCGGTGGAAAAAGAGGAGCAAGACTAAGAGGGAGATATGAAAGACAAAGTGAAATATTCACCCTATAAAATATACCTGGAATGGAAAATATGCCATGAAACCATTTTGTATGAGCAATCGTTACAAATCAATACAAAGGGGGTTGCTAGCTATGAAGATATATCTTACCATCTATGAAAATGAGTTAATTTTAAGGCCCTTTCGCGACTTTCATTGGCGCCAACATTTTAGGTCTATATACATGAGGTCCGGGTGTGAAGCCCCTTGTCAGGAAGACCCATCATGGCGACAAGGATGATAGAGGTGGGTGAATGGTGTTAAGCTATCGCAGGGGGGAGAGGATGAAGCCCCAACAGAACGACAGATAAAGGACTCTACACATCCATGCACTGACCCCAGTGCGTCAAGAATCAAGCCACCGGAAGGAGGTGGCGCTGATGTGGTCGACTTGTGACGTCATAGCCGCCATTTTGTGATGACCTTTAATGTGTTCTATATCAGGAAGGTATAAAAGGTCCTACCATGAACCAGGTCTTATTCTATATTGAATCATATTACTTTCTAGGCACTAGAGGTTTATTATTTCACATTCTATTAGGTCAATTTTGTTTTGTAGCTGTCATGTAAATCGGCCCAATGATTATTGGCTTGATTAATGGAAAAAAATACTGACCCGATACAAGATCATGTATTGGGCGTTTGGCTTGCCACCCACCCAGAAGATAATCCAGGGATGTAAAGTAATATGGCTTTTGTGTTAACGCACCAGCACTGGAGGCAGCAGTTACACAATAAGTATATTCTTACGTCTATACATGTATCTTGCTCTGTGCTCTCAGGCTGACACAAAGAAAGGATGTTCCATAATAGGAACACAATACCTACCTCGTGTATATAAGACGCATCCCGCGTTGAATCACAATCCCTGAGTTGCTGTTAGATGGGTTGATTTTGACCGGTTTAATACTAATCAAATGCAATTTTACCCCGCCTATGACTATATGAAGTGCACCACGCTTTTATTATCTATAGAAGGCCCTGTAAGTCTTGCTACTTTACTGTTCCTTTTGGTCGATCTACATCATGCTGATCCCCAAATACACGTACACTGTCCGCCCACCACGTGGATATACAATAGAGTCTTTTTTTATTTTGCAATGCAGTTGTACGCTTTGTAGTTATAAACCTACATACCAGGTTTGCATTTTGCTGTAGGTACAGCTGATTGTATTGCCCACATACAGGGGTATTTATAGCCCATTTATAATTGTGGCTGAGAGTTAAGAAAAAGATAATATTAATTATGATGATTCGTTCTCCTGCGAACTATACATATAAGAATTTCTCCAGGAGAAATTTTAAGAAAAAAACCCAACAATTTACAGTGTAATTTATGTCTAGATGTCATTACACTGGTATTGTATCCTAAATCAATTCATAATGTTTTACTTTAGAATAATACTACTTTGCCGTACCTATGTGAGTCTGAGAAGCAGCCTTTTCAAATACGTTCAAATTGTTCAATGATTTCTCGAGGATTGAATTTTACAACTACATGGACTATGGCACACATATGTACTGTACTGTTGTCTCATATGAATACATTAAAAAAATAGAATGAATTAATATCCGTATGGAAGGGACGATGATGATAACACTCATTTATCTACAAAGACAAGTTCAGTCTAGCAAGCATCTTTAATTATATTACCTCCAAATAATTGATGTCACCGCTTCTATTGATCCTATCGAAAGAGGGAAAAGGAGAAAATGAAGCTATCAATATATCGATTAGGTACGTCAATCCAATCAGGAAATATAGTGTGTGGTCCTCTAAGCCAGATAATTCCATTAGAAAAGCAGATGTTGTAAACATGATTAGAGTAATCGGACTATGGTGGTATTCTACCAGCATGATATATCGAGACAAATTGTGTTTTCAAAGAATATCGATTTTCTGAAGAGTTTCCATCTTTTTTTATTATACATTCATTACCACAAGGGAATACATGTAATACATGTATATATATATATATATCCTATATATATATATATATATATATATATATATATATATATATATATGGCTCATTCCAAGAAATACTGCACATGGGGGGCCTAGATCATGAATTGACAAACTCAGCATTTCTTAATAACATTATATTTTATTAATAGCCCTATATCTTGGCTTATTGAAAAGGTTCATTCAAGGATCCAACTCCTAACATGTCAGTTTTTATTGTAGATGCCATAAAACCTTCTAAAAAAGGGGAACATAACTGATCGTAATCAATCAAACATGAATCCATCACTAATAAGAGTCCTAGAAACACCAAATATTGTGGCCAGTCTGGTACAATGCATGACTTTATGTATACCAAAAAGCAAAAGTGAGGCTCGAAAACTCTTGAAGTTACACATTGGCGAATAAATTGGAAACTGTGAAAATTTGGGAATTTATTCTACCATCTCTAGTAGACCTACTGTGCACAATAATAACAATTGGCCTGATATATCCTACTTGTACTTCATAGTCAGTACCTGCATAGAGGCCATATCATATGTACCATCAGTAACGTTCCCTATTCATTAACCTCTCAAAAAATGAGGTGTCTTATATCACTTTGAAAAATTACAACTTTTTGTACACTTGTTGCTATGTGCACATGCCATACGGTGCTTAAATGAATTTTTACATACACCAAATAGTCTTTTCTCATAAGCCAAACATGTCTACAATTGAATACAAATGATAGTAACACCATACAAGATAATAGGTTGGCACTATAAAAGTAGAACTCTAATCATCTCAAAAATGCTTGTAGCCATCAGTAATGTTCCCTATTCATATGTGGTGCTAAAATATATCTTTATATACACCAAGTACTCTTTTCACATATGCCAGACACATCTACAATTTACGGAGCCCTGGAGGTGACATTTCTTATATCTATGATACCCAAGTATCATTATATATAAACCATAAAATGTAATTTGCTTTACCTCTTATGTATAGCTACTTGTCATATAATGATAGCACTATGAAGAACTAGTTATTGTGTTGGTTATGTATATATGCCCTTCACATGTAAGGATAAGCAGACTTTTTATTGTGAACTGGATGTGGGCCTTATGTATAAAGACAAGTAGGCCTATATACATAACAGACAATAAAACTGTTACTAAAAATAACCTTCACTGGGAGCACCTGCAGCATGGGAAAGTTCATCCGTACAGGAAGTCTGCCCCCCTTTGGCACCCTGTCCTGCACTTTGGCTTTGGATTCCTGGGTGTGATCTCCACCCTCTCTGTCTCTGGCTCTCTGTCTGTCTTTGTCTGTTTATCTGTCTATCTGTCTCTCTCTTTGTCACTGTCTCTCTTAACACTACTATTTCTCTGAATGATTCAACATGGATAAGGTGGAGTAAGGGAGAGAATGAATGACAGTTGAGAGGAACGAGAGGGAGGGAGTGAGAGAGGAAGCGGGGCACAGAAGAAGGGAGCAAAGGAGCATAGAGCACCATGGGACATGGAGTACTATTGAGCTTACAGTACTATTGAGCATGGAGCTCAATGGACCATGGAGCATCATGGAGCTAAATTTCTATTTTGTACCATGTAACATGGAGCACTATTGTGCATGGAGCACTATAGCATGGATCCCCATGGAACATGCAGCTATATGGACCATGGGGATCTAAGTCTAGAAACAGAGACCATGTAGCACCGTTGAGGTTGGGGCACTATGGAGCATTGAGCACCATGGAGCTCTATACAACATGAAGCAACATGGAGCATGGAGCACCATGGAACTCTATACAACATGGAACATCATGAAGCATGGAACACCATGGAGCTCTATGCAACATGGACCACCATGGAACATGACACTCTTTGGAGCTATAGGAGTATTATAAAGCATGGAGCACCATTTAGCTCCATGACACATGAGGCATGAAGCACAGTGGAGCTCTATGGAACATGGAGCATGGCACACCATGAACCCTCCCCCCCCTTCTTCTCTTTCCGTCCCCTGTAACTTATGGCATCCCCTCCGGATGCCATAAGTTACTGGGGTGATTTATAGTAACATTTAGGTATGTCTTATGTATATAGCTCCAGTCATACATAAGGAAAATGCCAGGCAGAGAGAATGTTTTGTCTTATGTATATAGCTATGGCTATACATAAGCACACCAAGCAGAGAGATTGTTCTGTCTTATACATAAGAAAACACAGAGTTGAGAGAAACATTATGCTTATGTGCCCCTATATACATAACCTAACACAGTGATGAAGTGAGGAAATGTGAGAAAGGAAGGAAGGAAGGAAGGAAGGAAGGAAGGAAGGAAGGAAGGAAGGAAGGAAGGAAGAAGGAGGGGTAAGGAAGGAGAGGGCAGGGTGAGAGAAGAAAATGTTTGGAGGGATGGAAGTATAGAAGAAAAGGAAGGATGAATAGACCCTTCCCCTCCCTCCCTCTCCCTTTGTCCCTAAGCTTTAATTGTTCCTGTGCCTCCCCCCCCATCTCTCTCTTTTTCTGTCTAGCTCTCTCTGCCTATATCCTCCCTGTCTGTTTTCCTGGCAAACCTGCTTGTTGGACTGCCTTCCTCTTTTCCTTCATCCTACCTCACTACTCCCTACCTATCTGTCTCCTCTCCTCTATTCACCATGACTGACTGCATGCCTCCCTCTTCCCCTACCTCCCTCTTTCCCTCCCTCCCTTTGCCCTGCCTGGCTACTTTCTTCCTGCATGCCTATTTGCTGCCCCCCTCTATCCTTCCTTCCCTCCTGCTCTCCATTCACCCTCTCTCTAACTCTCTCTCTCTCTCTCTCTCTCTCTCTCTCTCTTTTCCTGTTTTGGCCATTAGTATGTATGTGATTGTTATGGCCAATAAAAACCTTTTCAAACTCTCTCTCTCTGTCTCTCTCTCTCTGTCTCTCTGTCTCTGTCTCTGTCTGTCTGTCTCTCTCTCTCTCTCTTGCTCTCCCCCTCTCCCTTTTCATCTGTCTCCATGTGTTTTACTGATGTCCTGGACTGTTTAATGACCTCCCTCTCTCCATCCTTCACCTATTCCTTCCAAAGCTTCCTCTCCTCTCTCACCAATATCATCCCATCCTTCCTCCCTCCTGCCTCTATTCTCTCATCCCTCTTTTGATTTGTTCAATACCTCTGTCCTTTCTATCCACCCATTTACATCTCTCCCTATAGCTGCCTACCCTTTGTCTCGCCTTCACCCCCTAACCCCCCCCCCCCTTTCCCAACAGAAAGAAGTGGGGAGAGCATTATGGGGATGAAGAAATAGAAAGAGAGAGACAGAGGGAGAGAGGGCAAAAGAGAGAGTGAGGGAGAAAGGGGAGTGTGAAGAGGAAAGGTTCACACAGTGGCAGTTAAACAGAGTGGGAAAGAGGGTCAAACTTTCTGGCTGGATGGACTTTCCCACACTTCCACACTTGGCTATTTCTAGCAACATTTTAGTGTCGCTTATGTATATACCTCTGCTGGTTATACATAAAACACACATCCAGACAGAACAGAAGTCTGCTTATGCTTATGCACCTGAGTAATACGTATATATAAGAAATGTCACCTCCAGGGCTCCGTAACAATTGAAAAGAAATGCTACAAACACTATACAAGGTGGTAGGTTGATACTATGAAAATACAACTTTAACCATCAGTAACGTCTCTGGAACATTACTGATTGTGGTGTGCATTTAAAATCACTTATATATACCTGCCATTCGTAATTCCCGAAGTACATAAAAAAAATTTTTATGGAAGACCCCCTCCAGGGTACCTCTTGATTGTATAAAATAAGAAGACTGGTGATATTTTCTAACCAGGTTAGATGGACTCTATCAGTAACATTCCACTTGTGAAAAGTCATAATTAAATGCATATAAAAAATAAATTATGCCCCAAGACTCACCTAAACCATATGGAAATCTTAGCTATGACCCCCACTAAGGAATAAAAATATGATTGGTGGTGTAGAAGTGTTTCCCTATCTATTATATGCCCAAGGAACCACATGTCCAGTAAATCTTGGAATGACCCATACACATGTATATGTTACCGTCGTATCACCAATAAGATTAAAACGACTTGACATCTGACTTATTATTGAAACATTATTTTCCAAATTTAAAAAAGTTAGTTGTAGATAGAACATGAGATAGGTATGAAAGGCCTTGCTCCCCGCCACCCTCTGAATCAAGGGAGAATTCCATGTGCACTAAATTAATAACCACACATATTATGTGCATGTGGTTATTTACTGCCAAAATAGATGTTGGGTGTTATCATCGGTATAGAGACCCAGGTAATATTTTTTCAGCCTACACTCTCAGCCCCGGTTGTAAATAGGCAGTAGTTTGCCCTGTATGCGGTACAGGGTAATCTACTGTAGAGTCATTAGATTTGTACTAACAATACTCCCCCTGTGGGGAACAAGTAATTAATGGATATGTCATGACGCGTGACTGATATCCAACAATAATATGCGACGAGGGGGCTTCGCCCCCTGAGTTGCATGTTATTGTTGGATATCAGTCACAAGTCATGACATATCCATTAACTACTTATTTTATTACACGATTAATCAATAGATAATCAATAGAAAATCAATAAATACAGTTTGAAAAAAAATCATTCCTCCCCAATCCAGCCATAAATGAAACGTATGCCGTGACCAGGACTCGTCCCACCAACACCTGTGCCAGACTGCCGAAAAGATGAACCAGGCCAGGCCTTGAACGCCTAGACCTGGGGTTTGGAGTGCTACTCGCTAGCCACTATACAATCGGTACACACACCTTGGCACCCGGCAGCTGCTCGCTTGGTTTGAACGCGTCCAGCAGTACCGTATATCCTCTATAATTATAATGCTATTCTAACCTTGCACATGTGAGAGTTGCTGGGGTAACATATGACATGTTAGGTGTGCAGGTTATCCATGGATATCTGCACTGGGTGCCTGTTATCCTTGGATAACCACACACTTTACAAAAGTCATGATGCATGCATCATGCCATGCAATATCGACAGGTATGTGCATGGGAATATCCAGGAAATGCACTAAGAATCACAGAAATCGTGTAATAAACCCGAATAATAAGCAATCCATTCTAAAACCAGTGTGCTAGGCTGACAGTGTATGTATGGCGTCCCTGAACACTGTTGTTTCTACTACAACAGTATCGAATGCAAAGAAGTGAATGTTATCCTGATTTGGGAAGACGGTTCTTGCCAAAATAGTCCCCAAGAACAGAAAAGATCTAAAGCTTTGACCGTTTTGATATATCGCAGTACCTCATATTTATACTTCCATACTATTATATCAACATTGTGAGGTACATGTATAGGGTTTAAAACTGATATTGCCGTCAATGATTAAATATCACCTCTCGTTGTAAGATAGATCTGAGGAGAGCCTAATCAGATGCACTGGCGCCGTTCAACAAGCCACACGTAGATCTATGGTGGGTTGCTGGATGCACCTTGTGATTCGACCTCGTATAGTAGGTGCCTTTCACGGCATCAGAGAGGATCAAATCACTTCTTTGGTAGATCTATCTGAAAGCTAGAAGGTCAATGTATTATTCCCTTTATGATCTAGATGGCCCTATTCATAGGAAGGGCGTGCCTGGATACCTATGGGGTTGGGATCTTTCTGGTACAGGTGTTGGACACAAGAGAAATGAAACATCTCTAACGAGATGTGATAGAGATTAGGATGTATATAGAATGGGAATCATAACCCTGCTCCCTTGGTTGTGGTATCAAAGATTGCTGAAGCATATGGGTATCCAAGGTAGAATAATTTTATGCATAAATGGGAAGGTGTGAAAATGAGGACAGTTCAAGATGTGACTGTGGTCACCGTTCATGATAAAACACTATAGGACAGTAGAATATAAATCTACACTCTCAGCCCCAACTGTTGATTGGCGCTAACTACCCCTGTAAGTAGGCAGGCAAACCACCTGTAGCTACAGCACTATACACATCCAGTATAGGCCTTCATGCCTATACAAGGTAATACTGTAAGGCACAATAAAAATCGTTGCACTGTTTATTTACGTGGGCGGGCTGAGAGTGTATGGTGATGACTCCTGGTGAGAAAACCAAAAACTAGTATGTAAGCGAACGGTAAGTTACTGAGTAAATGGTTACCTCAAACCAGAGTGTATGGATCCTGCTTCCTCCCAATGAATAAGTTATCAGCTTTAAAGTTCAATTGGCTTTTAGATAACTGTAATTTAGATACTGTAGAACCAAAGCTCCTCTTGCTCTCACCCTCGCACTTGCTCTCTCTCTCTCTCTCTCTCTCTCTCTCTCTCTCTCTTTCTCTCTCTCTCTCTCTCTCTCTCTCTCTCTCTCTCTTTCTCCTTCTTTGTGTCACTTCTAAGTTCCGACCCCTTCTCTTTCTTACCTGCCATATGAGTACATATGACATATCTGATATATGTACGTTATCCAATGAGGCAACGCTGGTAATACTTATATACCGGTAATCCTAATAACAGGGTTCAAGAACAGGATGCTCCATAGGTAGATTCAGCATCTTATCAGCGATAAGCTGAATGTGACCGAGATATCAAGGATAATTATGGTGATATGGGAGATAACGAGGGACAGCATAATGGTGCAACATTCAAACAATAATACAACACGATATAATGCCCTGTATCTCAATCTTAAAGTGTGCGCCTTTCCTAAATTTCCAGATTAATTTTTGACTAACTAGAATGGCAGCAGTGTGCTGTGGTTCTCATTTTGTAATAACTTCACATATTTATCATTAAGGTAAAATCACCATTGCTGATAAAATAGAAATCTATATTTTTGTTTGAATGGCATATCACTGTGCAGCCTCGAGATATACCTTCTGTGACATCTCAGTATCCAGGCTGCACTCAGGGTGAGAAATACACCAACAGGTAAGTGATTTGACATAGAAAAAATGATGACCTGGAATGAAGTCGTTTTCTTGCAGGGACTTGATAGCCGTTAATCAACAATTTTACCTATTGTCTACCATGCACCTTGTCCATTTCTCATTGGATCTACGTGCATTGATGCCGCAGGGACAACCTAGGTGCATAGTACATTACGACACATGCATGGATACGATATTTCTCTAAGATGATATGAGTAATATGTTACCATTGTTGGATGTGGCAATGTATCGTATTTATCCCAGATAAATATATCCAAAGGTAAAATTTATAGATATGAAAGTGAAATGTTGAATCCTACCGTTCTAGGGCTAAGGCTTCAATAAATGCTCCATGTAGGTTTTCTTAGGTACTTCATTGACCTCACACATGTTCCAAAACACTGAATACTTAGCAGACTACTATACCGGTATAAATTCTGACCATAACAGAGGTGGTAGATGGGCAAATTTCTGTTGTCCTATATGTAGGTTGGTGATTATCTCTGGATCTGCCATAGTTAAAGCCCCAGAATTTGTTGAAGGGCATAAAGGGCCATATATAAGCCTAGTTTTTCATTTCTGACAATCTCCCACAGGAATTGCCATTTCCATGGCAACCCCAAAAAAACACTACCTCTGGTGTAGGCCTAAGGGACTAAAGGACACTAGTGCTAAGTCCTGTACCGTCCTACACGTATGTAGAATGGTAAGCAATCCCTCATATCTCCAGACAAAACATAGGTGAAGCTCCGTCTTTGCCTATTTATCACTTTTCAGCATTCTGCGATAGAAATTGTCACTTTAGGGTTACCTTGATAACTTATAGATGTATTGATTCTGTTACTCGAATATATCATGATCTCCCTCTGTAATATTACTGCTGTGTGCGATCGTAGTACCTTATGAAAAAAAAACCTCCTGACGTGCTATCCATTGTTTTAGTGCTGGAGTATCTTGCACTCGAAGAATAGTTCTCTCTACTCAACTAATCTTAAAATATGAACAGAATGTTTACAATTAATGAAGTTGATTTATGCCTGCATACTCTAAACCAGAACCCCTGCAGTTTTCTTTACACATTCCCTGTGTTCCTTGTCTAGATCCTCGCAGACCAACTCACACCACCATGAGCAGCTCAGCAGACTCTATCCCTACCACCATGTGGGCTCTCCGTAAGGATGAGGAGGTGGAGTCGTACAAGAGGATACAGACAGAGGTACCTGAGCCTGTGGGTGATGAGGTGCTCATTAAGGTGCAGTCTGTAGCCATCTGTGGCTCTGATATTGGTGAGTTGCTCAGTCTGGTAGCTGAATGAATGTAAAGTAACTTTCAGTATCATTATTATGTGGCAGGTCCTGCCGGTCATGTTCCTATTTGCAGTTGATGGCTCTTAACAGCACCACATTGGTAGACATACAATAATGCATCACATGTCACCGATGGGGAGTGTACGCATCTCAACTTATCATATTATATATCTAGTTCATGTACACTTACCTTCTTATGGATATAACAATGATATATTGGGCTAATGTTCTGATTTTGGAGTATTGAGACAATGGTTGGTCCTGTGCTACCTTTCTACTTGTGTATGATATATAAGGTAGCTATTGCATGTATATCAATCCAATGACACCATCCTATTTTCAGCTCTTTATAAATGGAATGCGATAGCCAAAGTAATTGCCACCATCCCCTTCATTCCTGGGCACGAGTGTGCTGGAGTAGTGGTGAAAACTGGACCTCAGGCTACACTCAAAGTCGGTCAGCGCATTGCTGTAGAAAACCACTTCTTCTGTGGGAACTGCTTTCAGGTAATGATATCTTCTAACACCAGTACTCAGGATGGGAAGGTGCCCTCTGCTTCCTAATGAAGATAATACTATTATGGTGAATTAAGCAAAAGAAGAGAAAGAATTAGAGAATAAAATAGAAACTGAATAAGCATGTTAACTATTATAGTATAAAGCTATGATTCCCAATTTTCATGAAAGGTACGCATCCCTCCACTCACCTTGAGGAAAGTTAGCTTTCATCCCCACCTCTATGCTCATACTGATGTCAAATAAGAAAATAAGATACATTTTGCATCCAGTGGAAGTCTAAACACTACTAATGATGCTTATGATCAGATGTTGTCTACGTCCATTCTCCTAATAGTAACCAAACATATCTAGAATGGTTTCAAACCATTACAAACCATATATAAATTCCACAATCACACTGATAATAACAGAAAACATATCTCTGTAGTGTAAAGATGGACGTGGTGACATCTGTCAGAACATGGGTCAGTATGGACACGGCAAGAAGACACCACATGGGGGATGCTCTCAGTACTCCATAGTCTCCTCCAAGTACTGCTACCCCCTAACCAGTGACATAAGTAAGTTGTAAACCTTTATCACTATAAAAGCATATTCCCCTCCAAATACAGTTACGTTATCACTATGATATAAGTATGTATGTAGCATTCATATTGCTAGAGCCTCCTATAAATACCACCAACCGTCCATCACTAGTGACATAAATGCATACTATTAATATCTTTACCTGCAGTCAGCCAAGTATTGTTACCCACTCAATTTTGGCATTTACAAGTATACCGAATACTAGTCTCCTAAAAATATCTTTACGTTGGCCCAGCTGGCACAAATATACCATATTAAAATGATATAGAGAAAGTGCCATCACAGTGGGGAAGGTTTTGATGATACCTCATTAGATGGGTCTGAGGCATATTCCATAAAGTGTCTCAGACACAGTAAGTGGAAACATAGTTTTGAGAAAATGCTTCCCTGAGTGACACTTTGTGTTTTATTGGACATTTAAGTCTGTGGTATAATAATGTATTGGATCGTCCTACCAAATTGCCAACTGGTTTAGTATAGACATTTACCCTAATTCCTGCTGTGTTAGCCCCTGACGAGGCAGTGCTATTGGAGCCATTGGGAGTTGCTCACAATGCGATGGAGCAGCTCAAGGTTGGCGGTGAGGTAGTGCTGGTTATTGGATGTGGTCCTATAGGTCTGATGGCCGTCTCTGTAGCCAAATCAATGGGTGCTTCAAGGTAGGTTGCCATGACAAAACACTCAATTTTTAGTGTACATGTACATTTCCTACTGATTTTATTTTTGCTTTGATGATAAATCGTCCACTCCCAAATGATCATGGGGCGCCTGGTTTTCGAGATTATTCAAGGCGGTTGAATCAAATACAAAGGTGATACCACTATGCAATCTTTTGGTCATTAAGTTTAAAGTTGGAATATCTGCTAAAAAGACAGATTTTAAAATTTGTGGAAACAGTTTGTAAATGCTCATCTCGTATGCTATGCATGCATATTGTTCCAATCACTGCATGCTAGCCAATAATACCTCAAAATTAAGTGTCTAATCACAACACAATGTAAACACTTCTAGATGACCCTTGACATTCATGCTCATCACTTGTGGCGGATTTAGATGCCCCCTCCTTTTTGTCTGTAGTTAAGGGTTTATTTGATTGTTTAAGACCCCAAAACATCCTCAAAAAAGGGGGTGCAACCCCTTTATTTTTTGGGGGGGGCGCTCTTTCTCCTTTTCTAAATCCTGGATCTGCCATTGACCACACTACTACCGATGGCTTGTCTGAAGGCTTTGAGGAACGTTTAGTACACCTTGAGAATCAGAATTGGCTATTCATCTACAGCACACAGGCTCCCCCTATAGGAGATCAGAGTCACCTGATTTATTACTAGAACAGGAATAAATACAAGACATAGGTTTTCTTTCTTTTGGAACAGATATATTTCATATAATCATTAGATATTTTAGCACATGGTTTAGAATGTTGTCTTGATTGTGCTTGAAGAGAAACCGCAGATTCCATACTCTGATAGCGGACATGCTCACTGTAACTCAGTAGAACATTCTAATCCTCTCACAGCTAGTTTTTCCTTTTTTGATAGATTATTAGATTTTTTCCCCATTAATACAGTATATCTCCCTCTAGGGTTATTGCGGCTGATATTGCTGAAAACCGACTGTCTCTAGCTAAGGATATGGGTGCAGATCTCACTGTGAACAACGGTCAGGAAAACCTGAAAGAGGTGAAAAGTACTTTTATTGGTGATAATTCTACTCGCCAATCCTATCACTTAAGCTCCACAGAGCATTGTCATAGTACACATCCTCTTCATATTCGCCTATTTCTATTGTGATAATATGATAACGTGTTTTTTGTTTGTTTGTCCGAATACATAAAAAAAATACATTGTACCAATACATTTGTGTCCATACATAATAGATTATCATGCGGGAGACAGGTGGGAATGGTATAGGCCGTATCTGTGAGATAAGTGGTAATGAGGTGATGATGAATTCTCAGTTCTCCATGCTGCGTAAAGGGGGCACTGTGGTACAGGTCGGCATCTGTAAAAAGCCACTGTACGTGGAGAACACTATGACTGATATACGTAAGTATAACATACCATTTTAGTTAGGCCTACTAGTAGTTCTGTTTTAACGTGTCCACTCTAAAGGACAAACTCTAAAAAACATAAATTATAACAGACCTTTAGGTCCTATACTAAATATTTTACTGCCCATTTGAGAAAAATACCCCTTTATTGTTAAGTATCTTACTTTACTTAATTTTGGGTTGTGAGGGATAAATATCACAGTGGTTCATTATATAAGTGCTTTTAATCTTTATATTCAGTTTTTAAGTCACTCACCTTACACACTATCCATGGACGTAAGATCTTCCACACGTGGACAGAGTCAGAGAAGCTTATTGCTGAGCACAAGGTGAATGCAATGAGAACTGTCTCACACAAACTTCCAATGTCCAAGTACGAGGAAGCCTTTACAGCTCTCTTTGGTGGGAAAGCCTGCAAAATCATCCTAGACCCACATGCGTAGATTTATCCTTCCATGGCTGCATATTCCGTCGCCATGATGCACACAGACGATTTTGGCACATTGATGCATAGATAATAATAGTGCTTCAAGACCTGCTAGGATTTCAAACTTCTTCCCAATATGTCTGCATGAATTTAACACCATTGCATGACTAATTTACTTGGTGGTTGTCAATAAAGTTGAAATACATTTTATCCGATTGATGGTTATCTACCCTTTTAACGTACTTGCTTTCCAATGTATTGGTTAACTACAGAAACTTCAGCAATTTTTATATGGATCCCTCCGAGAATATTCTGACTGATCCAGATCAAAATATATAGAAAGATGTCAGGCTATGGCTATGATTAAACCATGTGTACAATGGTTCTTCCTATGGTAGGTATTGCCGTTTCGAGATCTACCCTGATATCGAGATAACTATATTATCGAAGCAATAACTAGTCGGTTCGAGTAGGTTTCAGAATTACTTTATTACGGCACTTTTACAAGGAGCCTTACAGATACGTTTCAACCTTTTTAAATGCCTATAGTCAATACCCCGTAAGGTGGTAGTGCTCTCGTTTATTCAAAACAGTATGTGTTCATTATCCTTCATCATGTGTTCTATTCTTTGGAAGCGTTACAACGAAATGTTCGTGAATAAAAAATTGGTATATTTTACGAACGGCGGGACTTAATTCCATGCATGTTAAAGCCAGTGGCGGATTTAAATGAGGGGGCGCATCTATACACTGTAAAAAGTTAATGTATACATACAGCAGATTTTGCTGTGATCATACAGTAGAAGTTGCTGTAATCTAAAATGCAGCAAGTTTTGCTGTACAAGTATCAACTTTGTTGCTGTAAATACAACATTACAGCAAGTGTTGCTGTAGATATACTCTCCTATATTTGCTGTAGCCCCAAATACAGCAACACCCACTGTTCAGTTACTAAGTGTTTTGCTGTAGATGCAGGATTACAGCAAGTACTGCTGTAGACATTGTGGTTCTGTGCTTTGGCACCAGGTGGCCTTAGTATCTCTTTGGCAGATAATGTTTACTCAAAGCTGAATCTATTTTCATCTATGAAAAGGAAGTCAAATGTGTCACATAATTGAATAATGTGCAAGGGTGAACATATTGTATTCTAGTTTAATAACATGTGGAACTCTTCATTAAACCATGTAAACTAAAGCAGAAACTTCTACATTCTGTCACACACACCTTTTCTGTGGCTTGGAAGTAAATATGAGTATGGACACCAAGCTTCCTAGTGTATCAGCTAAAGTGCCTGTTGCAAAGATGGTGTAATACACCACACTTGCCTGTTGTGACTTGGGTGTGATACTCAATGGCTAGTTTTACACCCATTTAGTCATAAATGATGCTACATAGCTGGCTATCATGATGGCCCAACTACATATCTCTACTTGGTCAGGCCAACCAATATGCAATGACCAAAACATTACAATCTTCTGTACATTTACAGCAAATTACAAAGCTACTGTGTATTTACAGCAAATTCTACTGGAACAATTGCTGCCAGCAACTTTTGCTGTTCAACAACAGTAGTATAATTTACAGTAGAAGTTACTGTAGTTCAACAGGAGATGTTGCTGTACCTTTACAGCAAGTCAGTTGCTGTAGACCTACAGCAAAATCTACTGGAACAATTGCTGCCAGCAACTTTTGCTGTAGATGTACAGTATTTACTATTTACAGTGTACCACTGAAAGCGAACATGGAATCATTGATCATTTCTGCGCATTTGATCGCTATGTTCTATAAACACCTCTATGGCAATCTCCATCTAGACTAACAAAATGTTATAGATATATTGTGTATTTTCTTTTTATTTATAAATGTTGTTTCAATCCTTGCCCTTCACAGCAAATTGCTTTGCAAACGTGAAAGGCGGCTAAATGTCGGGGTATCCATACCTCTTGCAGAGAGAGCAGATCTGGGTATTATTTCACAAGATTGTTTGACAGCAGAAATTAACATCGAATCCCCTGACGGGACAGGTCGAACATCATTCATCGGGGAAAAAACCTCACTACAGCAAGATCACAAGCTGCTATTTGATCAAGTTGACCACGGAGCCCGTTTGGAATTATACATCTACAGTCAAATTAACTTCACCATTCTCCTCCAGATGGCAGCAGTGAGCAATTCCTGATGGAGGTCGTCCAAATGAAGTACAAAGGTTCTGAAAATGATGACGTTCTGTCAATGGTGGCCTGTGAATTAGGCTTATAATTAATGTTGAAGGGTTTGGCATAGTTAAGCTCCTTTCCACTTACATCTTTAATACCTCTGTTTGTGTCTGCCTACTGGTAGATCCTCATCATCCTATCACAGAACATCGCCTTCAACACCACCCCTTACTTTCCCTATGTTAACTACCGGATAAGTAAGGTAAGCTTCTGATAGTAAGACTACAAAGTATGTAATCTATGATCAGCATCTGTACAGTTATAGCCGACATTTGTACTGAAGGGAAGGTAATAATTTATTCTCCTAATATTGTAATACACATATATGTACGTTGAGATCTTCGTGAATAATGATATGTTCCTTTAACTTACTGGCATAATCTTCTCTTGGCCCCACTTGGCCCCCGGACACTTGGCCCCTAGACACCTGGCCCCCTGGAGACCTAGCCCCTAGACACCTGGCCCCCTGGAAACCTGCCCCCCTGGACACCTAGCCCCCTCGCTCCCAAATCCCTCCCTCATAAATCTATTCACTTGAGCAAGTCGAATGTCAATTCACCGGAAGTTATGTTGTCTGATAGATGAGATTTGAAACTTTCCTTTGGCTTTTGAAAAATGTGTAAACTAACAGTATATCACTAAATGATTACACCCTAAAGTTGGTGATTACAAATTTGTGGATCTGGCTGAAAACTCGGCTCCAATAGCCTAGGGGATACCCTGGGCCAATAATTGATAGGTAATAGAACTTTAGGGATATGTGAAGGTTAAAGGGGGGAGACATATGTAAGGGAGTCTATGTCCAGGGTTAAGTAAAATTCAAAATGTAAAAAAAAAAAAATGTAAGAACTTCATGTGCACTAACCATGTTGGTTAAATCTGAAATGTCTCTTAATTACTCAACATGAATTTTATGGTTGAAAAAATGTTTTCAACGTATTTTTCGACGTCAAAATAACGTTTTTCAAAACGTGTTTTACCCAAGCCAAGTACAACGTTTGCAAACTTTGAAAAAAACGTTGTTTTTTTTTGTCAAGTGGGTATGACCAGAATTGAATGGCAAACTTTTAAGAAAAGAGGATACAAACACATCTATGACATGGACTGCGAGAAGGGGCCTTAGAGCCCTCTGCACTAAGCCCCCTGTTCAAAGATCATATCACAAAAGTTTGGAGCCAGCTGGAGTAGAAGTGGCTGATGGTAACTTCATTCTAAAAATGATGCACCCAATATCATATGTGATGAAACAAATGGACATCATCAGCACTAAGCATGAGAAGAATATCACAAGAATGTTATTGTAAGGTATTTCAAATATTGGCGGACATTTAAAGGAGATTGAGATATTTGTGATTAACAATGGGGTCATGATATGTGGTTTAATTGCAGCGAGTCTTAAATCAATCAAAGATGTGCAGCATATCAAATAAGCAATTCTTATGAGTAACCAAACTAGATCCAATGGAAGATTAAAAGTGGTTATGTTCCACGAATTAATAGGCTGGCTATTTAGAAACGCATAGGTCTTTGGTTTGTTCAATTCATTGGAGTCTATAATTATGTGTAAGCAAAGACAAGAAGTCTATTCTTGTTCTACATTCTAGTTTATCTTCATATTGAGTGATGTCATAGGTTTTGTTTATTAATAATCCTATTCTTTTAGTTATAACATAGATACCCTCTGTGTCAAATATCTCTGTAGCAAGCTGAAATACACTCAAAAGAACACACATCTGAGGGGGGTTAAGTCCTCGGTTACACATGCCACCTAGTAGTGTTCTTAAATCTTCATATGTAAGCATATAGTATTTGATTATGCTATTGGTTGATTGAAAGCAACACAGGCCAGGACATGGATAACATTGAGACTTTTATGATCAGCCACTGTGACATCTACTCCAAATCTGTGAAGAATGGCTGCAACCTTTTTAGCCTGAATTGCAGCACATAATGTCCATGGCTTGCGAATGACTAAACTCTCAGCGACCCTCTGTCAAGATACAATTCCATAGAATGATGCGTTTCCTGGTGCCATCTATTTCTCTACTTTTCCAGCACAATTGTGTCTAGCCAGAGTGAATACTCTCAGATGAGTCAGTGACCTTCTGGTACTTGGCTTGTACAAACGCTTGTACAAAAAAAAATGTGACATTTATTTGCAGGTTTTACGGTTGTCGCCCTATCTTTCATTCACTAAGTGCCAACATTATAATGTGCACCCATGTCAGACTAGTTATGATGTAGTGCCTAGTGGGTACAGAACGTTGCATCAACGTTGACAACTGGTTGATATTGTATTGATCGTGTTGATCTACCCATCTTTGACACTTTTTCAATGATTCTATTTCAATGTTGTAAACCATCACCATTTCACATTGTCAACAAAGAATCGCCTAACAACTATCAACATTGTGGAAACAATGTTGAATCAACATAGAAATACAAACATTGAATCAGTGCTGATGGTTAGATGTAGAATCACAGTTGATTTTGATTATGTTGTGTCAAAACTAAATTTTAGGATTCACTTGAGTTGGTCTGGAGGATGATCCTAGAACTAAAGTCACCCCCTTTTCCTACTATGACCATCTGATGGCATCTTTGAGAAACAGATATCTTGATCAACTACAACATATTCAGAGAGCTATTTGTGTTTTTATTGTATCTGATTTAGTATAAATCACAAGGATACTGTTATCAATCACAGTACAGCTTACAATGGCATAAGTAGAATTTTCATTATGGGGTCAATCCATTTTAAATAGACAGATTTTCGGAACTTTCCCCGCATGACCCTCTCAGAAGTGAATGATTTTTCTTTAGCATACAGGTCAATATACTAGATGAACATATGTGAAATTATAGCATCTAGCTCCTATTAGTTCCTGAGATTTTCACCCCTATACTCGAGAGGGGCTCACAGTTATTATGAAAAATCTCAATTTAGGGTCAACTTCCAAATCCAATAATGTCCAAGCAGAATGAGCTAGAGGTCTCACATTGCTTGAATTATCACACACAGTCACCCACTATCAGAAAATGCCCAAATAGTGAAGTTGTCATAAAGGTCTATTTTTCCTACATAAGGCCAAAGGTAGTCAGTTTTTCAGTTTTTGCTGATCTCGGAGCAATTTTTGAAAAATCATGGCATCAAAACCGTTACTTCAAACATCCTGGGAAGTGACATTCTCATCGATCTTGAAGTTCTTAACATAGACCATGAAGGTGAAGTCCCTCTGATAAATTACCAATCCATTATGGCTGCCTCAACATGGCGAAATATTGAATTTTGCAACATTTCAACAGCTATTTTGGGTGTGTGGGATAAATAACACCAACTTATGCTAGGCATCACTGAAAAGTACTATCTTTACACTAAAGAATGATAGCAGTTTGGTATTGGTGTTTTGTCTCCTTCCTGAGAAAATGGGCAACAAAATATGAGAAAAGTTGTTATTACAGATGGCATATATCCTTAATATAGGGGTCATTTCAGCAGACTCTGGGGCCTCAAATAGCCCTATTCTGATCACTTCAGTCCCAATAAGGGTCTTGGATGGGAACAAATCCCTTGCAAGGGTGCTATGCCTCCTTCTTTTAGGAAATAAGTGATAAAATATATATGACAGTATTGATTTAGGAGAATTTCCATTCGTCTCATTGGGGATATTTGAGATTTCAGAATGTCAGCATGTCATATGTTAAATATGATACAGAACACAACCTAAATATCCAGAACAAATTCTTCTTGGTATTGGTACATCACCCATATGTAGGTTAGTAATGTAGTATATCATCTATAAGGCCCATCCTGCATATAACCCTAACTTGAGAGAAAGGTAAAAGTGCATCAGGGCCAGATTTTGAACAATCTAGTTCTATTGTACATAATACTATCCTCACCTCTAAGGTGCATTCCCAACTTTGGCTAGAAGGTGCATAAGGGTTAGCAATTTTGGCAAGTAATTCATGCTTTGTATACATGTCGGGGTATTATGGCACCCAGACTTTGTGAGGGTCCTGTAAGACACACATAGGGTTAATTTCACATAATTATTTAGCTGTGCCTTATATTCTAGGCTTTAAAGCCTAAAGTCTTTGCAAAAAGTGTTTCACCATGCAGGACATTCGGTCCTGCAGATTTCTAATTCTGTAGCCCCGGATCAATTCTCTCAGGACCGAAACATAACAAGTATCTAAGGGCATTTTCTGGGAATAAAGAAATATCATAAAGCTAGGATGTACATATTGTTTTTATCGTGAAATCCATTAGGATTAATGAAGTTCTGAGAAAAAAAATCATATTATGTTAATGCTTTTGGTTTTATGCTGTAAAAACATCAATAATGGTCTGATGTGAGTGCCATAAAAAAATGACATGTAGCCTGAGGGCTGGGGATGACAGCCAAAGATTTGGTCCTGCAGTCTGACCATTTCTATTGGCTCGGGAGCCATTCAGATGGCTATAGCTGGTGTCCGACGGGATTTGGCAAAGACTGAAAGCACGGGGAAATATATTCTCATTGATACAGATAGAGCAATTCTGGAAATAATAGTGGGGCCAGGAGACTCAATGATGGGAAAGTTCCCTATGTAAGCATATATAACAGTATATCCCATGCACAGCAGCCCCCAACCCGAACTGAGACCCCTGGCCCCCAATAAAAATATTGCTTCCTACATCTCTAAATAAATGGGTCTAATGGAGCATGTGGCTGTGGACTAAGAATGCTTGGTGAAGCAAAATTTTCATTTTAAATGAATACCACTAGTTCATAAATAGTGGTTGCATTTTATGGCCAGGTCATCCTTAATAAGCAGTTAGCTCTCCACGCATGAGACAATTTGACAAGTGGGTAGTGTAAGAAAGATCATGTGTTTCTGACCAGGGGTTCCCGAATCATCAATATTATGCACATCCCATCGTAATCATACAATTATCAAGTGTTTCAGGTTTAATCCATAGTCAAACTTCTATGAGTACCAATTTGCACAGAATATTCCACATGGCTCCTTGTTCTTCTGAACGTTGGTCCCACCATGTAATGCATACACATTTTATTGGCCACTAGCTGGTGTGGAGCTGGTTCCGGGGACACAACTGATAAGATGGGACCAGCATGTCCCTGGAAGTTGGTGTTAAACCAGGGACAAGGTACCCATCATGGTATGTCTTATCAGTGGGTTTTAACTCAATCAGCGAAATTCAAAATGGCGGCTCCACTAGGCCTCCATACTAAGTCCTATACTACTAGCTTTGGCCCACTGTGTACATATGTGTGACTGTGATAACAGGGGTGGTCATTTTATGGCAAGTCAATCCAGCACAAACTAAGTCTAAGCAACACGTACACAACTGAACTCCATAGAATATAGTGGGAAATATTTTTACAAGGGAGTGTGTATAGCTTATTTCAGGTTCCTCTATTTACGCTGAATAATTATAGAATCACCAAGGAGATTATTTCTTAAACAGCCAGATATCACACCCAGTCACTAACGGCATTAAAGGCCTGGCTATCGAATTGGCTGTATCTTCAAAAATAATCTGTAATTTAAGTGATTTTAGTAGGGAAGAGCTGCAGAACTGCTACCACAGAATTGTCCGTTTAAGTACGGGTTTTTGGCCTACAGGAGGCCATTTCTAGATCTAAAGTTACGAGCAAAAGTGTTGAAACTGTAGGATTATTTGCTAATTAGTATGAGAATGCTGATTACAATAGATATCTCAAAAGTAAATAGACATAGAGCCTTTTCTCAATGAGAATAGAATGATGATCCCCTATACATTTTATGGCATTTCTCATACTTGTCGACATATTGACTATATAATGTTATACATCATGATAGCTCATGACTTCACTTTTTTTTTTCTTTTGAGGCACCCTTTCTTTTTGTTGTTGGCACTGTAATTAAAGGTAGGGAACAGGTATCTTTAGGTGACTAGTATTGCTACCTACACTACAGAGTATAATAATGGTGCTCCTCATAGATGCCAAAACTGAGTCATACATTTATACATTGCAGAGTATGCTATGTTAGGCTGTTTTGAAATAAACTCCAGAATTCATTTGGTCCTAGGACTTCAATATAAACCACACTACACCAGGATAAATTGCATTGATGAGCATTTATACTATGCTACAACTTTCCCTTATTTTTCTTGCCAATATGAAGACCCCATAATTACTACATATGGCCTTCCATAGCTGTGGTAGCGACGGTGTGTGGCCGGTGCTAGTTGTGAGTACACATGGCCTATCCACCTCAGTGGTCCCCATTGTGCCACCCGGTAAGTCACCTAGCGTCCCTAGAAACTCCCAAACTGGGCGATATTAAGAGCAGCCTAGCCTACCAGGCGCCAGGAGTAAGTGGCTTATGAGACCTCAGCACTGGAGGAGGGAGTTACAGCTGAAGAAAAACTCCTCCGGGGGATCTGAATTTTGTGTTTTACCCGAGGTATCGTTGGTGGTATCAGTGGTGGATATGTGGATAGCACAGACAGGGAAATATCAGTAAAGGTAAGAGAGAGTTTGCATACCATGTTGCTATTCTGTTATCTGGATCGGTAAAAGTATGATTAGATTATACATGTATACATACATGAAGGTAGACATGCATGGAGGAAAGGCAGGTCTACATGTAGCCTGTGTATACATACAAGTCTACTGAATTTCAGGAGCAGTAGCCTCGTCACCCTTGGTCAATAACGATAATACTTTAGGTAAAGCTGGACATTATTGGCAATGCTGTAATAGAAAAGTAGGCCCTAGCTGTACAACTCAAGGTAGGCCATGCTGGTATGACAGTTTTGCATTTCTTGTTCCCTATAAGGCTATATCAATGAAGTCAAACCCTACATGGTGGACGGAATGCCAAGTGAATTTGTTATTATGATATAGAGAAATATGTCTGCTATATCATAATTGAATTAGACCTTGGATCTACCACATCACTTGTCATACCTATACATTTTAAGCGCCTGGACTTCAGTGATTATGATAGTCTCACAATACCATTCATTGGTCTAGACTGCGGCCATTGTATGTAGCTAGGTGATGTTGGCCAGATTGTTTATACCTGTTTATTACAATGGTCAAGCACATAAAACATGCACTTCCTATATAAGCTTTGACATGTTTTAACCCATAGAAATATCCTTTGATATTTAACAAACAGAATTCCGTACGTTCTATTTCGTTTTAAGGCTTTAGAATCTGAGGTGGTGGAGAAGTCATGATATATAGATCATGGTTCTTACCCAGTACAGTGACCTGTTTTAAAGGATTACAGTAAGAAGTAGTATTTCAGTTTTACACACAGGAGGAGGGCTAACTGAGAACAGTGTAACCACAAAACTGCCCAGACATTATTGCCAAAGAAGCTTTGTACTTTTAGATGGGAGGGGGCCTGAAAAGAATTATGCTACTTTACAGAGAGCTGCCAAATGGCCAAAAAATAGGGGGGAGATTATAGTTTGGCAGTTAGTACCCACTATCAAAGAGTCAGTACCCCAGGCAACCCTTTTATTTCTCTCCACCTTGCCTTTTTAGATATTCCCATACTACTCATGTTCAGTCATTCTGCAGGGAATATTGAAAATATTCCCTGCATCAAGGTTATACTTTCCATCATTCAAGAGAAAATGTGAGCAGCGAGCAGAAATGATCATCTAAGGGCCATTTTCCACCAACCGATATGTCCCCTCTGTCGGCCGCTAGACCCATAGTAGATGCTATTTTCGGCCGACAGAGACCATGCCCCACCATTGAACTATATGGCAGCCCTGTCGGCCAAGGTGGTTGAGTGGGGCAGCTGTCGGCCAAAAGAGGTACCCTGTCGGATGGTGGAAAACGGCCCTTAGGGCCCACATGAAGAATACTCCCTGCATACCCCTACACACTCTTCTTGTCCATAATCTTCAAGGAAATCCCCGAGATGAAATAGAGAGATAACAATAGGCTGTTGATTAGCCCTATTGAAAATCACTTAGGTGAATCAGTGATGGAAATGTATGGATAGGTCTTAATCCTTTAAGGTCTTAAGTTGATTCTGTGCACTTAAATTCTCCAGCAGGTAGCCCACATGTGCCAACCACTATGTGAATACCACTATGTGAGTAGTCTAAGTCTAAATGTACCTTGTGTCTACTTGTTCTTAACACTTAACCTTAAGACACGAGCAGGCACTCATATTAGACATGTGGCATTGGTGTATATAAGGCTGCGCTATGTCGGGATTTGTGAGCATACATTTATTAGACCCACTCTGTATGCAGTAGCCAATTTCTCTGGTTAGAACTTAGATCCACTAGTATGGAATAAGAATTGATTTAGGAGAACAATCCAGGAGGAGAACAATTAAGGATTGGGTACTGCCAATCTATGTACTATTGTAATTTGCTCAGTTGTCCCAGTTTATTCAGGAACCAGGGAGACAGCTAGGGGTTCTATTTTGTAACTCCATAAGTACCCAGTGCCAACAGGCTGCTCCTGTTCTCTGGTTATATCTATCCGTTTCTCTCTCTGTATGTATGTATGTATGTATGTATGTATGTATTATGTCTGTCTGTCTCTCTGCTTCTGTCTCTGTCTCTTAATGTGTCTGCGTCTCTGTCTCTGTCTCTTTCCGTCTCTGCACCTCTCTCTCTCTCTCTCTCTCTCTCTCTCTCTCTCTCTCTCTCTCTCTCTCTCTCTCTCTCTCTCGTCAACCCTTAGGCACTACCTGTACTCTCATAAGAGTATACAGTAGGACCACAACAACTGCCAGGTAATTGGCCCACTTCATGTAGTTGGGTTTCTATCTGTAGGGACATGGATGTTATCTGCCTCAAATTAACCAGTGGACCGAGTGTCAGTCATGACTGATATGGGGGACACAGTGATTTGATAACAGACCCCCAACCCAGGCTATGCATATCAACATAGACATGTCACCTTGTTTTATGCTGTACAGTAAAAAACGCGTTTATAATAGACCTATTTTCAAGCCATAGACCTAATGTCCTGAGCCACCCCCTTGCACTTTGTTAGCCTTACAGACGTGACCCCCCCCCCATTTGTTGTGCCAACGGAGAGCTATGGACTGTGGTATAATGATAAATCTTACTAAATCATACCCTTTAACGTATATAGAACAGGTAAGGTCCAATTGTTGTAACTAAAGTGAGATGTTCCTGCTAAATGAAGTTAGAGTTGTCATACTACTTAGAGTTGTCATGCTACTACGTGCATATATCTTATAAACAGTGACCTTTGAATGTCAAAACTTTACAACTGGAACATAAATCCATCTGGTACTTCGACACCATGTTTTTTGTGTAGGCTTTACGTCGATATTTTCACGAGAACTATAATATTACACCAGTCACTTCATGGAATTCCAATATTAATTTTGTAAAGTGGTTTGGCTGCTTTATAATCACTCTGAGTTCTACTGCTAAAGATATAAACAGAGGCATTATGATTAATCATTTCTACCGTGGGATGTCAAACAGGAGTGTAACGGGTCACTGCACCTAATGCTCTTCAGAGCACAATCAAAGTCTATCTGAGCTTTACGGTGACTGTAGATGTCTATGTCAATAGACCCTTCAGTATTGCACTCTAGTGCTCTATTGCCTCATATTGAACTTCCACTTAGCATCGTACCGTTATGTTTCACTCAGTAAAGGTTCATGTATACATTGTATGTACGTGTGTCGGTATCCTTCAAAGCCTATCTTATCTGTTACTATTGAAGCCTGTGTTCAAGTACCTCTTGAGTTGTGATGGAATAACAGCTGGTTGTCTATAATTGACGTCATCCAGTCAGGTACCATATAATAATTTTATGTGTTTTACGTGCATTTTCTTGAAAGGCGGTGTTTTTGAAATCCATAACTCAGATGGTGTCAATTTTGTATTTGGTGTGGGAATGATTATGGAAGTGAGTATATAGGTATAAGCTTAATTGCTTGAGGGGGTCAAAATAATTCCGCACATTCCTAGATATGAAAAAGACACATGTACAAACAATGTTCAATCCTTCAGGCTAGGGGAAAGCCCCCCCCCCTAGGAGAGGTTGGACGATAATATTGACATTCATTGTTGACTTTGATGAAACTTGATTATATTCATTATCATTTAACTCCCTGCCTAGTGTGACTTAATTAACTCACTGTGTGATTCGTTATAAGAGACTGATCAATTAATGATATTACTGCCCCCCACCACCACCACATGCTAGCTTTCTTGGTTTATTGAACTATCACTGACAATACACTTTTACATGCACTAAAAACTTAAAAATCAATTTTGAATAACACTGCTATTAGGTAAACTATCCTACACTCACAGTACACGTTGCTCATTAGTAAATTATACGACAAATTCGGGAATCGGTTTAATTGTGAACTTTATTGGCAGAGCCCAAGATTGATTCCTGATTTTTTGGCCAATCAGCGCAGACTGCCATCCGCCCCTATCCCTGTGTGTGCGCCCTTATACTAAAACTAAGTTAAAGCCAACGACAATCGACCTCATCAGAACTCGCCACCCATGCAGCTTTAACGCCTCTTGCCTATGGAGCTTAGCGGCAGGTGCTAGGGGCTGCAATCTGCTATGGTCAGGAATCAATTGGGTGAATAGAGAGCATTATACTAGCATAGTCCCCTATACACATACTGGGCTACTGGAATATTAATAGGCTTTTTCGCCTATAGCAGAATAATGCCGTCCACAGTAGAGAGGCATTGGGGGATTTTACCTGCACAACAAGGTGCTTGAGTAACACCTGGTTTACATACAGAGTGGACTAACTGTGCCCAGGCGCCTTCGGACTGACAAACAAACATGGGGAATACTCGATAATGTTTAGCCTAGGATAGTAAAAAGAATTCGTAGAGAGAGTTTAGCAGAAGGAATATTATACAGCTTTTCCCCAGGTAGGTGCAATATTACTTTCATATTTTTTGATGGGCAGGATACGGAGCCCCTAACAGGACATATCAAAAATATTTTTTTCACCAGAAAAAAATATTCTTGCGGGTACTGAACAATTCTTGGGGGTACACAGACAATTCTTGTGGGTACTGAACAATTCGTGCAGGTACAGAAACAATTCTTTGTTCCTGTTTCCGCAGGAATGTCTCTGTTTCCGAAGGAGTGTTCCTGTACCCACAGGAATATATTTTGCATGAAATTTTTTTTTATTATGTTCCTGTTTCCCCAGGAATGTTCCTGTTTCCGCAAGAATGTTCCTGTACCCACAGGAATATATTTTGCATGGAAAAAAACTTTTTATTATGTTCCTGTTTCCGCAGGAATGTTCCTGTTTCTGCAGTAATATTCCTGTTTCCGCAAGAATGTTCCTGTTTCTGCAAGAATGTCCCTGTTTCCACAGGAATGTTCCTGTACCCGCAGGAATATATTTTGCATGAAAAAAAAATCTTTTTAGTATGTCCTATTAGGGGCTCCGTAGTACGGAGATCATGGGGGGAAAAAATATTATTTTGATCTACATTCCTTTTCAAATTTGATATTATCGCTAGTCATGGCACTACCATTGCCCCGCGTGAAAGCCGAGTATGTGTCTATAGAAGTAGCTCCCCCCCCCCAAAAAAAAAAGAAGTCTATATAATTATGACATGCATGTAACTTATTTTCTATGAATTTCCGTGATTCAAAAAGGTATATGTATAGCTAAAGATTATCGGACTCCCCTACACTGCTGTAGAGGTTAGTGTGGCATATGGGGGGCATATGAAACCATAGTTCGTGGTGTCCCTCTTCTGGGGCATTTTCGCGTGAGGCACTTCGGTCGACCGGGTGACTTGATCTGGTACATCCGGGGTGTAGCCGTGGTGTATGCCCGATGGGTACAGCCGGTCGACCGGGTTAACCGGATCGGGGCACGCCAAAATGCCCCGAGATTCATGGCTAACAAAGTCCTTGCGTATCCGATTGTACTGCGCCTTACACGCTCAGTGCTACAGTATATTACGTTGTAGTGTAAACGTCCATGCTACAAAACATTGTCTGCACTTGTTTACGGCCTTAGCTGGTTTGATTATCAGCCAATGAAATGACACCAAAATTAATGTTCACTGCGGTCCTCTCGGGGGCCAACTAGTACCCATCTCATAGGTGTTATCAGTAGAACTCGCTGATAACAAGCTCCAGTAATGGCGGCGCCCATGGGACAACCTGCTAACTTGAGTATTTCCTGCCGTAGTCAAATGTTCAGTGTTAGGGCGACCATCATTATTTTAGGTCATGAGAACAATTTTATTATCGCTAGCCCCTACGATGTTTTAGATAAAATTAATATTCATAATCTACGATCGAAAGACTACAAACCTATCGGTTTTCACTCATAATGATATGAGCAGGTGTTGCAGGCCTCTATTACATGATTTTTATTCAGCTTTCTCAGTATATCTCACATGTTACCACATTAGGCATTAGTCCTTTGTACTACACATACTGAATATATAACGTCCATTGCTAGTCATGATGCATGACTGTGGATGCAGCCATAATTCACCAAGTGCATTGATGCATCATGGGGTATTGATACACAAATTGGTCGGCATTACACATCGATGCATTAGTGCATCATAACGACAAAGGATCATACATTTTGAGGTATATAGGCGGCCCCAGTTAAGATACTGGTGATCACACTTAATGTCTCATAGACATATGGTGTGTTGCAAACATTGTAATATGTTTAAGTGAATAAAATAACCGTGCAATAAAACTGTAACACACTGGTGTCCCAACTAGCCAATACATTCTGTGCAATAAATGTATAGGTCGTCGCCTGTTAATTAGATTCACACCCGGGTAATTTTTTTGATGCTTTCCTTACTGTTCGACATAATGTATAGGTTGCATTCATGTATGTTTATCTAGCACCTCAGTTTGGTGGGGTGAGTGAGTTAGTGGGTAATCATTTTGACAGCTAAGGGAGTGGTCATTATTTAACCACAGGGGCAGGGGTGGTGGGTTTCCGCGCGGACGCACGAAATTTTTTTACGCCCCACCTCTCGACGACAGTCAAAATTTTTTGCGGCCCCCCCAAACCCACCATCCCCCCCCCCCCCCCGTTGATAAATAATGACCACTCCCTAAGGTCATCCTCGTGGCGTGCAAACTACCGGTAAATTGGATATGATGGATGAAGAACCTTAGTTTGGGGAGTATAAGACTACACATAGAGCACTATACCTTGTGCAGATGATCAACGGATTCCACAAATAATGTACTTAAAACATACACTAATATTTTTAACATTACCCCAGAATTTCTAAACAACATAGTGTAGTAACATCCTTTTCTGCGGAACATACATCTTTAAAATATGCCATATAATATTGTCATAAGGTCTATAGTAGTACATTGTAGTATGCTTCTTATATAACTTGTTTTCATAGGTCCCGGGCAAAAATATGTATATTTTCTATGCAAAGTGCCAACCCAGCCTGGGGCTACTACTGACCACTCATAACCAAGTTTGAATTCATTTTCATACTTAGGGCCCGCCTTAAGTCCCTGGGCAGAGAAAGCCCAAAGGTGGGTGCCTTGTAGTGGGTAGCGGCCTCACAGTGGTCTCATGTTTGCACTACTTATCCAAAATGGCTACCCCGGAAGTTGTCCACTTTCACGTGGGATGTTCCTGTAGTTGGCCACTCACACTCTATCTGATAGCAACCAGCGAAAGTGACCCAGTGAATAAGAAAACAGTAGAAGTTGTGTGTCAAGTACAGAGTTGCAACGGTAGGATTTGCAATGCTTTTGGCACATGGTGGCGCCACTTCTTTTCGTGCTAGCAGTGCCGCAGGCGCTGGTATATGGTTAGACATGGTCAATTCGACCCTATGCCGACTCAATACGAACCAACCCTACCCTGATAAAGTCAACAGTAGCCCTACCCATCTCAGCCCCGTGCCTTTGCCTTCCCTCCACCATTCTACCCTATGACCATCTCAGCCCCTGATTATTTAGATAAGATTTTTTTCACTTTCCCAAATCACATTGATGTAAATGTTCATGTATATATAATTTGTCCTCTGTATCGTTGCCCTCATTAAGTTAACTCTTTAATCACCCAACCTGTAGGTCAGATCACTGTGTTGATTACAGCTGTAAGATATATCATGGGAGCTACAACAAGGATACGGTGGGTCACCCAGCCTGTAGGTCAGATCACTGTGTTGATTACAGCTGTAAAGGTCGAATCCCACGATGCAATTTTGGCTGAAAAGTTTCTGCAATTTAGTCATCTGTTGCAATCTGGGGCCCTGTCCTTATATTGCAAGACCTATAATGGCTACGGGGGGCTTTAATGGCAAGGAATCCCTTGTAGATTTGCACTGAAAATAAGATCCTTATAGGTAGAATCCCACAATGCAATCTAACCCTGGAAAGTTCTTGCAATTTGGGAACTCTTGCAGATAGGGGGACTTGCCTTTACTGCAAATTGCAAGGCTTCTATACATGCCATTGCATTTTACAAATCCGACTGTTGCAATTAAACTGACCCCTCACCCTTGCAATGTAGATCTGTAAGCTGCGTTATATTGCAATGCCATTCTCCTTGATATTGACTTTGCAAGTTGTTGTAAGTAAGTACAGTGCAGAATGAGACCGAAATTGAACTCTGTGTGTAATTTATACAGACATTTTGCATACAAATTGCAGGGTATGGGGCAAGTTTAGATTGCATAGTGGGACTTGGGTTGCAAGTTGAAGTGAACACACATCCCTATTTGTCAATGACTTTATCCACATTTCTGTAAATTGCAAGCAAATTCTGTAAATTGCAGAAACTTTTCACTTAAGCAAGGGAAAATATCTAAATATAAAGATCCAAACTCCAGTGCAAATCTACAAGGGATTCCTTGCGATTAAAGCCCCCCGTAGCCGTTATAGGTCTTGCAATATAAAGAGAGAGCCCCAAATTGCAACAGATGACTAAATTGCAGAAACTTTTCAGCCAAAAGTGCATCGTGGGATTTGACCTTATAAAAAGATATTTTTCCTTGCTTAAGCAAAAAGTTTCTGCAATTTACAGAATTCCATTGCAATTTACAGAAATGTGGATAAAGTCACTGACGAATAGGGATGTGTGTTCACTTCAACTTGCAACCCAAGTCCCACTATGCAATCTAACCTTGCCCCATACCCTGCAATTTGTATGCAAAATGTCTGTATAAATTACACACAGAGTTCAATTTCAGTCTCATTCTGCACTGTGCCTGCCTACAACAGCTTGAAAATTCAATATTAAGGAGAATGGCATTGCAATCTAATGCAGCTTACAGATCTACATTGCAAGGGATAAGGTCGAATCCCACGATGCAATCTAACCCTGGAAAGTTCTTGCAATTTGGGAACTCTTGCAGATGGGGGGACTTGCCTTTACTGCAAATTGCAAGGCTCCTAACATGCCATTGCATTTTACAAATCTGACTGTTGCAATTAAATTGACCCCTCACCCTTGCAATGTAGATCTGAGAGCTGCGTCAAATTGCAATGCAATTCTCCTTGATATTGAATTTGCAAGCTGTTGGAGGTAAGCACAGTGCAGAATGAGACCAAAATTGAAGTCTGTGTATAATTTATGCAGAAATTTTGCATACAAATTGCAGAGTATGGGGCAAGTTTAGATTGCATAGTGGGACTTGGGTTGCAATTTGAAGTGAACACTCATCCCTATTTGTCAATGACTTTATCCACATTTCTGTAAATTGCAAGCGAATTCTGTAAATTGCAGAAACTTTTCACTTAAGCAAGGGAAAATATCTAAATATAAAGATCCAAACTCCAGTGCAAATCTACAGGGATTCCTTGCCATTAAAGCCCCCTGTAGCCATTATAGGTCTTGCAATATAAGGAGAGAGCCTCAAATTGCAACAGATGACTAAATTGCAGAAACTTTTCAGCCATAATTGCATTGTGGGATTTGACCATAGGTACGGTGATGGGATTGAGATGGTTAGAGTTTAGTTCTGGTGAGGTTGACAGTGGTTGAATTTGATAGGGGCTGGGTTGACCAGAGGCTTGGATAATGGCTTATGGTCGACATGCTTAGGGTTGAGCATAGGCCAGCTAACGAAGGGTACAATAATTGGAGTCAATTTGGTTGGGGACGAGTCAGCAATGGCCATATACCCGATTCTAGGATTTAATTAAGAGCGGCTTTCATGGGCTTCAAATCACAATTTCAATTGCAAACCATGAAGTTTTGCAAATCATGAAGTTTCCAAATCCCAGGATGAAGTCTAATTTGCAATAAAACTCTTGCACGATAGGAAACTTAAAACCATAAGGAATATACATTGGTTTTCCCCAATCAATATTCATAATAATCCTACTTTTTTGAATCGATTAGGATTACATCTTTGTGGGTCCACACTAAATAATATAATGGCACCCTTTTTATGACATTTATCGCTCAGGTACAATACCAGGCAGTGCTGATGTGGATTGCCCAAAGTCTATGTGGTTCTGTGAGCATATCCTTTGTGCTGTTACCTATGCTCCAGCAACAAAAGCAGCACTCCACCAAATATCCTGCCACAATAAGCTTTGATTCCAATAAAAGGCTGCAGCTAGAAGTGCCAGGGCATTGCCTCTGAATGTCCTTATGCAGCATGGCCCAGGGAGCATATATAAGTGGTCTACGTAATAAGTGCAGGTATACAATGGCTTGTTGGTTAGAAAAGGTGAAGAATTTGTGGCCATGCTCCTACGACCTTTCTCCCCTGCAAACTGTATGTGGTCTTTTGGACTTTCAAGAGGCAATACTCGCCCTAAAGTCCGAGGGTGTTTGTGGACACTTGTATGCATTATCAACCAAATAATTTTTGCATTGATTTATTTTCATCTGAAATCAGCAAATTTAACCTACACATTAGCATATTGTATTTCCAGATAGTTGCTATCCCTCCACAACCAAGTTATACTTTTAGAGTTCATTTTGGAATTAATACAGATAATGGAACAGTTACATGATTCACACTGCTTCCTTAACCCAACCACACGTTGCCCCTCCCAGAGGCATACAGCTACAAAAAATGTATGTTTAGTTTGTAGACAGTGCAGCCTTCGACTGGCCGCACCTCTATGTCTGTGAGTCATAAGTAGAATCTAAACCTAAAACTAACCCAATGGTGTTAAAATACCCGTCCTTGTGTAATGCAAACATTCAAATTTGGAGCCTACTTTGAACTATGGCAAGGGTACAACTGCTTAAATACAATTGCGTTATTTGCTCGTTACTACCATGCCTAATGCGTTGATCTGTAAGTGGCCCTTTAGAAATGCAAAGGGATTTTGTCAGCTCACACAATACTGTATATTGAAATGTATTCACAATGAGTACAATAACTGTATAGAGTGTGCTGTGAGCTTTTCAACGCTAGTAGTGGTAAATTTCATGAAATTATAGTTACGGAATGGGGGGGGGGGGTGGTTAAAAAGAAAAGAAAAAATAGAAACATGACGTCACTTATGGACGACCCCCTAGTGGTTGTTAGTATGGGATGGCAAAGAGAAAATACTTTGTATAGAACACGAGAAGGAATGAGAGAAAGAAGGGACATGGAATAAAAGGATTGAATTACGAGCATTGTAATAAAGTAGTTCAGCATATTGTTGGGAGAATCGTAGATAAGAAGGAAACTGCGTTGATTTTACTGTATTTGACATTACTCAGGATTGAATTACGAGCATTGTAATAAAGTAGTTCAGCATATTGTTGGGAGAATCGTAGATAAGAAGGAAACTGCGTTGATTTTACTGTATTTGACATTACTCACTCATACCTGGTAATTTTATTGCAAATATGTCCCTTTAACCTTCCACACTCATGTCATCATGAAGTACTGTTTCGGTGTTTGTCTCTCTAGCCCCTGCTGGTCATGTCACGCAATGCAACGAGAGTACTATTGACAGTTTAAGGTTCTCATATATAAACAGAGGTTCACAGTATTTAGACAGTTCTTGCTTGGGCCAAGAAATATAAAAGGTGTGTTTCCAGTAACATAGCTCAAAGAGCGAGGGTCGGTAGGTCGGATTTTTTTATTTATTTTTTTTTTTTTTACATTTTTATAGGAAATGTTAGGGCACATATCAATGGATGTATCAAGTTCTTTGATTTCATTGTAAAATAAAGATGGGAAAATGATAACTGTGAGAGAGGGGGATGACACAAAAAGGATAGAGGAAAAATCCTCAAAAGGTAATGAAAAATTTCTTTGAAATATGAAAAAATGAGACAAAATTCTTCAAAAATCATAAGAAAAGTGTGTTTTTCTTTTTGCCCCTGTTTTGCCAGGGTCGGTCTGGTTACTGGAAACAAACTTTTTTTCATTTGGCCTTGGGCTAGCTGCAGATACGCGGAAAAAAGAAATGGTTCCAAACTGCAAAGACTCATAGCAGCTTGACTCTTATGCACATAGGAGGGGAGTCCCAGCCTTGTAAGTGTTAATTACATTTGTAATAGTATGCTTATCATCGGGAGGTTGTTTCAGAATGGACTAATGTTACAAACTGCACTACGAGATTCTTGGCGATCATAGGTGCTGCCTTATTTCAGGTCTGCATTCTTCCGAAAGAAGCACTCTGAGTGGACAGTCAAATGAATATATGAAATGTATCACTGCAAAAATGGTGTTTAGATTTTAAACATGTTTAGGTCTAAACATGTTTAAAACCTAAACATATAGGTCAGATAGGTGTCTCATCGACTACACATTTAGGAGATGAACACTTTTATTCTAACTACATAACATTTATGCTAAACATGTTTAGATGTTTAGAGTTGAGACAGTTGAATAATAGATGTTTAGATTTAAACATCAATATGTTTAGATACTTGGATGTTGAATCCACACAAGGTAGCAGCACTACCTTTGACTGGACTATCTGCACACAGTTATAATCAATTGTTGTGACAAATGTCCCCAAATCCCATGTTTATCATGGTTTCATTTCATAGAATGTCATGTGAATAGAAAGGGCAATAGAAAATTGACTAGATTCACCTCATTCCACCATCATTACCATAAAATAATCAATAAACTCCATGACTGACACCTATTTGATGTTATTCTGGAATAGATAAGGCAATGTCCTTCCTGCCAAGCTGTTATACTTTCCCAAGTCTCTCATTCTGATGCAGTGTGTAATATATGAACACATATATAGCTGTGGCTGACATCTTTGGAGACTTTGACAAGTAAATTCCTGCTGATGCCCTCCCCCAGTTAATGAGAAATATATATATATATATATATATATATATATATATATATATAATATATATCTGATTTTAATGCATACATGTCTGCAAACCTTAACTCTCCATCAAATCATTTAAACATCTAAACACAAAAATTCATAAACACCTAAACTCAAAAATTCATATATCTAAACACAAAAATTTTAACCTAAACACCTACATTTCTAAACACTTGAGCTAAGCACATTGTTTGGCTAAACATGTTTAGGAAATTAATGTGATTACAAAAACGTTGCAAGAATATGTTTAGAATTGTGTTTAGGATCTAAACACCATTTTTGCAGTATAGTCAACCTTTAGCGACTCCTCTCGATGGAAGTCTCGAGGGAAGTTCTTATTCAATCAATTTATTTGCTATTCCTTATCCCTTTCTCTAATATGCTATCATCACCTCTAGTCAACTGTTGCCATTACTTGATAACACCAGCCAATGCCTTTTACCCCTTCTTAAACCACTCCGCGCCTTCCTAACGATCAGTTCGTTCTAAGGAGAACCCCTCTGTGTCAATAAGTGTCGATATATCTACTATTAGGGTGAAGTGTTTTGAGTTAGAGGTGTCTTACCTGAACACTTCTATATAGGCTGGTGTAGGAGAAGAAACACTCATAGACTTGAGACCAGTGATCAGATGACAGAGAGAAATAACTGGATTATACAAAGGCTGCCGCTACAGATTGCACCAGGAATACATGTATCAGTATTAGTTCTAACATTATAAAGCAGGATGATTTTCAGGCCGTTCATACCTCGCGCAGGTGAGTTGTCCAGGTGTGCTAATGCATTGAGGGTGCTGCCTACACCTGGAGAAGGTGATTTTACCTGTACCCATGTGTCCGCCTGTGTCCAGCACTACAGTCCATAGGTAAACAGACCCTCGGGGGTAAATAATAAACATTGTGATGCAGTGTATCACGGCTATAGGGTACGCATCAATACCTAGTGTCAATTAATATGTCCATTATTATGATATGCTATATACTTCATTGTTTAGGCTCAGTACAACATATACCTCCCTGGGCTTACCTAGCCCACTTAAAAGGGTCTGTATCTTCTCTTTGCTATCCCCTCAGGATGTGTGTGGTGCACATATGCACGGGCACTGACACATTCCTCTACGAATTGTGTAATGTAGTTCTCGCCATGAATATGACCTTAGTTGTCGAAATGGCGTTAAACATCTATTACTCACTCACTCATATACCTCCCCCCATGCATCACCACCAAAATTATCATAATCCCAAGTAATTGTTATGCACGGGTCTATTCCCTATATGTACGTTTGCCCTGTTCGTGTGGAATTCCTCTTTTCTTTCCCTCAATCTGATTCAAAATCAAGATCTAAGCATACAAGATGTCAGATCAGACATAGCAGACTTGTAACTTTTCCGTGGTATGGGGTGAAGACGTACACATACACAGTTTTCTCAAAGCCTTTCTTGCTATAAAATTATATAGATTGAGGTGGCCGAGAGGACGGACTTCCTTTTGGATATTTAGGTGCTTGTCCATAGATTTATGAAGCTGCAGGCCGGCTGGCTATAATGGGTGACATCTCTTTAATGAATGAAGATAGATTAAAGATCTTAAGCTGTATAGCCTGATTGGTTGATGTCATCGGACTGAATTAGGGAAAACCTATAGTCCAGTCCATCCCAAGTCTGTTGCAGCCCCCATATTTAAACATTCGAAGATTTGTCCGAGCCCAGGCTTTATCGATACTGTATACTATATACATGTGCAATATCGCATCTACATCTATATAGCAGCTGTAGATATATGGCATAAAAATTCATGACATAATTACCCAGCCACTATATAATACTGCCACCTTCTGGTATCAATGCCCTGTGGTTCTGTGTATAAATACAGCCCAGTTACTATGTTTATTGTGAGGTGAGAGATCAATCTGTTGATTCTGTTGATGCACTATTGATCTCCATAGCTTACACTGTTGGCCTAAGTGCTCTCCAGTAACACACCCAGGAGGAACACAAATCTTCTAACAGTAACACACGGCTCACTGACTGCCGTATTGTGAAGACGTTAGGGACCGGTCCTGCCGTATCCGTGCTGAATGACACACACTAACTTAAGCCCTGAGAGGATTTTTATATTGATTTATTTTCTGATATTGATTTAGGAATTTTGATCCTTTAGTAGGGATTTGCACTCATTCCCTTATGAGGCAGATGTATTTTGTACAGGTACATAAACCTTTAAGGGACGCGTAATGCCTCAATGCTCATGTTCATTAGGTTTGTCGTCATAAGGCAATAGGGATGGTAGACCGTGCTCCATTGATGGAACCAGCGCATCTATATATAGCCAAACTGCTAATATCAGGGACCAAATTGTGTCTACCTAAATTACAGCTCTAGGGAGTTACCTATCAATCCTACATTCCCACCCCATGATGACCAAAGAGGATACTATGATACGTGTATTCACTATATATGTGGCCCTCAAATGTTGAATACCGTTTGATATACAAATTTAATGTACCTCGCCCAAACAGACCAAAACTCAATATTGTGACAGGTAGTGCGACCCGATGCAAAACAGGAATTAGAGATGGGGTTAAAAAAAGATCAGGTGCCTGATTTCTGTCTTTTGATAGCTTATATACGTTGATGATGACGTAACAAAATATTTCAGACGTTATGAGTCATATGGCACAGAAGCATACACTTTATGAAAACTCAACTTTGAGACAGGTAACTCTTCAGGGAACATTTGATATAAAATCATTCGTAATGTTGGCAAATATACATTACCCCCCCCCCCATAGGGGATCTAGAGTAATGGGTCTGTCTATGGCTATGATATTTTACTTAAGAATGGCATAATTGGGATTATGACACTAACTCTCCAGAGGTCAGGATTTCACTGTCAGCAACCCGCTGTCAGTCCCTTTTAATGTCCTATACATATAATTGTGCTCTAATGTATGTATAACAAGGCACAGGATATCCTATTTCCTCCTAGATTCTACACCGCGCCCCATGTATGAAATTAGATGATCGATCTGTAATTTATGTCAATAATGAGGGGCCTGCCGGCCAGGTCCTACAAAGCCGTGCCCAAAGCCCAAGAAGCAAATCTTATATGAAGCGTGTAGAAGGCCATGCCCTGCACTGCTAAGGTCTGCTAAGCTCTGCTACGATTTGTTAATTTTATTGCAGGCTTATGAACACTATAGAAATGGTGGCCCCCTATATCTACATGTAGTTACCCTTCTTGTTTGGAACGAATTCATAGACAGAGGGTTTTTGTTATTGCTATTATCATTTCTAATATAGAAGTTCATGCACATTCAAAGTGTTTTCTTTTTCTTTCAGAAAGTGCCGCACAGCGCACGGCGCGAACGACGTCACAGAAAGAACGTTCTGTGACGTCACACTCTGTCTCCAAAGTAACCTTGAGCTTTACACAGAACGGGGCAGACGACAAAATGAAGGAACAGACGTATGGCTGGTACCCGCCTGCACGCAGCATCTGGGACCAGCGAAAGGAGAAATCTTCTTATCGTAAGTGTTTGCAATTCGCAAATAATGTCAGGGAAATTAACTTACTAGGCCTGAAAATAAAAGTGCACAACGTGGACCTACATGAAGGGGGGGGGGGGGTCAACAGATGTATGCAGTAGCGGGATGCATTAGCCCTATCAACCAATTAGATAATTATACCAGGTGTACCTTGATTCACTGAAACTGATCTGCATCATGCTGGCTGTCATCAGGATTTATCTCACCAGGTACCGGATCAAGCAATGGCCCTCCCCACTAGAGTTCCCGCCATCTGTTTCATCCCCCCTTTTGGTATAGACCTCTTTAGGAAAAAGGAAAATGTTCATTGCTTTCTCCCACAGGGTGTCTAGTCATTCTTACCATCAGGTACCGGATCAAGCAATGTGCCCCCCTAGCCCCCCCCCCCTCCTGGATTCGCCCCTCCTGTTCTATAAGGGGCTCAACATTGGTCTATACCACCTAATCTGATCTCATTCTGATGTATCATGGCTGAACAAGAACTGTATTGAATATAACTTAATACCTCCAAAATAGCTGATTTATCGGTATTTTAGCAAGGCCGACCCCCCTCCCCTAGATAGCTTATACCCTAATTATCACAACAATATGGCTTCTAAGGGTCTCTTTAGGTCCCAAATGAATATATATTTCTGACCATTTTCCTGAGTTTATAATGAGGTTTGATTAGGATTCTAAATGTCTCAATTTGGGCTGTATTTCCACTATACGGGCGAACTTCTGACCCCGCACGGGGGGGGGGGGGGTAGCAGGGTTCAAAAAAATTGTTTTTGTGATTTCCTGAGTTTGGGGTCCAAATGCATAGCTTGAGCCTGTCCCCGAAGAAAAGTAGATTTATCACCCCTCTAACATTAGGCCGTATAGTTCATTTTAGCCCTGCCCTCCATAGAATTATATATGTTTAATATCACAGCATTGAGCTTACTTCAATAAATTCGCGATTATAGTCCCTTGCCGCACCCTATAGAATATGTCAGAAGCCCTAAAACCTCAAAAATCAATATGTGAGGTTGGTGTATACACAATGTTTTATGGTATAGACTAGTTCTGGAAACATTTTCTTCATCTATACATCAAACTACTGCACTAAAAGTCAGAAATCCCTGCATGAAGTGTATGTTATAATCCTACTTGGTCTTAAGGTGCCTGGCTGATGTAATCAATAATTCATTTTCTTTCTAACCTTGGATGTTAAAGGGGAACGTCTGCAAAATATGGCATTATGACCTCTAGCTAATCGATTACAATCGTCCCTGCTTTGCCAGACCTCGTGGTGCTTTGGCTTCATTGAGAACGCACGTTCTATTCTTTGACAAATGCGTGCACGTGTTGCCAAAATGCACCTCACGAACGGGCAATGTTAAAGGGTATTGGCTAGGAGTAGTGCATAGCAAAGTAATTATTATTGTAGTGAATAGGCAGGTTAGAAGAATATAATATTTACTTCCCTGCGTAACACCCAGCCCGGAGGCTTTGTGTGGGCTGGCAGGTGGTCAGCTTAGAGTCAAGGAAAGTGGATTCAATAGTAAAAATAGTTTTGCCAAGTGGTCCAGACGGGGGGGGGGTATAACATATGTATTCCATTGCGGACTTCTCGCACAGTGGTCATTGATTGCATGCTATTTATCAAAGCCTGTCACGCATGGCTATTGGCTGAAAGGTCTACGATAGGAAGTAATCTATATAAGGCACGTTTCAGCAGCATTTACTGAAGGGAGCTCTGCGTGACAAAAATGTCAAAAATCTATCTATATGATTATAAAAAGCATGGTAGAGAAGAATTCTAATTCACCCCCTCTCCTCCCTGCACTGAGTCTCTTGTTATGTGAATTAGACACACACTTTCATTGTCGCTAACTGGCGATATGGTGTTTTGGCTGGCTTCTAATCAGACACACCTGCTTGTGCTGCTAGTACTGACCTGTGTGAGATATGGTGACCGCCATACACCATTCACCACCATTCAGGGTTTATGCGATTTGTTAACCCTTTAATTTAAGGTTAGGGACAGTATAAAACCCATACATCGTGCCCATTTGCCACCCCTATATCATCTATACATAAATGCATGAATGCAGCCCTAGTGTGTAACCCACAAAGGCTACAATGCATTCATGAATCATGTCGATCCCTCAAGATTTATGTAACCTAACGCCCATAGACCACTAGGCCTCTGTCGCAGAAATTTATAAAGGAAATGTATGGCCCAATCGTGTGACAGAGGCCAAGTGGACTATCGACGTTACATCGATAGTCCACTAGGCCTCTGTCGCAGAAATTTAAATCGGAAATGTATGTCTCAATCGTCCTACATAGGCCAGGTGGACCATGGGTTTTACCCAGGAGGGATTGGCATGGCGATCCTATCCAGTGTCGCATTGTCGTGTCATGGTGGCACATACATCATGCAGTCCACAAAGAGTTCACTAGCTCCATGTGTAATGTACCGTAGTGCCTCATGTATAAGGCGCATTTTCATTGTCATACAAGACGCCTTTAGGGCTTGATTTTGAGCACTTTAATGTTGTTCTATATCCTCGCATATAGAGTACATCCAGTCATATTTTATAGAGCGCAAGAAGGTGCTATCCTGGCATGTAAGCGGCGCCTCATATTATCCTGTGTGCTCAGAAAACGACAGAGAGCATAGACACTCCTTGATTTGATAATAAAGGTACACTAGCGGGTTGCACTTTTACATATAATTCATCTACAAAGATTCCTGCGTTTTTCTCTCTTATATTTTTTTGTTGGCCTAGACATAGTTAATCTTATGATATGAATGTAGGGTAGTGTGTAGGTATAGTGCCTTGCCTAAGTGCACATACACATGTATATCATTCTAATGCTCAAATTGGTCCTATGGAAAAGATTTTCCCACCCCTCCATAGAACCTAGTATTATACTATACAACACATACATGTGGTCTTGCTATGCAATGAATAATTGTGATCATGTGTTGTATGTTTCAGACACAGAATGTCTCTATAAGCATTGGGGTAGTAAGTACAATGACAAGCCTGGTGTGGCCTCCCCCGTCCCGCCCACCCCCATCAGGGCCATGCACCCTTCACCCGTCTCACGACCTGGCTCAAGAGCATCCTCCACACCACCCGCACCGGAAGGACTATCCATTTCCGGTTCTCGCCCACCCAGCGTCGGCAGTGCGCGTATCAGCACTTCCGCTCGGAAGAAGCCATCGTCGTCGTCCAATTCGCGACGTGAGGCATGGGCGGCGCGCCTGGCCGCTACTCGTATCTCCGTGCCACACTACACCCCTATCAGCAGTAGACCTAACATAACAGTGGAGACCGCCCCAGTCCCTGTCCTGCCATCCTCTACTACCATGGCCGTAGCCGGAAGTGGATCCGGAAACGGAAGTGCCTCGTCGCGCACGCGGAGCGCGACGGTGCGTCGGCCGCGCACGACGCCCCCAGCACGACCGACGCGGTCAGCAGGCTCCTGTAGGGAGATTACAGAATCGCTGACACAGCAAAAAGATGCCCTCCTCACCTCTCCCTTAGCCCCTGCACCTGAACCTGAGACTAGATCAAGCCCTGCCCCCAAACCCAAAACACCTGAACCCACGGCTCCTGAACCTGAGCCCTCAGCGCCGTCCCCGCCCCCAGCAGCGCCGTCCCCGCCCATGTCATCCGTGCACTCCCACCCCTCAGCCCGCCACACCCGTCCCGGCGCACCATTGCCCCCTGGTGGCATGGAGGAGAACGACGACAGTGAGTCGCTGGGCAGCTCCGAGCCACTCGACTACGATGAGCAGCTCGAGAAGTACGGCTGGAGATTTGAGGTCCCAGGGGATCCTTACAACCTCAAGTAAGCAATTTCTGTCAATTATATAACTGACAACTGCCCTGGACCATTGATATGACCAGTTTTTGACGTTTCTAACATAAAACAGTCTCATCTATGGCGTACTCATTATATTGTTAACGGCAGTGATGCGTGTAAAGCCCTATTCTAAACTGCAGGTTGAGCCTGCTGTAAAGGTCGAAGTATATGACAATAAGCATTTCTTTGAATGAATATAGGGGTTTATCGTTTGTTATCGTGGTTCAGGGCCCATACTATGCCTCATCAGACCTGTTCTCAAATAACTTAAAATTGTGAATCATACCGACCTCGGGGAATGTCAGTAGGTATATCAGTTGGGTGTCCCGACGTTATAGCTTGATGTGCGAGAGTAGTACTGGCGTGTTACTCGCTGGCTCTTAATTGGGACATACATGTACTGACAAATCCTTTGAGACATCAGGAAAAGAAGAAGAGCTGTTACCCGATTAAAGTTCCCTTTCCTTGTGTAGCTACTCACAGCTATAGGTATATTTGTCCTTTATTATTTCATTTTTTTCTTTAATCTTCTGTACTAATTTCTCAACTTTGCCACTAACAGGAAGCCGTGTCTGCCCGTGCGCTACCCTTACACTGTGAAACTGCCTGTACCAGAAGTGGCGCCCAACCCACCCCGTGGCCATATGATGAACTACGACACATACTTCCTGAATACCATCCCTCGTAAACCCGCCACCTTCACCATCCATAAGGAGTGGATCTCTGAGGTGCTCAACGCTAAACGACTTGACTTGCAGAAGAGAGAGGGACTCAACTACAACTTCAAGCAATATGCCTTCATCTACTGAGAACTTTCAATAAGAGTCGCACTTAGTGGTATGGGCAGGGCATGTTTGGTTCTGGGTGTTTCAGACAATGCTGTGTACGTGCGTTTAACGTTATTTAGGTATTGATTCAATCGTCATATCCTGAAAGTATGGTGGGTAAGAAAAAAAGAAGAAAATGCCCTTGGTTCTTTTTTTTTTTTTAGAGATAACGTACCTATTTGCAGAGTCTATCCCCTATTGTTGTGGGGTATGTCGGATTACCTCAAATACAAAATTTTGATTTTGCAACTGCACTGTATCCAAAGGATGCAACTAGACGATATAATGCTGGCTATGATGTATATTTTCATACACGTCCATTATACATGAACTTCATGATGATGACAATTATGAGTTTTTGAGGCCTAAGCGAGACGGGCAGGCTCCAGATTCTCCAACAGAGCAGAGCCGGATACTCGAGAAACCAAAAACTATAAACTCTAGTCAGAATGGTATATTCAGTGGTTGGACACTGTGAAGAGTCAACACCAGAGGATCCAGTTCAGATGATTGCCAATACTTGCATGCATGTGTCAAGCTGAGTCTGCAGGCGTGTACCAGTCGTGTATACGATTGGCATGGTGCATGAAGGCGTAAATGCCCCATGCGCCCCTTTGAGGGTTAGTTCTATGGGGGAGGTTGATCTTTGCTGTTCAAAGATAATCTTTCTTTTTAAGATGTACTTGCATTGATGGACTTAGTTTGCAACCATGTGTAATACATCACCACAGTGGCCAACGTTGAGCATACCAAAGGTTCTGACACTATCTGCTGTGATATCAAAATGTAGATAATATTGTTATCATCCTTCAACATGTTTTTTTTTTCTATTGATAACAGGTTAGATTGTGATATTTACCTACGCAATTATTCTATGGCAGAATATTTATCTACATATCATATACTGAGCTGTACGTCACACGTTTCGTGTGTTTTTTGTGTTGTTTTTTTTAATTTGATGTGTATATGTATGAGCCGATGTGATATATGCAGGTTCAAGGGGTAGAACTGGGACTTCTTATTTAACTGTTGACATTTCGATGTGACAAGACTACACAGAAAAAAAATCCATGTTAGTCAGTCTAACTTACCTTAGTCAAAACGCCCAAATAATCTTAGTTAGTACATATGACTAATGTGTGACTAACAATGTCTAGTTTATTTTAGTCACATTGACTACCCAAATCAGTTTCTCTCTCCAACCACAATCTTGAATAAGGTATATGCTGGGAGTTTCAGGCAAGCTAACTTATCTTAGTCACTGTCACTTAGTCACTTTGACTAAGATCATTTAGTGACTTTGACTAAGCTATATTGGCATAGTATTGCCTTTACATACCAGGTGGCAGCGTGGTTTGAAACAGGATTTTTCTGGTGGCTGTGTACCATAAACTATTCGATGGATGTCAAAATGATGGTGATTTTCAGGCGCTGTATAATTTTGAGGCTTTCACAATTCAATATAACATCAAGCTTTGCAAAATATGTCAAATAGTTTAATGATTTCTTAAATAAACTAGGTAGACAGATAATTACACCTTTTCTGTGGGAATCTAGATAAGTAAAATATCCACAGATGTATCTGCTTCTTTGTGGGAAACCCAGAGTAATTGACTCCGGGGCTCTAATGAAAATGATGTGAGGCATTTCACATGTATGCTTCCTAAATGATGAGATAATTATTTGTGGGATGTGGATCCTATACAGAGCTTACACTCACTATTATTAGATTGCATACTTAGTCAAAACCACTGAGGAATCTTAGTCAAAATCAGGCAAGCTAAGGCAAGTTGGGCACTTTGACTAATGGTTAGTCGTATTTGACTAAGAAAAACTTGGACACTTAGGCACATGCTTTTGACTAGGTATTGTTAAAAAGTTAGCCTTTTTGACTAACATCTGACTAAGATTTTGAACATTATTTTTTTCTGTGTAGGGAGAGTGTTATACGACATGATAGGGCTGCGTACAACCATCTGTTCATAGGATGTCCATACCCCAAGCCATCTACATACATACATTCGCAGAATCCGTCCACCCATTTTCTCTAGTGTTCTTCAGAAATAACATATATCATGTATTCAGCGACAATGTTCTTAGATTAACTTATTGGTTGAATGTACATTTAGACAGAGTCGTTGTTGTTCTATGATTGGAATGTATCGATTTTTTTGGGGGGATGGGCAAATATTTTTTGTAGGCCTAATCCCCTTTGTTTGTCCATTGTTGGGTTTCAGCATTATCTGCGATAGGTTGAAACCATTGTATCTTTCCGTCCAACTCAATTGTATTTATTGATAAGCTTTCGCAGGTTTGATAAAACCAAAGAGTGTATATATAGTAGATCTTCGATAGATGTAATTCACTAGGAAATCTATACCTTCTTCCACAACGTCAATACATATAGATGTATAGGAAGGCATATTTCACTTGGGGTATGTTCTATTTCTGTTTTCCTTATTACACACTAAGGTATTATTATTTGATAGATTATTATTATTTTATGGTTGTGGACACAATACAGGTTGGCCAATTAGACCTCCTTTTGATAATTTCTTTCTTTCCCTTTTCTCTTCCTATTGTTTGTCTTTAAAATAAAGTCTTTTAACAAAGATATGACTCCTATAGAGTAGAGAACACCCCAAGTGAAACCTCCAGGTAGATAGCTCCTGTTGTAATGTTTAATGTCTATAATATTATATGTTGTCGTTTATTTACATTTTTTTTCTTTCGCGATGCTGTCACCTGTGAAGAGTTCATATACGTTATAATAGTGCATAATTATCACGTTACTGTTTTTACAGCCATATTATCTTTTATGAAACATAGACGTGATGTTCCTGTTATTCTTAATGGCAGCGTGTACTAGAAATTGGACACAGTGGGGTATAGCCAATTTATGATACATGTACATCTGATTTTTTCTTGTAATAGCATGAAAAGCTTTGCATTCATTTAGAGGGGTACCTATCGATTTTAAACATAACTAATTACAAGTTATATGATATAATGAAATGTATCATACATGTATCTAGCTCCATTGTAGTTGGACAACTAACATTGTGTGAAAAAATGGCTACATATTGATACAGATTTACACAGGTCTACTACATAGGTCAATTTTCGTATCATAGAATTCTATATGCTAGGGTATCCATTAAATATAAAAGAAAATTTATACAAGCTTGAATTTTCTTATTTAACATAAAATATACTCCCACAACACCATATGATGACAATTTTCTACTGTTTATTTCCCGTCACATAGATCGGCCTAATATATCAAGTTAATTTGTTGCAAGATGTCCACAATACACGCATAACCTTCAACAATCATAATTATTGTCCAAACGGACACAACATAGTCTGTGCAAAGGATTGATGTAACACTGCAAACCTGATGGTAAAAAAGCTCATATTATGTGCAGAAGGCCGTTTGTCCTCAATTTGACGACTATAGTAAGGGAAATACCAGGCCCTCATATTATAGCTGACCCTAGACCCTTTAAGTAGATTCTTAGATTCCTCATTCCCCATCTACCATGCATTGTCAGGTCTTTATTGGACCTTTGCCCGTCTCTGCTAACCCCTGTAGGGCATAACAGTCAACAGCAAATTCAGATACTTCTAATTGTGCCTTCAGACAAACAAAACAGCTGTTCATGCATGAAGGTAGCATGGAGGGTGTTGCACATAGGGGAAAAGGTAGTTTGGGCTAAAAAGTGCAGTCACTTTTTTGTAGTCCTAACTTTTTTCCGTATTGCACAGAAGTGGCCATGCAGCTCAGTCAGGCATGTCTATTTGAGGCTACATTGTTATATGTCAATTCTGTCTACAGATGGCAGCACTGTTTGTGCCCTTTAGATTACACGAGTAACTATATTGATAGAATGGAGACGTCAAAAGGTTGGGCAGTACACATTATTTTTAAACAAGGCAGGTGGCTCTTAAGTCTAATGTGGTGAGCGGAGGCATGACTTCTTAGGGAGAGAGGGTACCTTCTCAGTGCTCTATTAAGCTTATGTGCAACAGCCTGAAGAGCTTCCTTCAAAGTTATGTAAGTCAAATGTAAGACTCTTATTCATGCCCTACATACTTGTAAATGACTATTGCAACTTGGTTGCTGTAAATGTGCATGTTCTTAATCAACACACCGTTGACAAAATCACCTCCGTGTAGCAATATACACAATGTTCAGTGCAGCATAATAGGGCCCCCCTAGTTGAAAAATGTATTGTCTCTTGTCCTTGGTCTTCATTTCTAATACACAAACTAAGGTCCTCTGCACAGACTACATTCTTCTGGGTTTGGTTTTCAGTGCATACATATTATAACCATAAAAGCCGTCTTCCAAGAGGTAACTTCATGAGGGGAGGGGATAACTAGAAAGGGGTAATATTCACAGTCATTTCAGGCAGATTTATTATAAAACTATCTATGTTCAAATATACCTGTCCAAAGTACTATTAAATGGGTGGCTGGATGGGGTGATTTTGGCCACATTTTTAGCTATTGTAAGGATTCAATACGAACTGGATGAAGTTTCTGTATCAAAATAGATAAATTAAGTGTAGGAGAAGCTATTGTGTTCATTTTTCTTTGATTTTGACTGGGATATGCCTATGATTGATCTTATTTCTCTCTGGATGGGGCAGTTGGGGCTACTTGGCACAGAAAGTAGTTCCAGGGATTCTCCATAAAAGTGACATTGAAAGCCTCTAGAAATGCTAATATATAGCACAATTTATCCTTCTTCCATTCAAAACATATGGAATATTCCTTTGAAAACATAATTCAAGTCAAATCTCAGAATTTTTTATTGTGTCGTTAAGTGTTGCTAGGGAAAATAAACAGCCAATCATCCAAAAAATACCACATTTTGGGCCAAATCATGCAGATTTGGGCCTAGTTTAGGGGATATTGCCCTTGTTTTGATTACTCTCATGATTTTGGGTATATGATGGGATCTAAACAGGTTATACAATATTGTTGTCTTTGTGTTGGGTGTATCATATGAGGGTAGTTTGCCATAACGAAGTCAGATCCAATGTTTCGCTAGAGCAGGCCAAAGAGAGGTCCCCGTTTTTAACCCCTAAAATACAAAAGATTGAACCCCGAGGGACCCCTCACCTATATTTTAATAGGCTTCATGGTCATAAATATACAAATTTTCCATATAAAAAGTTGAAATTCATATTTTCTCATCATCATCAAATTTTTATTCTTTAGGTGTTTGCTGCTTTATTTCTTTTGACAACTCTTACAGTTGTAATGTAAATTTTCCCATCTTTGTGTTTGTTGAAACGCTTATGCCTTCTCCAATAGATTGTCTTGAACAAACCACAAGCAGCAAGTTCTGCTTGCCATACGACATGTAATTGATGCAGTGTTAAAAGAATATCCTTGTCAACATCAGTTTTGCTCACAGTGTTAGCAAAAACCGCTATCAAGAAGTTAAAAATCAAGAGACTTCCAAACGCAATGAAGATTGATTGCCAGTATTGTAATGCAATAGTTTCTGTTGTTCCTAAACAATGACTAGATTGAGTGGTAATGTAATAATTGTATGATTTCTTGCTCCATAAGGGTGTTGAAGAAATCCGTTCGCATAATTTGTAGAGTACATATACATCAGATGTAAGCATTCCAATGGATAGTATATAAAGCAGGATTGATAATATGATTTTGCAATGCTGGCTACAATCAATAGGAAGGGCAGGTGGACATGCAACAAGTGAATCATTTGTAGATTTTGTTGTTACGTACTTCAGCCAGTGCTGCAAACAAACTCAAGAAAAATAGCTTGGTCATGAAACAAAACAAAACAAAAACTGAGGCAAAGCCTTTCTTCTGTTTTATCCATGAGGAAATAGGTTCAGATTGAAAGAATTTGTGGGTGGCTGGTGTGTGCATATCTTCAATATGCATCAATGTAAGAGTGTCAAGGATACTTTCATGAACAATAAAAATGTGGCAAGGACCACAGATAGGAGTTGCCATTCTGCGGCCGACGTGTGACGTCACGGCCAACATATGACGTCACAAATTGCATCACAAGGTGACCGTGACATCACTGACAAACCAAAAACATAATGAAGTTGCTACGGTCGCTGCGCTCCCGGCTGCTACGCGGCAAGGAACTCCAAAAAACATTCTCCTCATACTGTGTGATATCCTATGCTTTGTACACAAATATGCCAATACAACTTGTAGTAACATTGATTCCTTCTGTTTCAAGTATTCCTGTTGCAAGAGGAAACACACAGAAACGAATACAAAGTTCCAATGCAGTGTACCCTTTCTCACATTTCTTGCAAAGCATATCTTCAAGCTCCTCATACTTCACAATGTCCTTGATCCATTTATAATAGCTGATTACTTCGTTAGTGAGTTCTGGGTTGACAAAGGCAATACATGCGAGCACATGGATGATGTTCAAATTACCAAAGTCTCACTCAGTGACTTGAACCCCAGACTTCATGAGAACAAGTGCAACATTTCTCGCCACAAAATGTCCAAGGCCTGCAGATGACCAAATTATTTCTGACAGTGTTGTCACTGAGTGGAATAATGGACTCTAATTTTGTTAGTTGTGTAGTAAAATCCAATGAGGCAGTGAGCAATGCAGCAGCCTCATCTTCTGAGAAGGAGGAGAGCAGGTCTGCAAGAGCTTCATCATCATCTGCCAGAATACAGTTCCATAAGATGTGTTCCTTCTCAGTGGTTGGCATTGTGGTAGCATGCATGGTTATATCACTTGAAGCTTTCAGTTATGATTAATATATGTGGGTCACAAAGCACTTACAAAAAGTATCTTCTCTTGACAGTTCTGTAGTAGTATTGCCACTGATGTTATCAAGGAGGTGCAATGATATCCCTGTTATTCTGCACATCATCGGACTAATGCAACTGCAAACATACCATATTTATTCAGAAACCACTGGTCAATTTAGTTCTACCTGAGGTACACTGAAAAACGTGTATGAGAATGCAAGATAGTGATTAGAAGTGAAATTAGCATAATGTGAAAGACCTCATTGGGAATGTAGTCCGCCAAATTTGTTGATGTAATAATTACACCAATAATGATCATCAGTGAATTGCTGACCTGGTTAGCAATATGGTACCAGTATGTTTTCTTGCAGCAAAGTAATATTGAATAAATTTGGTTCACCTTTTTGCACAGTACATATGCCTCATGAATAAACATGATAAGAGATATTATGAACAAGAGAAACGAAGCAATGACTAGATAATTTGAGTTGCTTGCCACAGAAAAGACGGGTGGACATGCAATAATCGAAGAATTCTTAAGTTTTAAGTAAATTTCATTATTACAAGCCTCAATTACTATTGTAATCAAACTAGAGAAAAGTAGTTTGACCATGAACCAAATATAAACAAACAGAGAAGAAAAGTCTCTCTTTTGTTTTATCCATGAGGAAATAGGTTCAGATTGTAAGAATTTGTGGGTGGCTGGTTTGTGTATATCTTCAATATGCATCAGTATAAGAGTATCAAGGATACCTTCATGAAAAACATCCTCCTCATACTGTGTGATGTCATAGGCTTTGTACTCAAATATGCCAATACAACTTGTAGTAACATTGATTCCTTCTGTTTCAAGTATTTCAGTTGCAAGTGGGAATACACAGAGATGAATGCAAAGTTCCAATGGAGTGTACCCTTTCTTACATTTCCTAGAAAGCAAATCTGCTAGCTCCTCATACTTCACAGCTTCTTTAATCCATTTATAATAATCAATTATTTCGTCAATGGCTGCTGGATTGATAAAACCAATGCATGCCAGCACATGGATGATGTTAAAATATCCACAATCACAGGCAGTAACCTGGACCCCAGACTTGAGGAGAGTTAATGACACATTCCTTGCTTGCACCACACCACAAAAGGTCCAAGGCCTGCAGATATCCAGTTTATTCCTTATCTTGTTGTCACTGAGTGGAACAGATGATCCTAGTTTTTGTAGATCTGAAGCAAAATCCATTGGGGTATTCAGCAACTTAGCAGCCTCATCCTCTGAGCAGGAGGAGATCAAATCCACAAGAGCTCCATCATCATCTGCCAGAATACAATTTCATAAAACACGTTCCCTCTGGGTGGTTGACATCTTGGTAGAGTGTAGACTGGTCATATGAATACAAGTGACTCTGATTACATACAAACCCACAGAAAGGGTCTTTTTGTGATGGCTGTATAGAGGTTTCAGTATTGATGTTCCCAGGGAGGCAGGTCGATATGACCATTTACTCTGTAATCTTTTCGACTAATGCGCCTGTGTACATACTAAGCTCCGCTCATTCAGCTGTAGTTCCTTGTCATAGGCCTTTATATCTACCTATGTATGTTATTTCAAAAAGCCTATCTTTGTTGATGTCAGACATGGCATATTATGTGAGATTAGAATAACATTTCAGAGCTACTGTATCACCGTTTTGCGACAGCTGCAGCCCTATAGCGACCAATTTGATTATGGAAAGTAGGTGCCGTCCTGGTGCTGAAATCAACATGCCAATCATCGTTCCCAGCCAAAGGGGTGCCAAAGTCTCGTCCAGAGCATGGACACCGCTGTTTTCCTCAATGTCAACAAAGACACTGCATCAGATCGCCAACCTTTGCACAGGAAATTACGAGATAGCTGGCGACATGTCTGCACCCACAGCACCTGCTGATTGGTCGCTATAAGTTGAACAATAGAACCCATCATCCAAGCTTAATATTGGGGTTGTTGAGAAATGTAAATAAACAAGCATTAGTAGCTATAGTAACTTACTCGACACTGTGCAGCTTCCTAAACAATCACCATTGACAACAAAAGAAAATCAATATGCTCCTCAAAGATGTTATCTCCCCCACTTGAATGATTTGTACTCTCATGAGCAAAGACTGCATATGGTCAAAATTTGATGATAGCTATTCAGATTTTGCTTAGATATTATTAGAAGTGTAATATTAAGTCTCAGCCAGAGAGATACGATAGACGCAGTCGAGAGAAACAGACGAAACGGGCAAATGCACCCTATATGTTTAGCACACTTATCTGACAATCCAAGTAGCTTTCTCCTCAGAAAAGTGAAGCCACTACTGTGAGACACTATGCGTAAGATAAAGACCGTGTGGTTTTAAGTGTTACTTGTACAAACAAGATACTGCTACAAATCGCCTGTTTACAAATCTAATTTCTAGCCCCCATATAACACAATCGTTTATGTCCTCCTCTCAATTGTGATGTCATACAATGATATTAGACAAAATGTATTTTGTATTCAATCTTTATTATCCTATACTCATCCTAATGTAATATTCTCATATAACAGTACCTTTGGCGCTATAGATGGGGATATGAAAAAGAAACTTACCAAACCCCCAAATGCCTAATCATAACAGTAAACACAAAATGATCAACAATGATTTCATAATACATGACAATGAACAACAACAGTGGTGAACCAAGTAGCTCATTACGGCTTAAATAACAAAGACAACCTGCTCTGTAACTTCAATAAGTCTGTCTAATTCTCATCACTATAAATATGGAATTGCACTTTCCTCAACACATGCGTAGATATATATATAGTTTATGATATTTTGGTTATATGCAAGTATAAGGTATATATTCATATATGTGTGTATATAATACTACTTGTTGTATGTTTTATACTAAAATGCTGAGGTCACACAATAAGTAAAACCTAGGTTCCAGACCACCTTGTAAATTTGCAATTTAAAAGAACTGACACTGGAGGGGTTAAAAACAAATATTACCTGGACCCCTGAACCTGATCTCTCATTACCTGGCTAGGTCTAAGGCAATCTAATACAACATATATATAAAGTCACTCAATGTAAGTAACTTGGTTTTCTCAGGTGCCACCATTTGTACCTGCACACCTCTCCGGAATATACCTTTATGCTTGTAACATAGTTGACAGTGCAGAGGGATCTAGACTAGTCTTATGCAGAGCGTGATTGGGGTGGACAACATTTATTGTATATCAATGTACTTGTTTATGGCTAGAATAAAGTAGACATCTACATACACACAGAGTATACTTTACAGATTCAGTTCACAACCATTGGCTGAGCCTGTAGTATTGGTATATAGACAGGTATACGGTACAATACCACATACGATTTATCACCATACATTATGTCCATTCTCCTTTTACACGTGAAGATTACTATTAACCAATCCACATTCACAAGCTTAAAACAACTCTGCATTCTATGTACAACGTGCATATTGCAAAAGATCAATGGGTAGTCACTGAGAACATTTTTGGTTGCATTATTTGTATATCTTCATAATATGATACATGGTAAACATCCATATCAATTCTAATATCAAATTGTTATGTCACTACACAAACACTAGATTTCCATTTACATTAGGCCTAGATCTTATTCTACCAACATTGGTGGTCGAATAAAATGTGAAATAAAACAACTCTCTTTATCTGCCTAATGCTCATGTACTATAATCTAAAGTTGTTAATTGCCAGCATTCTGTACTAGCAAATTTGAATCAGATATCTCACTTGCACATAAATTTCATATCTCAAAAGAAAAACATTTGAGGGCCTCTGTTTAGTGCATAGTGTGAACTCTTAAACTGAAGATTATATTATGGGTGATGGAAATGATTATCTAATATATTCTCTAGCACATCTAGTACAATTAACACACATACGGATGCTGTACACATTCCTATTGTATCATGAAACTGACCTGTTTCGGGAAAATCAGTGAGGTATTGCTTATTTCACTGTCCACAGTGGGAATACCAAATGTATTAAACCTTGGATTCCACTATAACTGGCATGTTTTCGCCAATATCCATCTGAAGCGGGATGGAAAATTGGAAATTTTCCAACTGGGCATACTCCATACCCCACCAGGCCTTTATCAAACGAGAGATTGGCTGCTGTAGAAGCCTACTTTCAAACCCCGGTTTCAAAACACAGAAAGAATATATTATCTACACTGAGATGTTCTTGCTCTCCATACAATGATAACACACTTTGGTGGGCCAACAATCATTCCTGCTAGGGTCACTGTTCTATGCTTTCTTTACATTTTGATTCCCTTTATAATGCGGTTCAACCTTTCTATTTCCTAAATTAGACCCTCTCACACGACCTTACGGTCATAGATACTACAATAATCTTTCTATATTGCAAAGGCTTGAATTTCTCTATTTAACCCAGTAATGAAGTTTGAGATAGTAATGATGAACAAAGTGGTGAAGTGCAACAGTCCTGCATCTTTATACCGCCCTTTACAGATAGTTCTGAAAGTAAAATTTCGATGTGTAATTTACTGAACATTCAGACTGATTTTTGGTGAAACAGGCCACATATTCTTTGCTGCTGAGAGGTAAATTCAGACCATTTTATGGTCATCATATCACCATGTTCTAACCACCTTGGACAGCTTTACAACCATCGGGGTTTGTCTCTATGTAACACCAGGCTAGCTCCTATATACATGCAACCATAAAGTTATGGAAATAGTACTCTCAGCGATGTATCAAACTGGTCTAGTGTCATGAAGCGTCAATATTTACAAATTGATCCACTTTATTTTACTATGAGGAGATGCCCCATCTTCAGTGTAAGACAATAATATTTACATTTTTATACACACAAACATAAAAAAACAAAAACAATAATAGAACAAATAAATCAATTATGCTTGAAAATCAAAGCTGCCATATCTACCCTGAACCTATCAGTCTACATGGTGTTATTATCAGTCTAATGATTAATAATCCTTTGTTGAAATTTCTTGACCCTGTAATGGTGGTTTCATGCATGACGTCTTAATACATTTTTTATCAATTGGGCACCTGTTCCATACATAACGACGATGCATACCAACCCTTCAGGGATATTTCAACCTCATTGTCTAATTTTCATTAATACACTACTACTGCCTTAAACATTAAGGGACATCTATAGTAAAACAACACTGGAGTAGTTGGAATGTACATTCTCCTATGGGATAGGTTTACTCAACTGTTAGTCGTACCATCCCGACCAAATCAAAACAATATATGTATTTCTTAATATCGAATATTGTGCTTCTCAGAAAATAAATCAGATTGTACTCATCACCAGCCATGCATGCAATTAATCACTGATCTAGTTGCATATGTTTAGATGATTTTATATCCTTGCATTATTATGTTATAAGATCTACTTTAACATCAGAATATCATTTGGACATGTATATATTATATGCAGGCACATGACATTCTAAATGTTGACACTTACTCTTTCTTTCCAAATGTATAATCAAAAGCTACAGACACTTCGTTCAGTCAAATGGCATTCAACCTCCTACTGTCACAACAACAGGCAAGACTATGTGTGCTCTTAGATAACTTTGTTTTAAAACTACCAAGAACCTATTTTATTCCAAAAACAAACTGCATTTCATGTACAAACCTAGACTAGTGTACACAACCTATTTCTTGGTTCTTGGATTATACCACTCTGACAGTCTTGTGATGAGAACAACAGCTAACTAGCTAATACAAGTTAGAATATTTTATTCAGGCACAGTAACTCCAAGTTTTCAATTACCACCTCAGCTATTATATCGTTGTAATTGTGGGATGACTATAAATTCACATCACAAGAAACAATCCTTCAAAAGTGATACTCACTAGAGCTAAACACAGTTCGCACTTATTGATGGATGCTACATGGTATATTTTGTCAAAAAAAAGAGACTACATCCAGAGATCTATTCCCAGACACTCACCACGCTGGTAAGAATGTAGGTACATTTGAATGGTTGACTGTATAGCTATGTTGGGTCATGATTGCATTTTCCTTGACTATGGTTTCCAATCATTCTTTCCCTACTGATAACCACACTAACCTATACATAGACATAATAATCATAACCAAATTCCATACAGTGTCAACACGAGGATACCTCAGTATGATAGGCACCCATAGCTTAGTAATACAAAAGTGCTATCATACATGAGACCCGCAATAGGTTGAACTTGTTTGGAGTAATGTGGCATGGCCTAATTTGCATAAGGCGCAATGATTGGGAGGTCCTTGGTGGGCACATGAGCTGACCTCTTTGAACGCTGACATCTGGAGAAACCATGTCTCTGTCTACCCCTGCACCTCTATAATGTGGACATCAGTGATTTACTGGTTTTCGTTAATGCAATTCCTATGTCTTGCAGAGGGACTGTCCCCATGAAGGACTGTCCATATATTGTAATCCAGTGTGCACATACTATCTATGCATCGAATAAGGTCCTTTTTAACTGCTAGTCTGATGCTTGATAAATATTGCTCCAATATGGGCTATCAATACTGATTCAGCTTGGTATCGTTGACTGTTTTCAACGCCCTAACAAGGTAAGTATTGTAATTTTTGTCTGAATAATCATTAAATTTAAGAGATTTCTGATAGGATATGTTGACTGTATGGTTTGTCACCAGATGCCAGTCATAGGCCTATAGATCTATTGACTAAAACCGCTTTAATCTACGAATGCCCCCATCCCACCCCAGTTCAGCTGACTGCGCTGACTGACTGCTATTCCAACATGTATAGTTATATAATAATATAACGCATTTTATAGATATACTCTGAACTTAGCCAGGTGCCTTTCTGTGATTATGCTGATCAGTCAAGTATACAAAGAGGATAGTAGTGTCCTTGCTCAGAAGCCGTACCACTTAGCGAAGAATGGAACAGTTCTGATTTGACTGCTGCATGGCTGTAGCTCTATGTACTGTGGGTAGGTAGACAGGTTTGTAGTCTAGATGTTCAAGTATTTTACAGGTAAACTGGTGCCATCTGCATCAACTCGTGTTGAACATGTCTGGGAACCTCCTCTGGCTCAATGCAGCGGCGCCATCGCTGAAACAGAAAATAACCAATTTTAAAGGGCATCAGAAACTGTTTTTTGGGTTTTTTTTATCAAGTATTTTCATAACGACTATTGCTGATTAGACAGCACTTTAACAGATTTGCGAAACGAGAGAAATAAATTCTAATTTTGATGCCCGCTTTTTGAAAATGAGCCTGCGTAACACAAAAATAAATGTATACATCCTCGGGGTATAGATTTGGGAGGGGAGACTAACTAACTGAGTTTCGAGAGAATTTCTACTTAGTGGTGAGATTGAACTTGGAGTAAAGACTCACCTCTTTCAGGTTGCCCTTAGAGCTCAGGAGCCGGTACACAAAATATATAGGGATGGGAATGATGGAGGAGCAAGTGACTAGCCAACCAACCACCATCGCCCAGTCAGGGTACACATAATCCTCTAATTTCATAGGCTTGTAGGCGATGATGGACAATATAAACAAGATCTGGAACAAAACCACACATTCTGTGTTTCACATAAGGATGATAATTGAATATGGTCCATGATTAAATTTTGGAAATTTTAGCTGGTTACCTCAAAAGCTTTAAAGCATACCGTGATATTAGGCCCCAATTTCAAGTTATCCGACATAGTCCTTGTACAGAAATGCCTCGATTTATGGTTCAAATAGCATAGAATGCCCTCAAATCTCCCTACAATCGTATATTACAGAAGTAATAGAATAGCTCTTCAAGTCACAGCAACTGTGAGGTGCCATAGATACAGCATCTTTCGAAATAACCGCTGGGGTCGCACACCAGCCATGGCAAGTTTTAACATGTGAATCCTAGTTCCATTTCAGAGATCTGCATTACATGTATGTTAATTTGCTACCCGTAGGAGTCAGTGTTTCAAGTTTTGAAATGAAATATATCCATCGGGCCATAACGGTGGTGTGTTGGGGGTCTGTTCGTTGATTTAGAACCCCGGGTTTAGAACGCTTGATATGGCAGAGAAGTGTCTGATATTCTCCATAGAGGGCACCCAAGTGATATCGTACTCTAATACTTCAAGAGCACAGCAGGGGGCGCACAAGTGGACGATATAATCGGTTAGGCATTTACTCGGACAGTGTAAGCTTACTCGGACAGTCCAACAGAGCAGCAACTTCTTAAATTGTCTCTGATACAAACCAAAATCCATTCAGAACACAACAATATATATTATTCCAAACATTTCGAGGCCTCGACCCCCCCCCCCCAACTTCACACATATTCCGCCAGCAGCCCCCTTGCAAATAGCATCATTAATCAAATTTAACCAACATTCACACAGCTGAATTATAAACTATATCAAACTACAACACTAACACGTACAATACTTACCACAAGGAAGAATGGACTAATACCCGCCCAGCAGACCTGCCAGTAGTAGCCAGGTCGGAAACCCAGCATGTTTTGGAGATCAGAACTGAAGCGCCGAACACCTGTAAGATTTAGATATCGATAATAACTAAAGACCTAATGATTTAATGATTTGCTCTGCATTATCTGATAGACGGTGCAATGCCCCATCTAGAATAAAGGCCCTAACTTGCTAGATTTCTCGTCGCTTTACCATATTGCAATACCAGTTGCAATTTTATGAGGTGCGCGTAGTAGTATATAGAAATGCCAATGAGACTCGGGTGTCTTTCAGGTCGTCGGCAACAGCATTGACATTAGGCCCAGGTCTTTGGCTCCTACACTCTCAGCCCCAATTATAAAGGGGCTATAAAACAAATTTACTGGGTACAGGGCAATCCACATCGGGGCATATGATTTGTAGTAACAGCAACTCCTACTATTTTCCAAAAATAGAAGCGATCTACTGCAAAACCTTGCCCCAGTGTAACAGTGTATACATGTGTACATTGTTTAAATAATGGGGGTTGGGTGGGTGGAGTGACTGTTGATAGGTTTGAATGACGCGTTAACAGTCAAATTGCACTGTAAAGTAATTCTGGAAGAACATCAGCTATGCTTTATAGGCCTAATGGCATCGGTGCCAAAGACAGTTTGATCTTAAGTAGAATGGAGGACCTGAGAGGGCACTATTAATAGAAGGGGCCGCTTCATTTACCATTTTACTGGCTTTCTTTTTACGACAATCAATAATAACATCCGGGCGCGCCGACTTCCTTTCTTTCAATGATCAACTAAACAGGCAAACAATCGGGGCACAATATCCATCCAGACACCTTCACCGTTGCCAAGGTGACCAAGAGGGGTCGTGGGACGTGCAAAGGAGGGCGGGTAATCCGACAGTGATCACGTGACAGGAAAATCGATACCCCATTGGTCAGTGTGATCAGGCCACGTAATGGCGCGTGGCGGTTAACAGACGGCACCACCTAGGTCGATGAGGAGATGCTGCGTCTCGATCTATGCTAATGAGATAGAGAGAAGTCGGGCTGGGAAGGTGGACTGCGGGAGGCAGGAGAGGCAGAGGATGGCGCCCGGGATGGCGCACGACATGGGAAAGCGTCCGAAAGTAGAACGGAGGAAGAAACACTAATATAGATACTATAGGATAGATTAACCTTAAGACGACCACATACCTTGAGACGTCCACCCTATAAATTTGCCATGGAAAATAAATTTAGCCCTGCATCAACATTGTGACATTGTTGATAACCATTAGATCTAAGAGTTAGTAATGTTGATTTAGTAGCAAATCCAATGCTTTGGCTATTTTCTGGGGATGGACGTCTCAAGGTGTGTGGCCGTCTTTGAGTTAATCTACCCTATAAGAAAAGATACAGTAGGCAATGGTCTGAATAAAAATGCAAAGAAGTACAAAATAGGAAGAAAAATTGGGGTTTTCTGTGGATGGAAGGCTGGGATACTGATAGGAGTTTGAGACCCTACACCCTCACCCCACAGGGCCCTGTTTCTATAGTTGGTTTGGATGGCACCATTTGCATTAGTGTTTCCTAAGTTGCTTTATCCAAAATAGCTCAGTTCGAGTTCTATCTTAGTCTGTGTTAGCCAACTGCCTAAATCCAAATGAATAGAGCTAGAAGTGCCACTGTTTCTAAAGTTTTGAATAGAACTCAAACTGAGTCCCATCTGTTCCATTGACAGAAGTAAATCTGTTGTTTTCCAACTGACTTTGCTGTCATCATGGCCCTGATTGTATACCTGAATGGCACCATCCATGTTTACTAATGCAAAGCTAATAGTGCAGACCCAGCAAAAACATGCTTCTGTTTCTTTACTTGAGTCCTTTTCTAATGCTCTATTGGCTAGAGCTGGATAGGACAACTTTAGAAACACTCATGCAATGGTGCTATCAAAATCCTTGAATTTCAGCTAATCTATCATCAAATGAACCATCCAAGTTTTTGTGTGTATTTCTCTTATTTAAAGTTTTGCTGACCACCTATAAGGGTTGGTGGCAAAGTTGTTTGAAAAGCAATAATTTTGCCTGCATCATTGGAGCAGATAAGACTGAGTTTGAGTTATATCCTAAGGTTAAGAAACAGTGGCACATCCTGCTTTATTCATTTGGGTCTAGGCAGTTGCCTAAAATGAACTCAGCTAGAACTCGAACTGAGCCACTTTGGAGAGAGCAACTTAAGAAACACTAATGCAAATGGTGCCTTCCATAACCCACTATAAAACAGGATCCACATATTTCAATTGATTTAAACATATGATATAACACACAAATGAATAGGCAGAAGGCCCTAAGGATATACCAGTGAGAGGTGCAGTAGAGGTGGATGCCACCATTGCACAATTTCTCAAGTTGTCCTATCCAGTTCTAGCCAATAGAACAGGAGAATAGAACTCAAGTTAAGAAACAGAAAGTTGGTTTTGCTCTATCTGCACTTTTAGCTTTGCATTAGTGGACATGGATGGTGCCATTTTTTTTTTTTTAAGTATAGAAACAGGGCCCAGGGTTGGTTCAATGGCGTGAAAGTTAAACTGAAAGTCAGATGCGCCCAGTACAGGGTCTCACATCTATATAGAGCGCAGACTCTATGGAATGCAATGAGGGCTGATCAGTAACATGCTGTCGATTCAGATCACTTCAAGTGGCTCCTGAAATCTAACTAAGTGCTAAGTAAGGCTCAGACACGATAGGCTAACGGGTTAACATCCAGTTGGTGCCTTGTATGTGTGCCTTGATCAAAACTGTGAAAGGAAATCTTAAGAGAGTATTTAATTTAGCTATAGAGAACCAGTAACAATGTGATTGTCTTATTACAAGCTCCCTGTCTGAAGTTTGTACTTGTATGTGACTATATTGAATTTGTGGTATTGCGATTGATTCAGCATGTTGGCCATTTTGAAAGGAATGCTCTTTGTTGGCCTACGCATGAAAATTTAGTCAATAAAATATTCAACAACAACAACAGTCGAATATATACCCACCAAGGTCATTGTATTTTAAAGCACCATGCGGCTCTTTAAGGCCTAAGGCAATTTGAGGAGTTAGGAAAATGAAAGTTCGAGCTTACCGTAACACCAACTGATGGCAAGGGCTTCAAGGAAACAAATGAGCAAGATAGAGATGGGTGCACCGTGGGTGTCCAGTAAGTTCACCACGTAGTTCCCTCCCTGTCAATGTAAAACAAGACATCAGCACAGATTGACTACTAGCATATGTGTAGTATGTAATAAAAGCACCCCTATATAGATATCATATCAGCAGTACTAGCTGTATTATATAGGCAAAGCTGTTCGTGTAGTTTTCTGTGGTCAACTTACAAAAAAAGGTAATTCTGATTTTTTTATTGCTATTCAATCATTTATCAAATAAAGGAAATTTGAATATTCATAATCCACCGAAGAAGCAGTAAACGACGATACATCCAACAACATAATGGCACAATACAATCTTTTCGGTTTACTTCCCATGTCAAAAAGGGAGAGTTCACGTGGCAAAAGTCATTAGACGCCAACTAGTTAGTAAAGAAATATAGGTAAATAACACCTGTTAGCTTCTATTACTTACGTAGGTGGTGGTGGCTAAACCACCAAAGAAGCAGTAAACGACGATACATCCAACAAAGAGTTCCCTCTTTTTGCCGATCCATGGCCACTCGTCACATATACCAGTGATAAGAGCTTCCAAACCGCCAAACTGGTAAAAGGGAAAATGATCAATGCTGAGTTTGAGTTGTTTTTTTTATAATGATTGTGTAGTCAATATGGTGGATCAACACTGTAAAAGGTACGCCCGTGAGGGGCGCGGGGCGTATCTTAAACCATATTGATCCACTGAAATTGTTCGCATTATTTTGAAATATGGCCAAGGCATGGCGCCATCAAAATACTTGCAATGCCGACTGCCTATCAAATGGAGCTAATGTGATATGGAGGTCATTTCTTTATACTACGATAGCCATGATTTCCATAGGAATAGCATTGAGATTAAAAGTCGTAGAGCTGTGTGAGATCGTAGTCTATTAAGAAATGGCCTCCAGGTATGGCTCCCTTGGCCCCCTCCCTATGGCAAGACAGGATATGTGATTGTGTGTTCAGGTGACGGGGAAGGGGGCTGAGCTGAATGGTGGCTGGTGACTGGGGACAAGATGGGGATCTGAATGTGATGACATTGATTAAGTTACATAAGCCAATGAGCCAACTTCAAAGTATTCTCATCGCCACTGAAATCCCCTCTCTAATATGGAGACTAATAATGCTCAAGGAAGATTCAAAAATAACAAGCTTCTGATATAAATGGCAGCAGCACAGAAATGTGTAAAATGAAAGGATACATGTGCTTGTCTTTAACATTTCTGTACAATCAAGTAATTCATATTTATATCAAATTCATCATTCAATGGTGTAAATTCCACCACTCATAATGTAAAATCAGTTTATTTTGGAGACGGCTGATGCCATTGGCTACTGTGTGCTGTCGTGTAGATTGGTTATCCATTGCGAACACACAGTAGTTATCCATTTTGAGATTGGATAATCAAATCAGGGGCGTAGGAAAAGGGGGGGCAGGGGGGCCTGGGCCCCCCGTTCCCAGAGGGGGTTGGGCTTGAATATGTGTGGGCCCCCCAATATTTGTCAAGACCCATGATAAAATGCAAAGATTTCCCCCAAATTTTTCACAAATATGATGCATTAATGCAGTAGTTCCCATGAGTTACTCACCAATCGGCGTGATGCATTAATGCAGTGGCGGCCCTTAAAGGGTTAAGCAATTGCTCTTTATAGCTATGCAATAGAGAATACCATTTAGAAGCCTGGCTTTGGCCTTGGCTAGAAAATCAACCAGTGACAGCCTTAAATCTAAAGCACCTCCAGTGCCTTCTTATCACTTAGTGAAAGTTGTCCATTTCTGAGCATGAATGCTGAGAAAAGGCTGGGAAATGGTTTTGGTGGCAAAAGCCAGGTGACAATTAGGTTGATGAAACTGGAGGCAGACGACAAAAATAATCCTTTAAGAGCTGCTATTGCAGGAGTGCATCATGCCCATTGGTCTTCATAATGCTCCAATGAAGTGCTGGCGATCAGTCTTGCAATTGGGCATCATGCCGACCCTCCGGGAGTATATCAGCCCTGTTGTGTCAATATAATACAGGAATGTACCCCTGGCGAGTTACTCAACAGGGCTGCATTCATGTATTATGATGACCAATGGGCATGATGCCTTGATACATTAGCTGCCTTTAACCCTTTAAGGGCCACTGATGCATCGTCATGATGCATGAATGCATTCCAGGCAAGTAACTCGCCAGGGCTACATTCAAGCGGGTTGATACACAAAGTCCTGGAGGGTTGGTATGATGCACCAATGAAGTAATGAAGTGCTGGTGAGCAGTCTCACAAACCTTCATTGGAGCATCATGACTACCAATGGGCATGATGCATTATTGCATCAGTGGCCATTAAAGGGTTAAAGTTTTAACACACAGACCAGGTGGGTGTGTCCAAGGGCCTGAACTGGATCGCTAGAAATGGGGTAGGGGTTGAGGCTATATATAGTACAGGGTAGGTCACTCTTGGAGCCGCCATACTGGTACAGACTGCTTGACAGTAGGCTCAAAGCAGACATGGAACATTGCAGTCACAGTGCAAACCCTATGGGCTCAAAGCAGACATGGAACTACAGTCACTGACACTGTCCTAAGGCCAAATAAAAAAAAAGGTTAGTTTCCAGTAACCCGATCAACCCTAGCAAAACAGGGGCAAAAAAAACTTTTTTTGTGATTTTGAAGAATTTTGTCTCATTTTTCATATTTTAAAGAAATATTTTATTACTTTTTGAGGATTTTTCATGTATCCTTTTTGAGTTCTTCCCCTCTCTCACAGTTGTCATTATCCCATCATTATTTTACAATGAAATCAAAGAATTTGATACATCCATTGATATGTGCCCTAACATTTCCTATATAAGTGTAAAAAAAAAGATATATTAAAAAAAAAATCAAAAAAAAAAATCCGACCTACCGACCCTAGCTCTTTGAGCTTTGTTACTGGAAATGCACCTTTTATTTTTCTTGGCCTAACCTTCTCTCCACAACCTCTGCATGGAGAATGACTCAAGTTGGTGCGCGTGGGTGTGTCTGTGTGCCAAACCCATGATGTTAGAGTGGCATGACACTGTCACATCACTCCCCCACCTGAGGCCCTTATACCATCCACTAATATCTACCTGAACTATCTCATTGTTAACCCTTTAAGGGCAGATAACCAGGGGCATAGGAAAAGGGGGGGCAGGTGAGCCTGGGCCCCCCCAATCATAAAGGAGGTGGGGCCTGAGTATGTCTGGGCCCCCCAAGATTTGCCAAGAGTTCATAATAAATTGGACAAGAAGCTAAAACTTTAGTAATGGGATAGGGAAAATGGGGGCATGGGCCTTAAATCAGATCTAAAATTCATCAAAAATTACTTTTCTATACAAATTTTATGTAGGTATGTAAAGGCGCTGTTGTGCTTGAGCTGACAATTCAAGGTGGTCAAGGTGGGGCCCCCACTGGGCCCCCCAATGAAGATTTGCTTCCTACGCCTCTGCAAATTATGAGACTAAACATCCAAACATTCCTAATTCATATTCCATGCCAGGGAACTGTTTTATATCAAGGACATTATTATTAATTTATACTATTGTTATTGTTTTTTTATCGTCATTCAGAGTCTTACCGTACTGTCCAAGCCGAGAGTGATAAGCATGAGGAAAAATATGATAGCCCAGAAGACAGAGCCATCCAACGTCGCGATGGCCTCTGGGTAAACAACGAACACAAGGCCGGCACCTGAAGTACATAGGAGATAGATCTATTACATTTACGTACACTGTAAGAAACAACTGTTAAATCTACCAGGTATCCTCATAAAAGTGAGCAGTGAACCACCGTAATTGTGATATAGTGAAGCAGTTCAGTTAAGCACTATCTTACAATGAACCTTTGTGTTAAAAGAAATACAGCAGTGAAAGCTTTGACCCAAAGTGACCGAAGAACCACCGTTAAGTCAACAATATCTTTAACAGTGCAGTGTCAGGGAACCTTGACTCCATAGACAGTTATGTGTGAATGAAACTTTCTATAAAGATAAACTTGGTCATATGTATACCAATGTCCAGTATATGACATTACCATGTTGTGCTACCTCGTCGATTCGTTTTTGTTGTTTCTCTGCCATGTATCCAAGCACGGAGAAAACAACAAAGCCGGCCATGAAACTGGTAAAACAGTTTATAGTGGCTGTAATCAGCGCGTCTCTGGAACAGGGAGAAAAGATATGCATTTAATTTAACATGTTGACATTGGGAAGGGGTTCCAAAAGCGTTGAATTTATAGCACTCATGGGATGGTCATTTTCCAGTGTGATAGTATATTCATAATATCAAGCTGCTCTTGACTTCTTGGGTACACAAATAGATAGTTTATTTATCTATCGAACTCACTTGTAACAATTATTGTTAAACTTGTTGTAGCTGGAGAGTGCAAGCAGCACACCGAAGCCAGGACCTAGTGAGAAGAAGATCTGTGCGGCAGCATCGATCCACACCTGGTGAGAGCAAGCTTAACATTAGAAGTTGATATCATAGTGCAATGCTACACATACTACTCTAGATTTACAATGGGTTAAAACATTCCCTTGGTCTTGCTACCTTGCCCAGACTATGAGGAAAATAATGGCTAATTTCGGTTGGTGCTTGGCGATTAAGCTTTATGCTGTAGAGAGAATGTGTGGTTAGCAATCTCAGCAGAATGATGTGAACACTATTGAATCATTCATTTCCCCAAGAATGATTGGTCACTCTACAAAATCGTTTCATTTTAGTCAGATATTTTATTTGAGAAAGTAAAGCCAAATAGTGTATCCAGCATCAGTCACAAATTATGTATCATATAGTGTTCTACACAGCCCAAATAATGAGGACATACTCCAGACTGGAGAGACTACACTGCAAAAATGGTGTTTGGATCCTAAACACGATTCTCAACATATTCCTGGAACCTATTTGCAATCACATTAAGTTCCTGAACATAATGTAGACAAACAATGTGCTTAACTCAAGTGTTTAGATATTTAGGTGTTTATGTTTCAAGTGAAAATCTTTTCTGGATGCCTTAAAACATCTCTGTCTGGCCACTCCAAAAAAAACTTGTTTCTCATCACCGCCCTCGTCAGAAAGATTGTCATTTGAGAATTCCTTTTTTTTTTAAGAGGGAGAATTTTCTGAGAAAAGTGCACCGGTACCCAGAAATGAACCAAAATAGTCAAATTTGGTACCAAATGAAAGATTATGGTCCAGGGAATGCAGCTGGCTATCAGTGATAGACATTCTCACATTTTCATAATTCAATGGTAACTTTACTTTTAAAATGCAGATTTTCTTTAACATGGTCGTTCACAACGGGCTTGCGATGCAAAGATATCATGCCCTAATGAAATGCTAAGACAAAAAGACCTTGAAATCCTTCCTGGTCACTTTTCTCATGACTTTATGACGAGAAACAATTTTTTTTTTGAGTGGCCTTAATTCGAGCCCCCTCCTCTTTTTAGCCAACCCTCTACTTCGACAAGTCCATATATGGCCTTCTTAAGAAAGGAAATGTTGGCTCATGAGAGATAAGTTTTACAGTATAGATCATCTACGGATATCATTGCTTGGCTGACAGAATGGGCTCCAGTTTTATACCATTCTCTCTTTTTGATGTTGTTATTTCCATCATCGATTCTGACATTTATCTTTGTTTTCTACAAAGAAAGGAAATGCCCTAAAAGATCATAAGGAGTATATAAACTAATTAGCGGATTATAGGGGCAAAATGTTTGATGAGAATTTGTTCATTGAGCTATGGCTATATACTAACCTTTACGCTCAGAGATACATGCTCTTCTTCTATTTCTTTGATTGTAAAATATCCCTAGCTTACGAAAACAATGCATGCATAGATACTCATTAATCTATCAGCATCATTCATATATGCTATACCGTAATCTCCCACGTATAAGGCGCGTCTTATACGCGAATCAGATCGAGACTGGGTCTTATACGCGGGAGGGTAATTGCCTCCAGTTGGGGGTGCACCTTATACGCGGGGTATCTCCACTTTCCAAATCAGATTGATTGATTTGAATTTTATCTCACCTCGTGCCTTCCTTACGGCCGACACTCAAGGGCGAGAGGTCCCGCGGGTTGTATCCACACCCAAGTGAGATTACCCTTGTGGCGTTGTTGCCCGGACCCTAGTCTATAGGGGAGGGGGGATGATGGTGACCGAATCTATGGGAAGATAGAAAGCACGCCCCTACACATTTACCGAGGCAATGGTTCTTTAACATCCGTCACTACATAGGCATAGTGAGAGATGGACAGGCCTGTTTTAAGTCATTTGTCTGCCATGACCGCTGAGAGACTTTCCAGCACAGCCTAGCCAGAGCAGGGAGGAACTCAAACGACACCTTACGGCGACGTTTGGAACCACCACTGTGCTCCGGCCGGGCCGGGAACCGAACCCACGACCTTACGGCCTGTGAGCGGACGCGCTACCAACTGCGCCACGCCTCCCGTCCAAATCAGAAAGATGTACACAGAGTCATGTATTTTCTTTAACCAAAGAAAAGGTGTAGTCTATACCATTGTGCTCTATATACCCTTAAACTGCTGAATGAGACATGCCATTCTGCTCACCATAAATGTGTTTGGAAATGTGTGTACACTCCACTCACTGAGAGCTTTGTTAATTACACTATTGACCTTTTAATCAAGAGAATCCATGCAGCATTATAATCAATAATCCTGTCATAGTGTGTGCTGCCACCTGGTGTTATTCTAGGAATCATTTAACTCATTAACTACTATTGATGCCAATTGTCTTCATATGGCCCAAAACTGATGTTATTTGGAATCATTTTGAAAGGTACAATACTGTTCATTTTTTGAAAGAAATAATCCTCTGATTTGCATTATTTGTTAACAAGTTATAGATAAGACAGGTTCAAACCAAATTTGTTATTTGTTCATATCATACCCTCCCATTGATTATCTAGGCTCACACTGTTATAACAGGGAAATAGGCCCGTCTTCTAGAGACATGGCATGCTGAGATACCAGTAGTTTGTAATGTAGAGAATAGAGAATGACATACAGCTCATACAACACCAGGTGGCAGCACACACTATGGCAGGATTATTGATTATAATGCTGCATGGATTCTCTTGATTAAAAGGTCAATAGTGTAATTAACAAAGCTCTCAGTGAGTGGAGTGTACACACATTTCCAAACACTTTTATGGTGAGCAGAATGGCATGTTTCATTCAGCAGTTTAAGGGTATATAGAGCACAATGGTATAGACTACACCTTTTCTTTGGTTAAAGAAAAAACATGACCAGTTGGGGTATTGATAAATGCAGACAATATTTGAAATGCCCCTTTGGGTTGGGTCCTTTGTGTGGACCATGCTCCTTGAGTTAGGGGTGCACCTTATACGCGGGTTTTTCAAATATTAGACTCAGGAGCAGCAGATGCGCCTTCTATGCGATCTGCCTTCCCTGAGTTGGGGGTGCGCCTTCTACGCGGGCTGCGCCTTCTACGCGAGAGATTACGGTAGCTTGAATGTACACCTAACTAATTAATCGTTAATCAATCTATAATTATGCATAGCCAAAGTGGTAATCAAATGAGTCGAAATTAACATGTATTGCATTCCCGGACCATCTGCTCGAGAAGTAGCCCCCCACCTACTTTGCATTAACAGATGGATGGAATCATGTCAATCGTTATAATATAGGCCTACCGTCGGTATTAATATCACTTCAAAAACAGTGCGATACCATCAATTATTCTGTAGACTGTAATGGCTCTTGCCATGGACAATTGTGCATTTTCTAACTACCCTGTTATAGATTGGATTATCATTTGGGTCATTATGTACAATGTATGGGCCTAGGCCTTTTTTCATCAGTAGGCCTATAGAGTGTGCATCTGTATATACCTCATGGTTCGTGTGTGAGGAAATGGGGGGAGGGGGGAGCTAGAAGTATAGGGTAATGCTAAAGACGTGTTTTGTGTACTGACCTATGACATTTGATATTTTAGGTACTGTACTGATATTCCATGGGTCGATAGCTTTCCACAGAGGGCAACGCCGGGGGCAAAGTGATTAATGTTTTGTTGCAAAAGTGAAAATATCCAAAGTCGTCATAATCAGTTCAGCAACTACAGATGGAAGCCTCAGCAAAATATCACCCCTCCCCAGCCCCCAAAAATAGCTTAATTCCAAGTCCGAAAATCGACTTGTTTGTCGGTTAAACAGACGAAAACACGCCAATCCCAATCTAACAATATTGCAACAACAACTAAAAGGAAAGGGAAACAGGGACTTAAATAACGTTTAAAATGGCAGCGATGTGCATGGTATTGAAGGTAGGCCGCCCAATCCTGTGAAATCCCCATTTGACGACTTTTCCCGGTGACACTACAGGGTGAGCGACCGGACCAATGACAAGACGTGATTCATGGCCGAATGATGGCACACTCCACGCCACCAAACGGCAACACATGGAACTATCAGGGATGCTTGAAAGCAAGATGGCGGCCAGGTCATAAATATGGAGGAGCACACGTCCTGACTCATGGGGAATGATTGCCTGATGGGGGCTCTGCAAATCAATACCTATCTAATTAATGTTCTCTTGGAGACCACGATTTTGTGGGCTAACATGTGGGTCTGCACTGCAATGTTGAACTATTGGGGTGTTAGTCAGAAGGGGTGAACTTACATTTCTATGGGTAAGCTATGCATATAGGGGCCTACGATATTGTATGAATCCTTTCATGTACTCATTACAGGACATCACACTGCCGCTCTAGGCCTAAGCTTGGCAGACCAGCCTCTTCCACGTTCCAACCTTGTAAGACTTAGGCCTACACCGATTAATACCGCCCCTTTCTACATTGTCCTTTGCCTACTACAATGTACTTTGACAATTTATGCAAAACCTTACTCTATAGGGCTGACCCGGGATACAATATCAACCAATGAGATGCCTCCCTCCATTCACTGCAGATTTTTTTTGGGTACATTATGTAACAGCTAGTACCCACCATGCAGGTTGTCATCAGTGCTTATCTCACCAGCTCCCAGATAAAGCAATGGCTGACGCACTAGGCCACAGGACTAAGCCCTATACTGCTTCCAAGAAACTCTGCATTCCACTTTCCACATACTACTCATAAAAGTTTACGTGTACGGCACTTTCCCCATACTACTTACACTTATGTATACACATGTACTACCTTCCCTAAACTGCGTGCACTCATTTATATGTACCACTTTCCCCATACTACTTACACTTATGTATACACATGTACTACCTTCCCTAAACTGCGTGCACTCATTTATATGTACCACTTTCCCCATACTACTTACACTTATGTATACACATGTACTACCTTCCCTAAACTGCGTGCACTCATTTATATGTACCACTTTCCCCATACTACTTACACTTATGTATACACATGTACTACCTTCCCTAAACTGCGTGCACTCATTTATATGTACCACTTTCCCCATACTACTTACACTTATGTATACACATGTACTACCTTCCCTAAACTGCGTGCACTCATTTATATGTACCACTTTCCCCATACTACTTACACTTATGTATACACATGTAGTACTTTCCCTAAACTGCTTGCACTCATTTATATGTACCACTTTCCCTATACTACTTACACTTATTTATTTGTACCACTTTCCCTATACACTTATTTAGCCTTGCATTCGTACCCTACAGCCTCCATATATAGTACACTGAGAAAATAAAGTTACTCACTTAAGTCTAGATCCAGACATAGGCAATGTCGCCAAAATGAGTATCATTTGAGACTCATCCTGATCCTTGCATGATACTCAGGCAACGCGAGAGTATCAACTAAGGACCAGCCTCAGGATCTGCCTGAGTTCATGTAAGGATCAGGGTGAGTGTCAAATGATACTCATTTTGGCGACATTGCCTGAGTCTGGATCTAGACTCAAGTGAGTAACTTTATTTTCTCAGTGTAATTAGACGAATTTGTATGTACCATATATACTTGCCATACACTAACTTATTACCACTCATACACTTAGCAAGAAAAGTCAATATTTCTCTGCATCAATTCCCATATAGACTACTCGTGCTTTCGGGTAATGTCTCAGGATTACCCATCACCAAATCCTTTTAACTTTTGTTTTTGTTAGAATAAATGCTGTATTAATTGGGTTCTATCTAGTATTGTCTAGTTGGTCTGGATAGCTTTTATAATTTAGATATATGATACTCTTTGAGATTCCATCATTCAGAGATTCATATATCGCTTCAGATTGACAATGTTGCTCTATCGACGCGCAGTTACCATTGTCGTTTAACTATTCCAAGTATTGACAACATCTCTTGGTTATATCAAGTAACCCCCCTCCCTTGTCGTTTAATAGGGATTGCCCACTTCGACAGCAGATTTACATCCTGTTTCCGTACACTTGCGAGGCGGCAGTAGACAAGAGGGGCAGGGCGTGCTTTGGTCGGGACTATTTTACTTGGGACTTTATTTGCAGCAGGAGGGTCTTTCTGGTTAAATATAGGCACCCTCCTAAACGTTTAGGGACCACCCTAAATCCAATTCTAGTTTTTCGTGAGATCACCCTAAATGTAGAACTCATTTAGGGGGGAATGCATAAATTTTTATTCAACTTTTCTAGTTTCTCGTGACTTAGTCATTAATTTTGCTTAAATTTGCCATAAGGGGGGGGGGGATTTATACCTCACCAAAAGAGGTGTTTCTAAAGCAAAATCAGGTACATTTTGCCGGGAGATTTTGACATTTAGGGGACTGTATAAACATAGGGATTTGCCTAAATCTGTGGATAAGCCATGCATAGAGCTGATTCCTGTGTCAGGCCAACCATGCACTGCAGAGTGGTGGTGGTGGTAGTTGGTGGGGGGTCGACATTTTAGACAGAGGTTGGGGATGAGGCACCCCCTCCCCCTCCTCATAATATGTCTAGGCCTCTCAATCCTCACGTCCGTAGCTGTGCTCATCCCCGACACCTTACACCTGCCCCCAAGCACCCCGACCCCGCCCCAGTCCCACCCGTTCCCGTCCGCTATGGCAGCTGTCCACAGCGTGGATAGATCCAGTACGGGGCAAATGCCGAGGGGCAAATGGCAAACCCCAGATACCCCAGGCTGCGTACTACGGAGCCCCTAAAAGGACATCCGTATTCTACACATTTTTTTTCTCTAGTTTGTTTCCGCAAGTTTTATTTTCGTTTCCGCAAGTTTTATTTTCGTTTCCGCAAGTTTTATTTTCGTTTCCGCAACTTTTTATTTTTGTTTCCGCAAGTTTTATTTTCGTTTCCGCAAGTTTTATTTTCGTTTCCGCAAGTTTTATTTTCATTTCTGCAAGTTATATTATGTTTCCGCAAGTAAACATTTTGTTTACACAACTTAATGTTTTGTTTCCACAACTTATCATTCACAATTGATTGACTATGCACTAGTATGCACAAAGAAAAACTATTAAGTTGTGGAGACAAAAGTATAAGTTGCGAAAACGAAAATTAAAGTTGCGAAAACAAAAATAAAACTTGCGGAAACGAAAATAAAATTTGCGGAAATGGAAATACTACTTGTGGAAACAATAATACTACTTGCGGAAACGAAAATACTTCTTGCGGAAATGAAAATACTTCTTACGGAAACAAACTCTAGAAATAAATGTGTAGAAAACAGATGTCCTTTCCAGGGCTCCGTAGTACCCCGACCCACGCCCCTGTCTTTTCACAGAATGAATTTGTGACTGTGTTTACGCAGTATTTAGGCAACTCCCTAAATTTTGTCAAGCTGTCCCCTGGTGTGAGGAAAGGTAACTAAGTTTATGACGTCACACAAGGTATTCCCGGGGGTTTCCTAGCAGTTTCTCTACTTAATTTAAGGTGGAGAAATTTTATGCAGTGCCATAAATGACTAGCTATATTTAGCCAGTTGCGTATATTTAGGACAAAATCATCCGAGTCCAAAATATTGCTATATTTAAGCACAAGTATAAATTTGCCATATAAAATGCCTCCTAAATTAGTTATAAACGGATTTAGCCAGAAAAGGCCTCCAGGGTACAGACCCGCCAATGGAGTATGTTTGATGATGGCGGAAGGGAAGGGGGCATGGCCACCGAATATTTTAGTATACCTGGAATATATATTTCCATTTATCCGAGACAGCTATTTGCTTATAATGGGGATAATGATTATGATGACTCATATCAAACTCTTCAATTTTCCTTTGTGTGAATGTGAGAAATAAACATAATCTAACCCAGCAAATTGTCGTTATCTGTTGCCATGATTGGTCATCAATGGTGACTCCTTTCTGAGTGATAACTCACTGCGTCATCTTTCGCCACTGTGTGTCAGTCTCACATGGCATGGCGATTTATCACAACAGTCGCCAACATGATCTCACTCACTGCGTGAGTATGTGCCACCCCTTGTCATCCCTCACAAAGCATGGTGACTTATCACCACCATCGCCAACATGGATCTAACTCACTGCGTGAGTATGTGCCACTGCCTGTCAACTCTCAGTCAGAATGGCAACTTTTCACCTGCATTGCCACATGGCTCTCACTCACTGCGTGAGTATGTATCACTCCTAGTTAATCTTCTCTCAAAATGGCAATTTATCACCACCATTGCCAACATTGGTCTCACTCAATACGTGAATTTGTGTCACTCCAAGTCAATGCTCTCTGAGGATTGCATCATCTGTCACTCACTCTCACTCACAGTGGCAACTTATCACCACCATTCCCAAAGTTGTTGATACAGCACCACTGTTCAACATGCAGCCTATCTAGGAAGTGTGGGCATGAAGTATAAGTCCCATACATATCAAATGTGCTTTGTTTCACACTGATTTCCATGTAATACTTCAGAGTTGAATCAAACAAGATTATATAGAGAGAATATCAATTGAATTTAGATAGAGGTATCTCTAAAATGAAAGCAACTATCCATAAACACCTTTTCTCTGGTTACAGGAAAAATACATAGGGAAATATCAACATGAACACCTTGTCTGTGGTTAGAGGGAAGATACATATGACAATACCTTCTCTGGCAAAACATACTTTGATCTGGCAGATGTGAGGCTGCATGATTACCAATGTCGATGATCATGAGCTTTTCATCTAACAAGTTGAGTGATCACCAGCATCGCCATCACTGGTGAGTCTGAGTGATCACCACTCTCGCCATCCATGGTGAACCTGCGCTATGACGTGGTGCGCATTTCATCTAGCAAGGTGAGTGATCACTCGTGTCGCCATCCCTGGTGAGTGTGGGTGATCAAGATCCTCACCCTCTGTGGTGAACCTGTGCTATCATGAGGTACACGTTTTATCTAGCGAGGTGACTGATCACAATCATTGCCATCCATGGTGAATGTGTATTATGACGTGGTGTGCGTCTCATCTAGCGAAGTGAGTGATCACTCATGTCGCCATCCCTGGTGAGGATGAGTGATCACTCATGTCGCCATCCCTGGTGAGGATGAGTGATCACGATCCTCGCCATCCCTGGTGAACATGTGCTATGACGAGGTGCGTGTTTCATCTAGCGAGGTGAGTGATCACCCGCGTCGCCATCCCTGGTGAGTCTGAGTGATCACCATCCTTGCCATCTGAGGTGAGGCCATGTGATCACCACCATTGCTATTCCTGGTGATCTTGTGTTATAGCGACGTCGTGTTCCATCTAGCGACATGTGTGAGCCACTTCACACAGGTTGACGAGGAGTCACGACAATTTGCTGGGAAAGTGATAAGAGTGAAGAAATAAGATAAATCCAATTAAAAGAATCGGTTTCTTCACCTGCATGTCTATTATTTTGTTTTATTCAACCTGGCTGAATGGTAACTGATCAGTAAAATAGTAGTTTCCCAAATCATGTTAACACTTAAAAAGCAGGGACCCTAGCAGAGATTACAACCCGTACTTGATTTCGTATTTTATGTATTTAGTACACCCCCCACCTCCCCAGCCGATCCACCCACAACCACCCACCACACACCGTAACATACTTGTAGACAGGGGACTTCCGGGTGTTCGCCCGCTCTCCTCACGCACAGCACTGGATCCCAGTAAATCCCCACGGAGCGCAATAGGCGCAACAGGTCTGAGATGTAAAAGAGCAGACAGGAATGGGGTGGAAGGGGACTACAGCCATTCCACCATCCCTAGACACCCCTCCCCTACCTTCACGCACTCCTGTACCCTCCCCCTTCTCTCCACTAGCTACCAGCGCCTGGTCGGCGTTTGGCTTGATGCTAGACATATTGGAGGGATTAATACTACATTTGGTCGTAATGGCTTCCAAGTCCGAAAATCGATTTGGTAATTTAGATCAATGATATCAACTTTGATGGGGGCCAGCGATAGAAGTCTGCGTGCCAGCAGTGGACGGGGGCTTAGGGCCGGGAGGACAGTCCTTGGGCGACAAGGGGAGGCGGGCGAGCGGCTGGCAGGCGCCGCTGTACATACGAAATGACTGGGCGCATGTATATGATATCATTATTGTATATCGCTTGGACCTCGTTCTGTCCATTCCACCCTGCCTGCGTGAGGTTACACACGGTTTAAGCCACACGCCGCCGGCCTCTTTACTGCCTACCCTCCCTAGTGAATAGGCCTTACCCCAGAGGCTCCATATCCTTCCGCCTCCAGGATGAAAACAGTGTCATTCCCCAGCCGGAACTACATTGGCCTATCCCGCTCTAACTTATGCCAATATTTGTGTGCGGCCTAATGACGATGTCGACCTGGGGTGGAGGGGAGTAGCCCTTTAAGGATAATAATTATCACCCGGGAGCATCTTTCTTTGTCCTCATGATTCATCGTAAGGGAGAGTTCAACAATTATGTCACCGGTATAAGGCATTTTTCAGGACCCACCCACCTCCTTTGTCACTGTTTTTGTATGGAACATATAGAGGAACCCAACCCCCCCCCCCACCCCCTCAGCAGTGACGTAATTGTTGAACGCTCCCTAAGAGTGCAAGAATGAAACTCGGCAGCAAGGCATTGGGGCATCACGGTGATCCTTTAGGGGCCTTTTCAACCTGTATTAAAGGTATAATTTTACATGATTGCAGCACTGGAGTTACTTTCCATGGCTGCACTGATACATCATTATGATAAAGAAAAATCATTTGAACCACAGTGCAGCCCTGGGATGACCGTAAGGGTGGCCAGGTGATGGAATAGGAGGTGGGGTGGGGGGGGGGGGTAAAGAGAGATGTAGGGAGGGGTTATATTGCTTGACCAAATCACTCACATCACCGAGCTAATACCCCATCACAGCAGTATGAATATGAGACCTCCACATCATAGATTCCTACTTTTGATTGGTCAATCTTATTGGTTACACCCCCCCTTTTTTTCTTGCATACGCCCAGCTTATCTACTCTCTTTTTTCTGGATTAAGCATATTCTATTGTGTTTTGATAATCGATGTTGACCATCTTGAAATTTTCAATTGGCCAATCCAGTCCATTGCATTGATAATCGCACGTTATGTTGCAATATTTCTGGATCTATGAACTTTCAATAATCCCAGCTTTAAGTGGATTTGCATGAAGTTTATTTATCGTTTATTTTAAAAGAGAAAACGAAAATTAAACGCCTTAATTGAGTCCACCTGTAAGCGAGACAAAGTGCAACCAGGGCATTGTCTCCCTATCAAACTAACCTCCTCTCCCCTGTAGTGATCACGATAAGGGTACAGTACAGCATGTTAGCCTTATCAATGACCATTCTTCTGAAATGTGAACAGCGGTTGATAAGAAATTCACCTAGAGTGCAATGCGCAGGAGTAATATAAAGACCCTGTGTCAGGGCAGACAATTGAACGTTATAGATTTAACCTGTTTTAACTTTGTTTTATTCCGCTCACTTGGAGTACCCGAGTGATCCAACATTTTTTTTAGTGTAGGCGTCTAAACAGAGACCATAGTAAAATGTGAATCGCCGTCTAAACAGAGACCATAGTCACAATTTGAATCTAGCTTACCAGCCCCGTTGCCGGCATGGGGAATGGACGTCATTATTTGCATATTGACGTATTGGTGCCTTTCGTGACGTAAGCTGCGCTGATTGCTTCCACCAGGTTCATGAATTTTAACCCATAGCCGAGGTTGTTGTCTCGACCCTGTATCTGAAGCTGATGGTGGTATACCCTAGACTGGTCTTCCTGGAGATGATACTCTAATGCAAAACAATTTAATGATCGTTTATGATGGACAACATTAGATTGTGTAAGAAATAGCCTACAGGTAACCCAAATTTGATACGTTATAGGTTCTGATGATAATAATAATAATGATTTCGGTAGCCAGTATACAGGAATATGTCATGTCACCACCCCTGTCACCGCCAAGCTGGTGGATTTAGTTCCAGAGATGTTCACAGTGTGGCACCACTACAGCACCTCTTTGTTGTGTGTTGGACTGGCAAAAATAAGTTGTGATTTACCTGGCAATCTGTCATGATCCAAAGATTGGATTATGTCCTAACAAAGGAAGACAGATCAAATACGAATAGGACCAGCTCAACGGCCCTTGTGGTTGCAACAGCCCTTGTGGTTGAGAAGGGGCAACTGTATAGACGGCTTAGTATTCTCTTTTATAAAACCATAGTGTTGTAGATTTTAATACAATAGTAGAGAATAGTCCTGTGAGACATGGCGCAGCGACTTGTAATCTTGTGTCTAGTTTCAGTTGGTGAGACAGATAGGGCATACTATCATCTGGGCTTTTGGTAGTATATAGCACAAATTCAACCTGAACTACCCACTGCAGCTAAGTACTAATAGTCTGTAGACTGTCCATTCTGCATGCACCTCACTCAGCTGCCACAGGGACCTGTCTTATTCAATGTTCAATGCCATAGTCAACAGGTGTGTCATTATGAGTGTACACTGTCTCAGATTGCCAGGAGCCTGCTCTGCCTCCCCCCCCCCCCCCCACACACACACACCCAACTCACAATCACGGGCCAGTGGTCAGCAAACCGGCCAGATCACTCCACTTCTCTGTAGAGGGGGAACACAGTGTAAGTACCTCGGTGTACATACATCTTTTCAGTGTTCCACAAAATGGTTTATATAATGAAAGGAGTAATCAAATTAATCTTTCATCACCAATAGTAGATAAATATTCTGAGAAAGCATTATTTCAATGTAAACTAAAAAATTTACACAGAAAAGAATGTAGCAGTTCCACAAGGTGGCCTTACACTTCAACCTCCTCTGATTTATAAAAATGCACATATGGCATATACACACTTTAGCACTGATTTCTCCATAGAGATCTTTGACAGTGAATACTTTGTTCAAATACAGAAAATATGATCCAATTGTACCATAACCCACTGAGATAAAACCTGTACTACATATATATAGTAGTTTCAAAACGAACAATTCTAAAACAAAGGCTACAGGGTCGCATTTCTGAATCTTAAAATGCTCTAATTCTTATCTGCCATAGGGCTCCAAATGATGAAATGTCTTATCTGCGAATAAAATAAAAAGTATGAGATATATTCTGAAAATTCCTTCACTGATAAGTAAAGTACACACACTGTTGTTATTACATTAGAATAGTGAGCAGGAGTAGTCCATAACAGAGGAGCCACAAACAAAAGTAGATTGCAAGGCCTCCCTATCCCTTACACCGTGGCGACTGTGAACCATACACTAGTCTACTCATCTCACGAGTAGTACTCACTAGTCGCGGCGCTAAAAAGTATTCCTTAACAGGAAAGGAATTATGTGAAGGGAGGTTTACCAGGTATGTGGACAAGGGGTCCGATGGAAGCGCAGGTGAAGAATTATGTGGTTGGGAATAGAGAATCCTAAGACCATGACCGTTGTCTATTCAGGCTTACCGTGTATGCCCTACTTTTCATATACTACTTACAATACGGTGCACTAGTATTTACCACGCGCATTGATATTGGATTTTGAGACTTTATATAACGCTCACCATTTTTATTGTAGGCTATATAATTAGAAATTTTGGTTTCAGTTCACATGCAAGTCCCGTGATATTTAGAATGAGATATTGCACACTCGGATAAGGCGAGTCACATAATACGATACCCTATGACTACCCGATACGTTTTTGACCGAAGAACCCTCGTATCACACACCTCAGTATAACCCTCTCCAATATTACTCTGTCCAATGAGGTCACGATCTTACAATATCTAATAGAATATAGGCTTACTATGTTTCCACCTTCTATATTTGTAATGTTGATGATAAGATGAAATAAACACAAATCCACTCTTGAATTGGCCACCACTGAGGTTTACTAGCCCGGGTTTGCTAGACCCTACACATTATTGACTCATTTACAGTAGGATTACAATCCTTCAATGACAGCATGATATTCTAATACTTTATAGTGTCCATTTTGTCATCGTGATGCATGAACACAGCCATCATGATCACCCTTCAGGAGCTGGTAAACTTTGTAATTATATAGGGCAGGAATGTAGGATTGTTGAGTTGCTCATCAAAAGAACTTAGCTTATAGTGCATGAGCTCACGATGCCTTCCACCAAGGATTAACATTGATTGGTAAAGGTCTTTTTCTACTTACCCCCGATGATTTTAAGGCGTCCCAGCGCGGGGTGAGATAGTACATGATGCCTCCATATGACCCGGGCAGGGTGACACCACGAATAAGCAGAATAACCAAAACGACGTAGGGGAGAGTTGCTGTAATCCAGACTGCCTGAAACAAGGAACATCCCCCTTACCAAATTGTACATATACAATTTAACCATGGTGTGTCGACCAAGACCTTAACCCGTTTAGGACTACATGATGTCTCCAGATTCACCCTCGATGCATCAGAGAAGAACTAGTTAGTAATTCGCCATCACAACACTGGTGCTGTATGCTAAATCAACCACAGAGGGGTGACTTTATCAACCATTGGGGTCGATATCACAGTGCCCCCCCACCTTTTCCCAGTACTTAAGAGTTTAAGTACATATTTTGGACCCCAAAATTTCCACAAAGACAAGGGGTGCGCCCCCTCCTTTTGGGCAGCGCCCCCTCCTTTTCCAAATCCTGGATCCGCCACTGTATCATTATAGTGCGAAGATCTCATTTGAACAAGTCAGTCTTATTTGCACAACACCGTCAGTGGATCTTATATACAGAACCTTGCACTTTGGGTTATATACTAGATACCCGTAATGTGCAGGGTGTCATCAGAATAAGGAAATCTTTTTTTATACCACGATATCGTGCATCTTGGTGAGTTTCATTAGCACGACTTTGGGCGTCATCCGTTTTATTTGACATTCATTTCCATAGGGGAAAAACGGGTGAAGGGACACGGATGGTAGGCCTAGATATATCCGTGGGCAGTGGATGCGGCCTTTTAGCCCTTTAATTAAGACAATGGAGTCGCTTACCTTTCCTGAGCTCTTGATTCCTTTCCATAGAGAGAAGTAGACCATGAGGAATACCGTCATGAGGCATAGGGCTATGGACCATTTAACATTACCAAGTGTACCAATGCCACCAGCTCGATGTATCTCCAGCACTCCGCGTCTGTAACAGGTCATAGGGTCAAGGTCACATTCATGTGGGTCAAGGTCAATGTGAATATGTCAAGGTCATTGTTTAAAGGAGGATTGGAATTTGGCAGGTATAAAAAAAAACAATATATGGGTAAAGTTACGTTTTACTGAAAACTGTTTCAACCTCAGGCATATGAATTGAACAGCAGTTTCTGTGAATGGCTTGGCTTAGAGTAAGTTTTGAAATGAGATTTTGGCATACTCACTCAAAGAACTCTGTGGCTGGTGAGACTGTATAGTTGGACGGGACGAAACTGGAACGGTTAGAGTTGAATAAGTTGACATTAGAGCAGTTGGGCGTGTTCCACTCATTGTCACAACTGGCCCAAGGCACCTCCCGCCGCATGGACGAGAAGAGAAAGTATAGTGCCCAAGAAATGATGGTGTTGTAATACATGGCCACGTAACTGGCAATGATGCAGATACCGAATCCGATACCTGCAATAGACAGAGAAGAAGGTTGTCATTTATATAACATTTTAAGGTGAGGACCATCCATGGTATACTATAAGAAATGTAGACCTGTGGACCCTTGTCAAATTTTCTCTAAAATATATGCTTTTAAAAGATTTGTGGTTTAACAAGAAAAATACAAAGCCATTGGCATTTGGTTGGTCTCGGCGCTTCTTTCTTTTCCAACAACTTATAACATGTCAGAATTCATAACTGCAGAAGTTTCTGTCTTATGTACTTATTGGATACACGGACCCATAGAAAGGTAAAACGTGAATAAGTGCCTGAAATTACGTATAACTCTTTCAAAATATGCATTGCTTATAATTGTGCAATTTCTGGAGAAGATTCGGTAGGGAATAGTCTCCAGGAGATAGCTATATATATTGTCTAATCACGCCATCTATATATGTGTTGAATATATGTAATGACATCCACAAGCAAGTACAACAAATGCAGAATCTTGCTTTATTGTTCCTTAGAATATACAAATTTGGTGTTCAATTGCCAGCTGACTCCTAATTGTAGCAGAATAACCTTATAAAGGTAATGAAATATAACTTGACTGACTTGTGGGTTATTGTTATAACAACTTCATTACATATGAAACTGTGATTCACAGTCTTTAGATATGACTGGACAAACAATGACATATGAACAATGATTGTGTGCAGATAGTGTCTTGAAAAGTAGCACTTGTCATGTTTCTAAATTATGTGGTCAGAGAGGCCTTAATTGGGCCATATGATTATGTCTATATGGCAGCAGTTCTTCCTGCTGTAATGCTTTTAGTGTGTCTTCAAATCCATATCATTGTAGATTCCTAACAGGCTGAATAGGTGTCCGATAAGGCCGCGTCTTAAAGAGAATGTAGAGGGCATTAATGGAACATTTCTTTGGCTGTGAAGTAACCTTACCACGGGAGGACGGTCACTCTACATACTTTAATTCAATTGGATATTTAAGAGGAGTCACTCAATTCTCAACAAAATTGAGTCACGTCAAAGTGACAACCGAGTCGAGGGTTATAACAAAGGGGTCGGGGGATCTAATTGACCCATCTCCCTCTCTCTCAATTTGTCTCCTATAGGCCTTAGGTTAGTTGCTAAGTGTGGGATACTAGGTGTCCTATTCATAGATGGATAATACTGTTAACCGTGCTTCATGGTGATGTTATTCCATAACATTGTAACTCACAGCCTATGCCTAAAATTGGAGGTTATCTCAATCACTGAGTAACTTAAGTCACTGAGTAACTTATTGGTGCTGCATTAGTCCATAGATATGCTGCAGCTTGTGGCCCACACTTGAAAATTGCATTATTTTTGATTGGTCGCTTATTCAGTGGTGTTGAATTCATAAATTTATCCACTTTAGAATGTAGTTAACCTGGGTGGGCCCACATGTGTAATACAATAAAAATACTACTGACAGTAGGCTCAACAAGTGGTTCTTGTCAGCCTTCCTTGGCATCACTCTCCATCGGCTTACGCCACTCTGAAATATTTACTGCGGACAATTTACTCAGTTGACCCAGATGGGGGACTGTGCTGGGAGAGCACTACTTGACAGTATCATGAGCCATTTGAATTTCCATAATTACCAAAAGAAAAAAAAATCCAAAAAATCAGTGTTTTTTTTTTTTTTTGGTAACTATGGAAATTCGAATGGCTCTGTAGATATTGATAATTAGAGTATCATCAGCTAATGAAAAAAGCGCCTTAAAAATGACTTCTTTTTGAATTCTAATTCATCAAATCTCCTGGACTGTAATTTGGTTCTAGTAAAGGCAACCTTAGTTGTCTGTCTGGTTTTGGTTCATTTGTTATCTATTTTCATTGGCACCAATGAAAGGTTTGTATTACAATGATTGTCTGCCAAAAAAATTCTCATTAACTTCTTTAATAACATCTAAGGCTCAAAATCACCCAATTTGTTACACATATTGGTCTATAGGATGTCACTAGAAGTAAATACATTTCACTGGTGGTGATGGAATATGGATATAATTAAGTCCCAAATCTTAGCATAGGAATCATAGCCCTAAAAGTGTAGGAAATATTCTCTTTGGAGCCAAGATGGTGATAATTTTGAAAACAGAAACTCTAATTTATAAACAAATACTCTTATTTTTCTACTGATGTTTATTGACAGATATTTGACAGCCCTGTCTTTTGGACGTCTGATCACATCATTCTGGGCAGTTTCAAAACAATGGTTCCCATCTTTCGCATACAAGAATGCTTCATGCTAGATAGACAGCAGCCACAAAACAACAAACGGTGATACCCTAGATATAACGTCTACCTGTATTTTCAATTGAATAATGATTATGAGGAATTAGAAACAGCGCCAACATCTGCTGTGCAATATAACTTTGACATTTGATTTCCATGCATTGACTAATCAAAATCAAAGTCTAATCAAAATGATATGCTAACATTAGTCAGTATCACAACAGCAGGCATATGTCAGTGCTGGCCAAGTGGTCTTGTCAGTAATTCACTAAAAGCAGAATCCTAATATTGGCCCATTCTAATGACATAAATTATTAGTCCAAGCACCTGTTCTAATAGGGTTGTCACGCAGTTCTACTGGTAAATCTATCTTTAGAGACAAGGTGCTCTATACCCCCCTACACACACATACACTCATGGGGGATCATGGAGGTTTAGGCTCTACCTGAGTGACCCTATGAGTAAACAGTCTTGTTATGGGACACTTTCTGTTTTTTACTTAATCCATTAAATATTTTACCTCATTTAAGAAGTCAGTGCTATATCTCAAAATGGTATAGGTGGATGCTTGTATCAATTACACATAATATAGGCTATAATTAGGCATGTGCTCCATTACTAGTAGTAGGCACAAGAGAGTGTAAAAATGGATGGTGTCTGAGTTTTGGTCTTTTAACAGCATACAACTGAGACTGCAGGCTCACTGCATGGTAGGGATCAAACAGTCACCTATATAGCATACACATACAGATATATACATGTAAGCATTCCAAAATGCCAAAAAGATGTTGTGCATGGAACACACACAAGAGTGATTGGAGACACTGGTCTAAAGAGAACATCATAGGTGTGGAGTTTTTTTAGATTTCCCAAACCAAACTTGTCTATTGACCCCATGGATCCAGTAACCAAGCAATGTCTTGAATGGATCAAAGCCTGTAGTAAACCGGATGATAGAGTGAATCTAAATCGGGTTGCAGAGGATTACAGAAAAAAAACACAAGATATCTTCATATATAAATTTGCTCTAAGGTGAGTTTGATTGTGCCTTTGGCTAATGTGTCTATACACTTTGTTTCTGGTAGGGTAGATTCAGCATAAATCAAACGCTTAACAAATCTTACTTTAGAGAGTGACAATTTTTATAACAAGAGGGGGACTGGTGAGTTTCAGAAGGTTGGGGTCAACAATCTTTCAGCCCCTCTGACCTGGGTGGGCATGATAATTTCACCTATTTTCAGGAACTGTAGTTCAAAAGGGCCAATGCCCTCCAAAAAAATTGGCCCATGTGAGGAGGGGCCAATTCCTTTTTTTGCACTCTGGCCCCAAAACTCACCCCCCGCCCATTGTTGTTACAAATGATCACTCCCTTTTGTGAAGAGGTGTTTTGTGAATGATTTTTGTTGTCCAACTCACAGAACCTAATGTGACCTTGAGGGGACAAACTATTTTATGGGGCATACTGCAGGTATATGATCCCCCCATATTTTGGCCATAAATTCAAACACAGAAACGTTTTCGGTTATTTGGACAGACATTCTTGAGGGTTCCTGACCTTTGAAAGGAACTTCATGATGCTGGAGCAGTGTGAGACCGGGAGGTCCACATGTTTGTACAAAGATAAACCTAAAGTATATGACCAATGCACAGTGCAGACAGTGTTGAAGTTTACCTGAATCTACCCTTCTACCTGCATGCACCTCCCCAGACAGCAGTGTTTGATCCCCAATCAGGTAGGGTAGTTATAACCACTCAGCCCCATTTAGAACTCTGCAGGACCCTTAATGGGAACACCTTTCGGCTTTCCTACCCAATCGGCAAAGGAGCATTATGCCATGCTTGGACTAATATACTTAAGTCAGTAGAATAGCCCAATGTTGGTATGTTTATATTGGCTACTGGAAGGCTTGGCCCAAGCTTGAATTGGTCTATATTGTTTTAAGGTTGGCACAATCCTGGCCCATTATTTTGATGTTATAACATTGGTCCAATATATTGGCCAAATGTCAGATTTTCAATTAATGGCTCAATAGGCCTTCAACAAATTAATTATAATGATAAATACCCAAAGTCATTTTTCTTATTGTCATTTGGTGTTCAATCATATAGTTTGTATTCATGGAGTGGACCTCATAGACATCTTTGTAGCAGTTGTCTTTCAACAGCCTATAAAGACAGCGCTGTCAAGTATCATGCATATTAGGAACAGTAATTTCTGCCTTTGAAGGTCATCTCAATCTTAGCCGAAAAGGATAGAAAATGGTACAAACTGTTATGCTAGGCATTAGGAATTGATCATATTTCATTACCACAAATGAGGTGTTGTTGTGTTACTCCTTATACTCTTGATTAATTCATGCAGAAAAGTAATACCTTTTGTGTCATGTTTGTCAACAATTAAGTCCTTTTCACTTCATAACCTGCATAGTGCACAGTGTACTAAAGTTGTAACCCACTGACAATGCATGAGTCTTAACAACAACTTTTCACACAATATTGAAAAACCTGGTGGAGATCGTAGAGCCAATATATGGCCAATGTTGGGTCAGTGGTCAGTCAAGCATTGGGCTAATATAAGAAGTCAATGTTAGCACAAAGTTCCATTTCCTACATCACTTTCCCAATAGTGGGCCAACATTGAAATTTGTACAATGTACCAATGTCTGCTTTCTTACATTAGACCAATGTCTATATAAAGATTGTGATGGTGTCGATGATAGCCAACATTGGCCCAATGAATCCTTGCTACCTGGGTATGTACCAGAGATGTATAAGGCTGTGCTTCTGTACGTCTGGAGATGCAGCACTGGCTCCCTGGGACCAGCCCATTCTTGCAGTGATTTCGACATAAGCACTGATGGCCCTGTATTGGGTCAGAGGTCATCCATATCAAACTTCCAATTTTAACTCAATATCTCATTTCTCACACTCCAGAATGATCTTATCAGATGTAATATAAATGAAGCTAGTACAATTAAGAGCCAGAGCTGTGCCCATGCCCTAGAGGCATATTGAAACCAACATCATCAAGCTTGGGCCATCATTAAACCAGCAGCTAAACCAGAACTGGTCCAATATAAGAATTCCACTGTCGGTCAAGTTATACTCAGGGGCGGAAAACTAGACTCACCCACATTCTCAGTGTAGTCCCCACTAGTAGTATAGACAGGGTGTGACAGTCAGCAAAGTCCCCTGTCTCCCCTGTGTTTACACCACCCACCCAATCCACATGGTTACTTTGGGGCTGTGTACAAATGACGTCATGCAGGAGGGGGGGGAGGGGGGGTCCCACTTGCCATGACCAAGCATGACAAGGGGGGGAGGGGGGTCATGGGCTGCATGACATCATGTCATCAAGAAATCACAATATGCTTTGGTTTTGGCAAGATCAAAAACTTTTGTAAAAAGATTTGTAAAGGTAGGGAGGTTTAATGCATTCATCTGACATAAATTTAATTACCTATAGGCCCTACATGCATGCATTCCTCAGACATCTCAGTCAATGAGTGTCACTGCCATCAATGTCAGTGTAAAATCAAGGTGATGTCCAGGCCACTATAAGGGGGAACTACTACTCTATCCTACCTATACCAATTTAACCCTTTTTGAAAAGGGCCACTGCTGCCCTCAGGATCTAAAATGATGCATCTAAAATACCCCTGAACTGCTGCTGCCTTCATAGTATTCCACAGGCTTCTTCTTGAAAAGGTAAAGGTGTGATATTTCCCCCCCCCCCTTTCCTTGAGGTGACAAAATTATTTTGCTCCTCCCCCAATCCACCCCCTCCCGGAATCCCACTGTTGATAAATAATGAGCACTCCCCTGGAGCTCTCCACCACCCTGTTGCTATTTTCACTGAGGGGATGCTTGGGGGGATGTAAAGGGGACCTCCCCCCAAACTTGCTCTCCACATCTTTGTCTGAATGGAACTCTATTGGACTCACCTTATTTGCAGATTCTACAGTAAAATGCTGAGGTGACTCGATTGCTTTGTAAGATCATAAATTGGAACTATGATTGCAATCATGGTCTCCTGAGAATTCGTGATGCTTTCTGAGATTTTTTTTTCTATTAGGCCACTCACTAAATTCAGAGTGTTCTGCCTGAAACCTATTTCTAGTACACTTGTATATGGTTCAAGTTACAGATTAAATCAATACATTCAATATATCAATACATTCAAGCTCTTGAACTATATGATCCTTAATACCGTAATCTCCCGCGTACAAGGCGTAGCCCGCGTATAAGGCGCACCTAGAGTTTTGGAAAATTCTCAAAAAAATGAAAAATTCATAACTTTGGTTCTACTGAATGAATTTTCAAAATTCAAAAACCTATGGGTAGCTTGGGCCACCTTGGGTCCTCCTGGGCCCCATTTTGTCCCATTATCACCAAGGGGGCATGTAAGATATCAAAAGAAAGGTCTTGGTGTCCCCCTTGTGGATCCAATGAGAACTAAAACCCCCCGTATAAGACATGCCTTATACACGGGAGATTACGGTAATAACTGTTCTCGATTTTCTCTTCGCTGACAAGTGTACAGCTTTCGCTGCAAAGAAGGCAGACTATTAACTGTATTGGACTATTGATCTAGACAATTTTTAAGCCCTTTTTTTCACAGGAAATACTTGTGTATGATCACTACCATAGTACTTCGTGTATAACTATAAGGCAAGGAAATGGTACATCCTGCATATAGGGACCCATACATTATATAAGCTGACAGTGTTTGGCATGTTTCTCTGTTCATTTGTTGATCAGTGCTAGTTCTTTTTTCACTTTGCATGTATCTTATCCTTTATTGCAAATTCACACCCACTATATGTCCCTTTGAACCATAGGCCCTATTGAGGTTTCCCATAATACACTCTGTTCGGAGAGGGTTCCTGCTAATTACCATAAGTAGGTCAGTCATGTGACCTGGTCTGGCCAATGGCCCTGGACCGGAATTCTGCCAGCGCGTGGGCGATAATACAGCATCGCGTAACCTCAATCGGCCGTATTTTAATTTGTTTATAGCCTATAGGCCTTCACTATTCATGCACTTGGGGGGGGGGGGTATCTCTCTGCATGACTTCATGCTGAGGGGGGGTCAAGTGTTGTATGACGAAACATGACAAGGGGGGGAGGGGGGGTCAAAAATGGTCCAAAAATGCATGACGTCATTTGTACACAGCCCCTTTGAATATGCATTATCCCTAGGTATCCAACATCTGACCATATCACTCTTACACTGTGCTAGGTGATCATGGAGTTCCTGCTCTGTGAAGGATCTACAGACCTTAAAGAATGTGGTGTCACCACCTCTAGACTTACTAAAGCTCCACTGATTGAGCTATGCATAGGTCAGGAACCCTCAAAAATGTCTGTCTGAATAACCAAAAATGTTTTTGTTTTTGGATTTATGACCAAAATATGGGGGAATCATACCTGCAGTATGCCCAATAAAAAAGCATATCCCCTCAAGGTCACATTAGGTTCTATGGGTTGAACAACAAAGACACCTCTTCACAAAAGGGATTGATTATTTTTTATATAATAACAATGGGGGGGGCTGAGTTTTGGGGCCAAGGTGAAAAAAAAGGAGAAAATTTGCCCCTCCTCACATGGGCCAATTGTATTGGAGGGCACTGGCCCTTTTGAACTATAGTTCCTTAAAACAGGTGAATTTATCATGCCCCCTTCAGAGGGGCTGAAAAAATCTTGACCCCAACCTTCTGAAACCCACCCCTCTTGTTATAAAAAATGGTCACTCCCTAAAGTAAGATTTGTGAAGTGTTTGATTTATGCTGAATCTACCCTACCAGGAACAAAATGTATAGATACATGGGGTCAATAGACAAGTTTGGTTTGGGAAATCTAAAAGACTTCACACCTATCATGTGCTCTTTAGACCAGTATCTCGAATCACTCTTGCATCTGTTCCATGCACATCGTTTTTCTGGCATTTTGGAATGGTTACATGTATAGATCTGCATAGGTATGCTGTATGCTATATAGGTGGCTGTTTGATCCCTACCATGCAGTGAGCATGCAGTCTCAGTTGTATAGTGTTAAAAGACCAAAACTCGGACACTTTCTATTTCTGCACTCTCTTGTGCCTACTACTAGTAATGGAGCACATGCCTAATTATGGCCTATATAAGTTAATGTATTTATCGAGTGTACCGGTAATAATAATAAATAGTATTTACCATTGATAATAATACATATTAATAAATGTGTACCAGTGATATAATAAAAAGTATTAATTCTGTTAATAATACATATATTAATAAATGTGGAATAAGGAGAAGACAGTGGGTTTGGTGAGAATTGACTTTGTCAATATCAATCCTATACATGCCTGTATTTATAAGACAATAATATCACATATCACAAATATAATACAATAACCATAACTGTAAGACAATAAATTCACATATAAATCACAAATACAATAAAACAATAAAGGGGGCTTATATACTGCGCCCTGGTGAAAAGTAGTCCTATGATTCACACATTAAGTATATAAACATATATACCTGGTAGTATATAGTTCCATCATGTGTAATTGATACAAGCATCCACCTGTACCATTATGAGATATAGCACTGACTTCTTGAATAAAGTAAAATGTTTAATGGTTTAAGTAAAAAAAAAACAGAAAGTGTCCAATTACAAGACTGTTTACTCATAGGGTCACTCAGGTGGAGTCTAAACCCCCATGATCCCAATGAGTGTAAGTGTAAGTGGGGGCTATAGGGCACCTTGTCTATAGATAGATTTGCCAGTAGAACTGCGTGACAACCCTATTAAGTACATTGCCCTCTGGGTATGTCTTGGGTAAGGTGACAATATTTCACCCTCTTGCATTTCATATACACATGATAAATAGGCTCATGGGACCTATTTTCTAGGTTTAATCATATAACTTCCTTATTTTCAGAACAAAGTAAAAAATGTATTAGTATCAGCTTTGTAAAGCTCTTGCAGTCTCTTAATTTCGGATATGTTAAATACTCATGGAATTACTACTCATGGTGTAGCTACCTGACCATACATATAGGGAATGACTGCCTACAGCTTACCAGCCACTGCCATACTAACTACAATTTACACTCAAGAAGCTAAATGTCAGCACTGGGGAAATTATAGGACATAGCCCTATAGACTACAGCTATGTGTACAGTGTGTTTGGATACCTAGGAATAATGCATATGACCAATAGCCATGGATCATCGTCAAGTAGGTTGTCTTTGCCTACCATTCAATAAATTCTTCAAATTAATAGATATAGTTGAGTTTTTTTTATGTATTCTGGTCATCAAGGCTTAGAGCTTTGAGGGGGACCATTTTTACCTATCTGTGATGCATAATTAGTGAGCTACAGGGGTTCAAGTGGCCAAAAAGGCTTATTTTTTTGGTAAAAACAAGGAACTAATTATTTTCCCTTGCTACCAAAAATAAAATAAAAGGCCAAATCTTATTTATTTCATCTAGGATATCCCCCTTAGGGTAGAGAATTTTTTTGTTATGGTTGGTGGTCCATGCATTATCTTTTGTGGTGATTGGGTAATCAATGAGTGGTCACGTCTACGACCTGTTACGGGTTCCCTTACACTAGTAAAGACATAGTACATGGACTAATAATATTTACCATGTAGAGACCTTATATGTACTTATGTAGCACACAAAAAAAAATTGAACCTACCAGTAGAACTGTATGGCCCAGATTTTGGGGTAGTTTATGCGTGGTCACATCTACAACCATACATGCAGCCATGCTGCTAGGTGTTTCATATTTAACTATCCTTATAATGTGTGCCTCATACCTTTATATGAAAGCAATAAGCTTTCGTATAAAGGTGATTGGGTAATCAATGAGTGGTCACGTCTACGACCTGTTACCGGTTCCCTTACACTAGTAAAGACATAGTACATGGACTAATAATATTTACCATGTAGAGACCTTACATGTACTTATGTAGCACACAAAAAAAAATTGAACCTACCAGTAGAACTGTATGGCCCAGATTTTGGGGTAGTTTATGCGTGGTCACATCTACAACCATACATGCAGCCATGCTGCTAGGTGTTTCATATTTAACTATCCTTATTATGTGTGCCTCATACCTTTATATGAAAGCAATAAGCCCTGTAAGTCTGGTTAATATATTCCCAATAGAACCATAGATATCATAAGAAAAGTATAGGCGTGGTCACATCTACGACTGTGTGGTCACGTCTACGACCGCATGGTCACATCTACAACCTTGCATTACCCTCTTAGCCAAAACTGTATGTCCCCCACCTTTTTGTTGCAGTCAGTGGCACTTGGGCCTGGAGGTTATGTACCAACCAAACTGGGCCCTATACATGTGTATTCATCAGCCTATCACTAAGAAAGTCATTACACCTTGGTTTTTCGAGGAATATGCATGGCATTAACCAAAGACCTGCAACTTTTATTCTATCAAAACTGTGCTGATGTATTCCTAACAGGTAATGACTCTGCATGCCAAACCAATGGCATAAGAATTATTTATAAGCTTTTTCCCTATATTTTGTCTGTCCCCAGTGGTCGCATGGTAACGTCTACGACCTATTTTCATTAGTTTTACTACCCAGATCTCGAACCCAGACCCCTATATCTATATACCAGGGATAAGCTGAAGGGAAATGCTATCTCTTAATCATAAAATATATTGCCTAGATGTCTGCTTTGCAAGGTGTGGTGCTAACTTGAAAGAAGCATGTTAGTTTCTGGTAGGCCTTTTTTCAAGTAGCATCAATGCCCCTGAGCCAGAAAATAGCATAAACTGGCCAGAAATATACAAGTAAAGTGGTTTCCATTCATGCTTGGGGTGTTTTCTTAGATACTTTTAACAGTCATTAGGGTATGATAATTCTGGTACCTCTATATCCTATGAATTCTACATTGTGTGTTGCGATCGTGTGGTCACGTCTACCACCATGTGGTCATGTCTATGACCTATTTCCACTAGCTCTACCACCTAGAAATCAACCCCAGACCCCTATATCTATATACCAGGATGAAGTTTAAAGTTCATTCTTTCTTTTAAATGAAAAATATATTGCCTAACTCCCCTTTTCAAGTAGTGGTGCTAACTGGAAAGAAGCATATTAGTTTCTGCTAGACCTTTTTCCAAGTAGCGTTATTCTCTCCTCAGCCAAAAATGGCAGAAACTGGCCAAAAATGTACAATTAAAGTGATTCCCCTTCATACTTGGTCTTGGAGTGTTTTCTTGAATATAATTAACAATCATTGGGGCATAATAACTGTTGTACATCTATATCCTATGTATCTCTGCATAGAGATAAGGTCGTAGACGTGACCACACGGTACTAAGCATGCCTCACTTGTCCAGGCTGGTGTAGAAATACTTAACACATTTAACCTTCCCTCATATATGGGCCCTATGCACCAACACTTGTAGTTTATATTTACAAGAGGAATAGCTCATACGGCTATTTTATTTTGGGACCCCTTGTCCAGGCTACTTGATGACGATTCATGGCTATTGGTCATATTCAAAGTAGCCATGTGGATTGGGTGGGTTGTGTAAGTTTACACCCTGTCTATACTACTAGAGGGGACTACACTGAGAATGTGGGTGAGACTAGTTTTCTACCCATGGTTATATTTATGATAAATGATTTCTGGGTCTAAGGTACTAAGGTACTAAGCTTCTGCAAGGCTTGGGCTCAACTGATGGGGCTGTCGAATTCACGGTCAAATGAATATCAAAATCCTAGCCCCTGTCCTCCAGTATATTCCCCTATTCGGTAAATCCTAAACTACCAGCTGTTTCTCCAAATCGATTGGGATTATATACCTAAGTTTTATGTATTATGAGATAAATGAAGCGATTTATTGACATCTGACGATGGGAAATCCATGGCTGCTTATTGGAGAAACCCTCATTTTTCCTCATTTTCTCATATAATAGTGAAAGATTGGCTGGTGATACTTAAGTAAACTGATCATATGTCTATTAGACATCATCTGTACCATGATCAAACAATAAAAACAGGTAGTCATTAGAGAAACGAAAGAGCCATGAATGATTCAACCAAAAAAAGCAGTAATGAAAAGTATTAGAATTTCTTATATTTCTTATTACAGGAAAGCAACTGTTGAGAATTTGTTCACCAAACTTTGCATGGATTAAATTAGAATCATTATAAACAATTTATGAGCAAAAATTTGAAAGGTTACTAGCAGAATCTAGATGATACAGATTTATGAATAAAGAAATCTTTTTACTCAAATATAAAATTCTATGAAGATGGCTGATAGTGAATCTTAGTGCTATGTTAGGAAAATGCAAAAGGCTAATATTCAAGAGCTTGATAGTGAAGAGTTAGGGGATATACAAAAGGGAAATAAGTATGTACCATTAGTTTACATAAAATTAGGCAGTTTCAATTTTTGGTCACCAGGTGGCGATGGAATAGATGGTGGCAAATCCCTTTAATATCGTATTGATACTCATTTTTTCACTACAGGCGTTATGCTCTACTTGAAAGTCTTTTACATCGTTTTATTTCTCTTTAATCTAAATCAGTAGGCCTGGGCAAGTCTAGCTGTCAACCCACACCAGGGCAGTGGACATTTGCCGACTGACGGAAACAGGTTGCAATCAATCTCAGGGTTATGTTACTCAAAATACACTGAAGGTAGGATTGTTGAGCTCTGACCAGCCAGCTGCGTTGGTATCCTTTTGCAGCAGGAGGGTAGGATTTCAGGTAGTAAAGATAAACATGCTATATAAACTGGGCTGGGGAAGTAACAGTGTATTGTTCTAAGTAACTGACACAAGGATTGGGAATATTCCTACAGCTATAGGGAATAACGTTCACTGAAACTCCAATATATTATCCTATCTAATAGTAATTATAAGTTGTACACTTTACAAAGTCGGATGAAAGTGTTCATTTGGTGAAGTTGAACCGTCCTGATTCCACTATTGTGAGTCAAGAGCATGCTAAGTGTATTCACAGTTCTATATTTGAAAAGAGGAAAAACACTGAATCTTTGACTTGGGTAGCAACCTGATTGCATGCTTGTATCACCTGTGCGTCCTTACCATCTTAATATGATACCTATTCAAGTAATCTTTGCATCCCTCGGGCATCACTATCCTCTTTTAATGTCTTTTCTTTCACAGAGGGAAGACCAGAACAACATGTTGGAATTGTTCTTTGTATTTAAGAATATGCATGGCTACAACGAAGAAGCATTACCCTTGTGAAGCAAAGGAGAATTAGATGACATTGTTTTAGGATGCTTTGTGTCCCATTTAGCCAATTCATAGACAGCAGTATGTCTTCAAATAACTGTGTTATCCTGTGTCACCTATGCAGTGACAGTGAAACTGTAGACAACACTACTTTGATCCTGATCCATACCCAATAAGCAGTGAAGCATTGGGCCATGCTTGGACCAATATAAGCCGACATTGGCCTGATGTAACCTTGCTACCTGGGTATAGGGTCGGTGAAGTGCATGAATGCAGTTATCTGATAAGGTTGAATTCATTGGTATGTTACGGTATTCATGTATTATCGTAACCAAAGGACATTGTGCTTTAAGGCATTGTGTCTTTCAAATGGTAAATGCAAGTCATCCAAATTAACCTCTCACCCAGAGGTACAGCTTCAGTTGTCCATGACCCTCACAATGAGGCCATCAATGCAAGCAACTCTACAGGTATACTTTTTGCAGGTACTTGTTTGGACTGTGCCATTAATAACAGTTATTACACAGGGGCGCTCATCAGCTCAGGGGAGGGACTCGGAGCGGTTCAATGTGAGCTTCTCTCCCACCACCCAATGCATCAGCAGTCCACGCCCAGCCACGCTCCTGGGTCAGATGGAACTCAATGGTTATTCCTGATGAAGGTAAGACGAAATGGTGTCCCCCAATGGCCTTCTTTTGACTACTCAATATAAACAGTAGACCTAAGACTGCAATGTCTGATAAAAGGCGCCACCTTTTGTCATGTGAGAAAAAGTACAACAACGAATGGGAAATGGAACTGGAGTAGAGTGTGCAAAACTACTCAGTCTACTCATAGAATGTAAAAGACCCAGAGAATTGTATTGTTTCATGAATGCATCTGATTTTGCCATTTTCTAAAACACTCAGTATATATCAGAGAGGCATTCTTCGTTTTATATTTCCACTTACATGCAGTCTGCCCTTGTATCTGGGCCCAATTATCAAGATATATACCGCGTTAGTAGAATCGAAATAATCTACTAAACTTTTCTAGCTGGCCGGCTTAGGCCTGAAGCCTCATCAAATGCTTCAATTGAGAAATTCAGTAAACTAAGACATAACAGCGTCAAACTGGAAATTCCTCTCCCATGGTTGACACATAGATCGACAAACCCACAGAAATAAACTGTGTAGAAAGACCCTCCCCCCTGCTGAATATAACCCCTGTGTATAATGGTCAAGCACCCACGAGTGCTTGCAGGTTATGAAAACAGAACAGGTCGGGTAACTTATCAAGTACAACAACCCTGGGTTAAGAATACTTGTTAGTGCAGGGCCTGACTACTAAAGAAAACACGTGAGTAAGGGACCGTGGGAGGCAGTAGTAAGGCTAAGCCAAACACAAACACCAGTGTCCATGTCAACTCCATGGGGATTTAGAGTCCTACAACATGAAGTAGGGGAATATCTTAACACTCGCCTGGAGAGAATACATGATTCTAAGATGAGTCAGTGACCTGCCCAGAGCTTCAAAAGTTCATCATCGTCATCGCACTGCTCAGCTCTAGATACAGTCGTTTCTTACTCACTGCAATGTTACTCAGTGCACCCTGGCTAGACACCTGAAAGTAGTACCTTGAATTTGAATAGTCAATTGTGTAGGACAGGAAGGAGGGGGTATGGGGCACCAACTATTGAATATAGCAGTCACACATTAATCACAGAGGTACTTCTGAACCACCTTTTAGAATAGGCACTCGATTGATAGCATTTAGGCCAAATCCCTCTACGCGAAAAATGAGTCTAAAGTCCCTGTGAATTGAAAGATCAGCAAACCTAAAGTTTTACAGTTATTGTATATCACAAGGTTAGCTACTCTGCTATACAAAACCCAAATCCTAATGTGAGTCAATATTGGACAATGTATCTCTCTGATTTTAATTTTCTTGCCTATGTTGGACAGTAGATCTCTGTGATTTTGATTCTTTTGCTGTTATTGGGCAGTAAATTTCTGTGAATTCCACACTTTGGCTGGGAAATACTGACAATCAACTAATTCACAGAGATTTCAAAGGTCTGTGACAAAAAATATTTAAATGTTTTGATGTTTACCACTGCACAGAAGGCAAGTCTTTGACAAAGCTCCTTAGCCATTATAGACCCTCCTTAGACGATATTACCCCACCAAAATCGGCTAAGGATCACTGCATACCTAAATCACAAGGACATTGGCACGTTTTTCGCGTTGTGGGATTTTGGCCTTTTCCTTTTGTTTTGTAATCATGGACAGATCCAGGTGTAGTGATCAGAGAAATTATTTGGGGTGAACTTGGATGGAGTGGCTATCTACATGCCAGTCTAGAGCTGAGTGCCTGGTGACTGGGTGTTAGTGGTAGATTGCTATTGTATAGTGAGCTTGGGGAGGGGGGTTTGACCTATTAATGATATATGGAGGTAGCGGATTGTCCAATGGGTGCTGCCATTGCTGAAGCTGATGACCAGTGGTTATCACTGATAGCAGTTATAGATGGGTACCACCTGCCCCAGAGACGACTGCAGTGAATACTGGGTGTTATTTCATTGGCTGATAACCAAGTCGGTATACTACCTGACCACCCCATACCACACACCTGTATTGGCTGCAGCAGTGGTGCCCGATTATCTCTGCATCTTATAAGGGCGCATTTCTATTCATGGGTGATTGGCCATTGAATGGGGATCAAAGAGCCCCGCTGTGCAGTCAATCATACCTGATGTCTAAGGGGTAGATTCAGCTAACACTCAACACTGTGTATAGACCATAGGACTAACAAGAGGAACCCAATATTAGTAGAGGACCTCTGAAATCTACCTAAAAGTATCGTGTCACTGCTACCAAATTATTTGATTATCACAAGGATATGAGTTTCCAATGATCTGATAGTCATTCATTCACAGAGGGATCTGGTGTATGATATGGAGTGAAATTACCCCTGCTCCCCACAGGGTGCCTGGGACCATGTGGCGGTGGTCAGCTGAGGGGAGAGGGCAATCTGGCCTCAGCTCGACCACTAGTGTGAGTCGTCTCTGGCGACCAGCGTTTCTGGGTAAAATAGTTCTGGGCACTGGTTGCTGTAGTAGTTAAATGTAGGCAGGTAGAGTGCTTAGTAATATTCCCCAGAACATGGGGACCCACAATCCCCAAACACGTGAGAGGGAGTTTCCTGAATTCCGATCAGACGAGACTGGGGAGAGGGTAGTCTAGGATGTGTTGTTTGATCCCCAATTAAGTTGATGGTCTGGCCAGAAATAGTTTGGCTAGTACAACTACGTGACAGGTCTATTAACCACTACAGGTTAGCTACCCATGATGTGCTGATTAAATAGTAAGTAATTAGAAACAAAAGGTTTTCAATCACTTGTAAGTATGCATCGTCGCAGGGTGGTTAGCTCCAGGCAAACGTTTGCTAGAACATGGTCAGGCACATGCATCATGAGAGAAAACCTCCAAATGCCATATCAAAGCAGTGTTCAATAACTATATGCAAGCCTTGAGTACGTCTAAAGTCTTACCTGTAGGGAATTTTCATGATTCAACTTACGGAATAAGATTTTTGAAGATGTAAGTATCATTTACTGCAAGTTGGAGTGAGTGAGTGAGTAATAGATGTTTAACGCCATTTCGAAAACTAAGGTCATATTCATGGCGAGAACTACATTACACAATTTGTAGAGGAATGTGTCAGTGCCCACGCATATGTGCACCACACACATCCGGAGGGGATAGCAAAGAGAAGATATAGACCCTTTACAGTGGGCTAGGGAAGCCCGACTGCAAGTTGGTGAAGCACTGCTACCTTGTAAACCATAAATACACCAAGAGGACAATTCAGTACATCTGTTTGTTTGCCCACAGAGAATTAGTATCTGTATCTGTCGCTATTCCTGAACTCAATGGGCCGATTATGTACACTCAGAGAATAAAAGGAGCCAAAAGGCTTGCATACAAGATGACTCCCTGCATAGCGTGAGTTACAGTTGTAGATTTCACCTATATATAGACCTCTGCGAGCAAACAAACCAATGCACTGAAGTAACCTTTGGGTAAGCTGACTAAGTCTCACTTACTTGAAAACTATACACATGTTGGAATTCTATCTGTAGGTCCCATTCTACATGTTAAAAAATATAACTCACTTATTATTGAGATACAGAGAATGTATAGGGCCATATCATATAATCATTTCACAATGCCCTTTGTGATACATTCTAATATTTTGAGGAAATTCTACCCATGGTGAATCTACCTAACCACGTGTAGGCAATGTTTGCCCGCAGGTAACAGCTCTGTGACGTCACAGAGGCCTAACTGTAACACACCCTATTGACTAGAGCTAGTCAGTTGCCTTCCACAATAGGGCTGTCCCGCAGTAACTATATATAGTAAATTGCCTGAGCCAAGGGGGAGCACTTATATGTGTGAACAACAATCCAGCTAGTCAGAACCCCCCCTCTCACGCACATGATCCCTAGTATAGTGGGGGAGCAATTGAGAACTGTGGGATCAGTAGATCCTAGAAACCTGGTTCTGGGCGTATGCACGCATTCCGGGCATGCATTACACCACAATTTTACAAATGGAGTGCCCTGTGGCAGCCCGCAGACATCTACACTGACTGTGACAGATCTAGACAGCTGTAAAAAGACTTGTCCATCTAGTACACCGCCTATGTAGTACAAGACCCATTGCCTCAGTAATTGTGTAGGTCATGTCGAAAAATAAGCCCTCAGATTCGATAACCATCATCACCATTAAAAAGACCAACAGAAAGCCAAGCTGTGTCACTTTCAGAGTGAGAGCACTTCAGGAACAAACTACAGGCTTCATTCCAAGTGCCACTTACATCTACATCAGGAACTCCATGTATAATCACCGTACTCATTATTGTACTGGTGTCAACAGGTAGGCAGTTATGAATCATCCGTAAAGGCACCAGTGTGCAATTGCTTTGGCCTCATGCAAGGTATTTAGCATGAGCTACAGTTGTTTACATACACATGTCAAATCTTCCTCAGCACCCTGCCAATGAGAGAGAAAGGTGGGAAGATTAAAAAACTATCGTTCCAAGTACAGGTGAATGCGTCGGTTGCAATAGCATTAGCATCGAAATGTAGTGAAATGTACTTAGGGCAGATTGCATTTTGACATATGATGCAAACAGGTCAACCTGAGATTTATGAAATGCAGAGAAGATGTAATTTTGGATGGTAGGGGATAGTGACCACCCACTTGGCAGAAAAACGTTTTTTTGACGTCAAAAAAACGTTTTATTTTGGTTCCTAAGTTTGCAAAACGTTTTTTTTTAAACGTCAAAATAACATTTTTACATGTACTCAAAAAAAATGTTATTTTGACGTTTTTATAAAAACGTTTTTATATCAGGTTAAAAAAACGTTTTTTTAATGTAAAAGAAACGTAAATAAAAACGTTTTTATTTGGTTGAAAATTGGTTGAAAAAGCAAACGTTTCTATTTGGTTGGAAATTGATTGAAAAACATTTAAAAACGTTTTTTTTCAGCGTCAAAATAACGTTTTTTTTAAAATGCTTTTTACCCAAACCAAATAAAAACGTTTGCAAATGTTACAAACACGTTTTTTGCCAAGTGGGCACTCTGCAGATGAGGCAAACTCTCTTGATGCCCTGTCTGTCTCCACATTGAGTTAAGTAGAGCAGTAGGACAGCTTGAAGGTGATTCTGTGTTTCCATGCATAAATGTATATGCACTGTGTGACCTCATCAGATGGTATGGAACCCAGGGAACCACCTTTTCTGATACAGCATAAGGCTGTTGTATTGTCGATGAATAAATGTACACATTGCCCCTTCACTCGATGTTGAATTTTCTTCAGAGCCATGAGAACTGCCTTCAATTCGAGAATATTGATATGCAGTTCTTGTAACTTAATGGGCCATCCCTCCCCATATTCGAAATCGCCTTGTTGCCAATAGCAACCCCACCCTGTTTTAGAAGAGTCTGTGTAAATTGAAACCCGTGGGTGGATTTCTGCATATAATGCTGAGGTGATAGGGAGATGTGACAGCCAGTGTTTGATGCAATCATGAACCGTGTCATATAGATACATGGTTACATCATAGTTACCTAATGACTTGGCGAGGGCCCAATATTTAACTCTCTGCAGGAGGTTGATATGGACCTTGGCCCTGTCATTTCCAGGTTCAGTGGCTGCCAGTTATCCTATGATTACTGCGAACTGTTTGATTGACAGCCTCCTGACTTTCAGGATGTCACATACCATTGCCATCAATTTTGTCACTTTCTTGGGTGGTATGTGTAGTGTCAGTGTGTTTGAGTCAATGGTGAAACCGAGGTATTCAATGGACCGTGCTGGGGTCAAGACTGATTTTCTAAAATTAATCGTGAAGCCTGTAGGATTCTAAGAGTGTGTTTTACAGAATGTTCCACTAATTTTGGAAAGTCTCCAAAAATAAGTGTGTCATTAATGTAAAACACCAAGCTTACGCCATAATGTACTCTCAGATGTGAAAGCAGTACCTTCATGATAGTGTAAACAGTCATGGCCCTGGAGAGTATCCATTTTGTAGACATGTATACCTATACCATTTACCATGGAACTGGAATTGTAAGAAATCTCTCCTTTATGGGTAGAGTGAAGTAGGCTGACGTGATATCTACAGAAATAATAAAGGAGTATTGGGGTAGAATATGCATGACTGACACGAGATGATCCATTTTGAAGTGTTTCATTAAGTTCTGAGAGGTTCAAAATAGGTCTGAAAGTGCCATCTGTTTTAGGTCTTAAAAACATGTGTGAGACAAATGCCCTCGCATTATGTTCTGCAGGCTCTATGATGCCTTTACTTAACATATCCTGTATTTGTGTATCCAACTGAGCATCTTTAACTGGGTTGATAGATGCTGAGTCTGGGATCTCTGACTGTACAGGAATACTGTGTAGATCTATGGTCAAGCCCTTTGCCATATCTAGCACCCATCTGTCTTTGGTGAATGTATGCTGTTTGTTAGCCTGCCTACCCAAACCACCTGCTGAAAAGGCCTGTTTTTTTTTTATTCTTTTCAGGTGTTTCGAGTAGCTTGGCTGTATCAGGTGTATCCACAACTGAAAGACTTACATTTATTTGTTGTTGTCTTTGCTGTTGGATTTGTTGCCATCTTTGTAGTGGTTCTGTTTGGATCACAACTGAAAGACTTACATTTGTTTGTTGTTGGATTTGTTGCCACCTTTGTAGTGGTTCTGTTTGGACTGCTTGCCCCGCTTGCCACCCCTGGAGGTGTTGCTGCTGGACCGGTAGTCCTGCTGGTGGTTCAACGCCCCCTGGTGGTCCTGATTGTAGTTGGGACAACCCGCTGTGTGTTTGCGGCTGGACCCACTCTTGTTGTGGCGGCTGTGGGCCTGGCCACCTCTGTAGTTTCCCTGGCGGCGGTTTCATGACCTGGGGGCAGCCAGAACATCGAGTAGGGCTTCTTCCTCTTTCTATCTAACCACAATCTGCTCTCTGGCATCTTTTCCGAGCAGATATTTAAAGCTTTTGTGGTTTTCTGGCTTCTGTGCCACCTCTAGCCCCACACCCTTTAAGCCTGCATACACATTATTGCACCTAATGTCATTGGTTTTCCAGAAGGACTTGGCTATCAGTGTCAAAGAATCAGACATGTTTGTGACCAGTTGTTTGGGATTAACTGTTTCGCCGCTGCCCAGGTAGTCCAGTGCATTCACTAGAAATCTGGCTGCAAAATGTAAGCACCACTGCAGGGACCTGAAGGTGTCATCTCTCTGTACCATAGCTTCCCTGTTTCTTTTAACAAGTTGCCTAGATACATCCTCATGGAGTCTCATTTTATGGAGGACCTCTAGGTTGGAGGGTCTAGGGTAGGTTTTGTAGAGTGTTTTTAATTGATCCTTAGTGGCTGGATTCAGGTAAATGGCATCCACCAATTCTTTCACCTTCACTGGTGTTTTGTTAGTTTCAGCATCTTGTGGTTCTGTGAATGGCAGCTCTACTGCGGCTAGATAGCAGTCAAATGGCTGTGGTCCATATACAGGTAGTGGATTTTCCAGCTGCTGATCACCCTGCAAGCCTCTTAGTGCTGGGTAGTTGTACTGGTCTGGTATCATCACCTCTGGTTGACACTGTTGTTGTACTGCTGTATTTGCAACATGGGGCGCTGCCGGGAGCGCGTTAATATGCGTGGCAACCGAAGCGGCTGTCGCGTCCTGCCGTGCGGGATGACGCTGGGTGGATGGGCATTGATGCGACCAAAATTTGTGGGAGGGTGATCTCCCCGTGATCTCGTCTGAGTGCGGTTCTGGTCATGGATCTGTTTGATTCAGTTCTGTTGTTGTCAGAATACCACCCTGAACTCTCAGATTCCTAAGAATAAATGACTGTGCTTTGACTCATAGCACTATGATCACTGTATTGGATGGTGCCCATCGACACAGTGTACTGTGTGATGAACGGTGGGTCTGATGAGGGCGAGTAGCGGTTCACTGGTTCACTCCTAGCTGGAGACTGCCCATCTTGGGTAGAACCATCATCATAATGTGTATCACCCAGCAAGGAAAGGTCTGTGACGGTGCTTGGGGCGTCCCTGGGGGTGCATCCCTCAACCTGTGCTAGTTGTATGGCTTCATTCAGAATGTCGCCCCTAGGAGGTGTGCAGGGGGATACTGGTCTCAGGTCAGGAGTCTCCATGTCTGTCACGAGCTGCTCAGCAGTGTGTTGACAACAGACACCTGTTGCTACTTAAATAAGTAGCACCCTGGGCTGAAGCTCTCACATGTGGGGTGAAATGTATTGAGCCAATTAGAGCACTGATGAGACTCAATTAGGGCATAGTCAAACAGTAAGCCCCTCTGTGATTGACATGTCTGTGTTCGCGTCCCCCACGTGGCGTGTCAATTAATAGACACCTTACTTACCTTCACTTGTCACCAGATGTCCTTATTCGAACGCTGCCACCTGTTGGGAGGCACCTGTACTAAGGGCTGCCTCCCAACACTGCAAACATATCCTCCCAGATTTTTACACATCACCTGTCCCTCTTTGACCACTCCTATAGTTCCCACACATGTGTCTCTTTAATCTCACCACGCAGCATGTACACATGAAACAAGTATCAATACCTGAACTATTATTTATAGGGTACAGTATTTATGTGACAGCATTTCAAGTTCCTATTGACGATCTAAAAAAATTACCCCTTTTGCACGGATATTGAGGTGAAATGTACCCCCTTTTTGTGGCAAAATACTTACTTTTTAAAGAAAAAACACATCCCCCTTTTTTTTTTAGCAAACGCTGACACTTATTCCCATCTGACTGCTTTGCAATGACTTATGAGGAAGTCATATTAATTGCCTATTTTTGAAAGCTGCATGGAATTCTGAAATTCTAAAGCAACATGGTCTCTGTATCTACTATAGTAAACATGATACCCTATTATCAGAGGACACAGACTGTAGGCTAAATTGACCCCTTTTTTCTTAGAGACACTTATTTTATTGAGAACCACAAGGACATTTCTGGAAAAAGAACCTTAATTCTGTGTATTTGGGAACAATACTTGGAGCAGATCACTACATGTACCAGACTAGAACTCACATTCTCCCCTATTCAGCCTGCCATACATACTCCACTTCACTTGATCAGTATAGTTATTAGAGTAACTTGCCTGTGACTCAAGCACTAGCATAATGGCCCCCATTTGACTTTGCACCACTAACTACAATATATCCTGCACTTAACACCAACAATCCTGATTTATTGTGAAAATAACTTGAAAAAAAAGGAAGGGTGGTCGGCTTAAGGTACCATCATGCCTAGTGGTTGAGTCAGGGGCGAGTTACCCTAGGTCTAACTGACCCGTCAGAACACAATCCTAATAGAAGGCCCTGGCTGGAGTCTAACGGCATACTTAGGTGGTTGGAACCTACTAAGCATGGCCTAATCTAATACTAAGCAAAGAAAACAAATAGAAAACAAAAATGTGTTTTTTTTTCTGTTTGGATTAGACCTTGAGGTTAAACTTATTTGGTATGTATTTTTACCCACTGGTATTGGCTTCCCCAGCTGTAACACATGAGGTGTTCAGTCTGCGCTGACAGGGCACAGATATTCAGCTATATTCCTCTCTCCTCAGACTAATCTTCCATTTACCTTCAATAAACAACATGAAGATGTATGCTAAATGGAAAGCTATGGTTTCATACAACACATACATGTGATTGTCCAAAAGGTTTATGATAGTAAAATCATGATAAATGTATTATCTAGTGAGACGTGATCGCTTTTCAAGAGCTGCCTGGGGAGGCATGCACTTTGAGAGTGGAAATTTATGGCTTCTTATCTAGCCCATAGAATCACCGTGTGCAACTCTATTTGTTATTTATGGCGTTTATACCATGGTTTCAACCATTAAATTAATTATTTTACCTTATAAAGCCATGAAAATCAATGTTATTTGTTGTGAGTCGACGTAATCCATCCTCCGCCATCTTGGTTTCTCGGCGAGATGACCAGAATGCCTGGACGCAAAATATTACATCAACGTGTGTCCGAGGGGTATTTTCATAGTAGAACCACTGGTAAGCAGTGCGCACGACGGCCAGAATACCCTTAGAGCATATGCTAATGTGACAACTTGTGTCTCGCCGCGGTAAACAATCCGTCCGCTACGCAGTCAACATGATGGAGAAATTTCGCTCGATTTGATTTTTATATCATCAATCATGTTACACATAAATGTTAAATCATAGTAAATTAAAGGTAGGTGATAGAATATAATCTCTACTTTCATCCTCTATACGTATTAAGGTCTTATTGCTATAGTTTTTTTAATATCGTATTAAAATCTTTGATGTCAACTTGCTGTCATCTCGTTTCAATCCAAGTGTCAACATGGGTTCATTTAGCGCGTACTATTCGAACTTCATTATCCGCTCCAGGCACCGTAAAATCATTCAAGAACATGATAACCATGGTATAAGTGGTTTATAGAGCTATGGTAAGCCTTTATCAGGTTGATACCAGATGATAAGAAGGAACCAACTAAACCAAGAAATTCTGAGGAAATCCAAAATTTATGATCTTGATTCTCAGAAATTGATCAAAATTACCCAAAAATGAGGTTTGATGATGAAAATATTTTGAAAATGTACAAAAATGATACTGAAAATTTTTGGAACTCTTTACAGATACAACATGTAAACCAAAGTTCGTACCCAATCTACATATGCAAATGTCTGCCTATCTCTTAATCTAACAAGGTCTGTGCCTGTGCATCGCTCTGCCTAACCAACATACTGCCTATCCCTGAGTCAACCTATCACTCATACGGCCTATCTCTTGAATTCAAAGAACCTTCTGTTAAGTGAGGCTATCCACAAAAGGCATAAAGGCTAATGCTAACTCCTCACCTTAACTAATCCTCTCTGTGCCTACTTCCCTTAGTCTACCTATCCTCAATCTGCCAATCATTCACTTTACCTATCCCTTATGGTGACTATCCCTCAGGCCCTCATGTCTATTCTATATTGTCCATCTGAGCCCTAATGGTTAACAGTGCATTCCTTATTGTGTCTACTATTTTAAGTCCACAGGTCTACCTTAATAATGCCTATCATAAAGTCTGCCTATCCCTCATGGTGCCTATCCCCCAGCCTGCATATCACTCATGCTTACTTAACATATCCCTTAGCCTCTTGAATCACCATGCTTATCTGTATATGCCTCACCATGCTTATCATTATGCTAGCTTTCTATCCAACTTGCTTCACACCCCTCTTGATGTCTATTCCTCTCTTCCTATCCCCCATGCTGCATATCACTCATGCTATACCACAAAAAACATTTTTTTAAGGTTAAAAAAGTTCTCTCTAGATTCCTAAATTGTTCAAATGTTTGTTTAAAACATGCCCTAAAAACTTTTTTAATGTTATATCAAAAGGTTTTTTGTTAGGTAAAAAAGAAAAACAAACATTAAAAAACCAGATGTTGAAAAATCAGATGTTAAAAAATAAACAAACATCAGAAGATTTTTATCATGTTCAAAAGTTTTTAAATGCACATATTTTCAACTCAAAGATAAACGATTTAGTTTTTGCATATTTTTCTACCCAAACCGATTTCAAGCATTTGAAAAACATTAAAAAATGTTTTTTTGCCATATGGGATCAATCCCACTTAGACAAAAAACGTTTCTCATGTAAAACAAACGTTCATTTCAGCATCTTAAGTTTGTTTTAAACATAGATAAAACATGTACTCCAAAAAACGTTTTTTAAACTTCTACTTGGTTTGGTAGACTAAGGGATCCCACTTGACTAAAAAATGTTTTTTAATGTTAAAATAATGTTTTATTTGGTTCTTAGTTTGCGAAATGCTTTTTCAACATTGAAATAAAACATGTACTCAAAAGAAATACATTTTTTCACATAAATGTGTTTTGATGTTAAATAGACGTAACATAGAAATGTTTATAAATGTTTTTTAACGTTAAAAACACAATGTTTTTTTTCCAACATTTTTACCCAAACCAAGTGGGATATATACCATGAAGGATAGGCAACCTGAAGGATAGTAAACTGAAGGATATGTAGTATGGGTGATAGGTAAATGTATGGTTGAGGTAGACTGTTGGATTGATACCTTAGGGGATAGGTTGACTTAGATTTGGTCATCATGATAAAGATTGGTCGTGATCAATGGCCAGGAAAACTATAAAGTGAGCATGAGGAATAGGACCTGTATTCAAAAGGATGGGCAACAAGGAGGATAGGAGGCATGTGTAATAAACAGTTTAAGAGATAGGCATGGAGAGTACCTTGTAAGGTGAGCATTATTTAAAGGAAACATGGATGCTAGGTAATATGACAGAAGTCAAACATGAGGGATATGCAGAGTTGGGGGATAGTCACCATGAGGGATAGGTAAAATGAATGATAGGCAGATTGAGGATAGGTAGACTAATGGAATGTACAGAGAAAGTTAGGTACAGAGGTAAGAGGTAAACTTTGATTCTTTAAGCCTTTTGATGGAAAACCTGATAAATTCTAGATTTCAAGAGATAGGTATTATGAGTGATAGGCAGACTAAGGAATAGGCAGTATGTGGGATAGGCACCATGCACAGGCAGTAGTTGTCAGATTAAGAGATAGGGAGACATTGGGATATGTAGATTGAGGTACTGACTTGGATTAACATGTTGCATTTATAAAAAGTCCCGATAATATTATTTTTGTACATTTTTAAAATATTCTCATCATCAAACCTCATTTTTAGGTACTTTCAGTCGATTTCTGAGAATCAAGATCACAAATTTTGGATTTGGCAGGATTTTTTGGTAAAGGTGGTACCTTGTTTGCATTTAATATCAGTCTGATAAAGTTACCTTGCATCTCCATACACCCCCTTATCTTATATAGGACTCAATACTGAACTCAAAAGGGAGCCTACTTTTAAGGGGGGGGGTAGAGGGGGGTGGTCTGTACTATAGGACTCTATGAAGTAACATATCCTAGGGAACCTATACCATCCTTGGTCCAGTAGCTGCTGGTAAAGTAGTCTTATGTGTCCACTGAGTATATAATTTCCAGAATGCCACAAATAAGGTGTAAATAGATGCAGATCTTCCTTTAACATTTTATTATCATTATTTTTTTCTGTTTAAATATTTTCTCATGGTTGTATCATCTAAGAGAATCAACACAAATCATCACATTATTCAAACAAAGTTTGAATCTCTCTTTCTTTAGTTATCTAAGTTCATCTCTGCATTAAATCATATAATTATTGCATAGTGATGCCATCTGGTGTAAATCATATAAACCATAAGAAGGTCTTATACCTGTAAATGATACTAAAGCTCTAACTATCTTTTTCATTACATTTTAGTTGTCCCATGAGGCCCTACATGCCTTAGGACGTTAAACAAATCAATTAATCAATCAATGGAAATGCTCCACTTATATTTGGATGCAGAGACAAGGGCTAGAGCTTGCTCTACATCCTCGAATTTGTCTGTGTTGCATTTTATTCAGAGTACAAACAGCGAAACTACAGCAAATTCTGTCAAAACATAATTTATTGCCTAGGAAAATGGACATGCAGCAGGGTACATTTGAATGTTTGGTGTTCGAGAATCTCCTGTCCAAAATTTAAATGATTGGACAAGAATAACTCAGAACTTTATAGTAAGATTGATAGCCCTTGTGTTTCAAAAATATATTGAACTGTGCATGCCTTTGCCCGGTATAGGGCTCTGTTTGGAGGCCTAGTGGAACAGCCATTGCTTGATCCAGCACCTGGCCAGACAAGCACTGATAAGAACCAGCATGATGGGTACCAGGTGTTACATAATGTCCCCAAAAATCTCTGCAGTAAATACACAGAGTTATCTGATTAGTTAATAATGTATCCCGGGTCAACCCTATAATGACAAGAAGTTTAGACCACTTGATCTCTATGGTAAGTTTGTCTGTCCCTTCTTGTGGCAGAAAAAGTTCTTTTAAAAAAGAAGTAGTGATGCTAGAATTACAATTCCTTCAGTTTTGTATTACTCAAGATTCCCTTCATCCATTCTGGTTGAAAATAAAAGTTACTCTCCGTTTTCTAAAAATAGACTGAACACCCTAGATACTGACAAGGTAACCTAATTTTCCCATATATATGGAGAATGATGCTTAGGGTTGATGCTATGGCCTGCTATGGCGGTAAGGACATGGTCGTACACCGTAAAAAAAGGTGTTTAGAGTCTAAACACATTGCTTAACATTTTCTTGTCCCGTTTTTGAGGACACTTTATGAACCTAAACATGTTTAGCCTCATAATGTGATTAGCCTTTGTGTTTAGATTTCAATGTGTTTATGTCTATCTTTAGGTTTGTAAAGTGTTTACTGTGTTGATGTTTAGGTTCGCTCATGTATTTAGATATGACATGTTTAGATGATATTTAGAGGTTTTAGTGTTTAGCATTATGATAATTATTGTGTTTAGATATCAAACAATGTAGATCATCTCAATTATTATACTAAATCTATAGTAGAAAGAGTACATCATACTTTCAAGGAATTACTTCACATCTCTTATCCACAATAGGGAGTAACCCTATGCATGTAGATTACAACCAAATGAATGAATGAAGATAGCTTCATCTATTCTTGGACTAGATAGAAAAGGTGTCTATGGGAAGAATTGCTCATTGATCCAAATAATATAGGATCTAAATAGCCAATCCATAATTTTTAATCATATCATTTCATATGAAATTCCTGATTAATGATTTACAAAGGATTGTAAACATATTTTTTATGAGAATTAGGTATAACTCTTTTTAGAAACTCCAGTCAAGCACAGAGCTGCCACCCAGTGAGACTTTCATACCTAAACACCTAAACATATACATGTTGATATCCTAAACACCTGGACTTCAGACTGTTTCAATACTAAACATCTAAACATGTTTAGCATATGTGTTTAAGCATTTAGAATAAAAGTGTTTAAATGCTAAATAGATAGCCAAGAGCACACCTACATATCCAATATGTTTAGACTTTAAACACGTTTAGACCTAAACATGTTTAAAACCTAAGCTCCTTTTTTACAGTGTAGGGCTGGCGAACTTCACTCAGAACAACCCCTGGCTGTACCCAATGATTGTTTAATAGATTGTGCAGGGGTCAGTGAAAACGTCTTTGGAGACACCGCAATTCAAAACCGGGTCTGCGAACTTGCAGTCGACTGCTCTACCGCTGAGCTACATCCCCACAAATGACGTTTCCTACCTTCCACCTACACCTGGTCTGGTATGATACTGACAGGGGACTTGTGATTGCCCTGCGACCCGCCCCGCCGGGTCGGCCTAGCGGGCGCAGAGAATCACATTCCCCTATAATTGTATATCTGCTTAATAAGTCCACAGCCAAAGCACCTTAAAAGATGTTGACAATGACCCATGGATGATGATTAAAACTGGAAAGGTGTACATCTATAGATACCAACATGATTATTTTTATTTCAATTCTTTGTGGAATTACATGCTAGAAATAAATCACCATAGCCAGAAGACGCCATTTTAGTGTGCCTACCTAAGTAGCCTTAGAACTTACTTGAACTTTACATACCTTCTGTCTGAGTTTGTCTGGACTATTGGTGCAAATGCCTGACCACATGCAGGGAACCATCCTGTTCCATGGCGAGCAATTAAATGTAACTCACGTTTAAAAGTCAGTGATGCCAGTGGTTCTAAGGGACATGATTATACTGATGTTGATATACATTGGCCTCAACAATAGGTTAACAAACATTTGCATTATGACATCCTGGGGGGGGGGCACTTATCTTGCTATAGTTAAATGCATGAACCCTTCTTGAGGGATCTTTACAAAAGAAATATCCAGACCAAGGGTTACTCTCGGAACCCCTATTTGTACTCCTTACCACTGATCAGATAAACGTAATATCTAAGATATACTTGTCTCTAAATGCAAAGTGGAAAAGGTATTAAAATTAACCCTGATGATTATCCCAGCTTCGCAAAAAGCGAATGATATGCCTGATATTGCGGAAACTCATCACCTATTGCTATGCAATACAATGGACATGGGACAGCCTGCATCGTGACGTCCCCTACATCTTGCCATAGAATATAGAGAGACTGGAAGGGTAGCTCCGAGCTCTGTGCACTACGGGCGTGGCTTATCTTTGTTATCTAGGTCAAGCTCTCTCCTCACTGCTACCTGACTTCCGGTTTTCATATTACTATTAGAGTCCCCATAGGACTGATTGTGAATGTCACTTTTCTCTGGTAATACACAATCAAATATTAGATACTTTCAGAGAGTGTTCTAAATGAATATATATATATATATATATATATATATATATATATATATATATATATATATATATATATATATATATATATATATGGTGTGTGTCAATATCTAGGCATTAATAGCCTGGCATATTCTGAATTCATTATTCTAGGCATGCCATCTATGCGGCCTACCTTCCAAGTTCCATGCTTACTTCAGTAATCTTCAGGTAAAACTACATATGATATTGATGTAAGAAGATGTTAAATGGTATACCTTGATCATGTGAATAGTATTCCCATTGAATCTGATAAAGGGTCTTCTCTACTCCATGTGCATAGTATGCATGTGCACATTATCTGACAATCCATGCAAAATATCAAGACATCATTCAGTAGACCCATTGGACTCTGTATCTCTCTCTCTTTCCAGCTTACTACAATGACTGACTGAGTCCCAATGGGTGTCAGTACATAGTCATAGATACATGTACAGTATTTGTAACTCAGCCTTCACACCTATGGGTGTGAACACTCCACACCTGGAGGTGTGATGAGTGATTCCCCATGCAACCCTCACCTTTTAAGTAAACATCTAAGCCACATCTCTTTGAGATATTTGTGATGGGTTAAAGATATAATATTTCATATTGTACACGATTGGGAAAGATTGGGAAAGAGTATATAAGGGGAGAGGTACCAAATGCAAACCACCTTATACAATTGTTATATTCATTGTTCCTGTGATTGCAAACTTATGACATTCAGGTAGGTAATCTATTATATCGTCAATGTTTAAACTTTGATTTCGGCATACAGGAATAATGAGAAGAGAGGACAGTGACAATTCTCCTGAACATTACAAAAAAATTTTATCTAGATCCGATACACCGGTACATGGATAAATAGCTTAATATTTACAGTGTCCCTACATACCATTAGAGCTCTTGCTACAAGTTTAAATACATTTTAGTTAAATATTTTCTGAGAAAACTGACTTTTGCACCCCTATCAAAGTCAGCCTTATGGGGATTGCACTGCTAAAACCAAAACCGGAAGTGAAGTAGCAGTTTGGAGCTGGGTTGACCTAGATAACGAACATATTGACCTAGAAACGGGAGCACGCACTCCAGATATACTATACTCTATGATCTTGCTTAAGGTGGCTGGCGGGTATTGTTAGTTCATCATTTGTCCGTGTTACATTATGGGTAAACAAAATATGTAAAATGGAGGAAGGCTTGGCATGGATTTGAACCCTGGGTCTCCTGAGAGCAAGCCCTTACACTGTAAGGTACAGATGTGCCATAGGGGCTGCCGTATCTAACCACTTAGAAAAAAATACATAATCTACATGTCACTATCCATGTCCTTATTTTTGGAAATTTCAATTATCCAAAACATTTAAATATGCCCGGGACCATAATGTCAATATTGTATCTACTGCAAAGATGTGCTTGAAATCTAAGTGCTGAAGAAGTTATAAAAAAATGTAATTACTTTTGGATATGAATCTGGAGATTTATGTGACAACCCAAATACACATGGGACCCCCCTATTATTTTTGCACATATAAAATGTACAACTCATTTTGGGACTCTGATGAGAATATGGATAAAATCTAATTACTTTTAGTCTATCCCCGCCAGCCACCTTAGCAAACTGGACGCATTGCATTTCTATTTGCATTGCTTTTTCTAAAAGGCAAAGGGTACCAAAGAATTCATATAAGGCCAACTATGGTGCCACCTGTGTGAGATTTTCACGTACATACTGTAAAACTAAACCCAATGTGGCGTCCTGGCCTCGGCATGTGGACTAAACAGCCTCAGGCCGCCTCATGCTTACATGCTCCGGAAGTTCTATACCTGCACCGGAAGTGGCTTTTCCCGCGTGCCTGCGTGGTGGGTGTTTACCAAGTTTGTCACATGGCACGTGTCGGTTAATGAGATCAATAAGTGACATTAAGGTGGATGCAGGCTGCCACTACTTACACTATGATGTAACCGTGGGGGTGGGGGTAGAAGACTACGGGGGGGGGGTGAAGCCAGGTAAATCACATGTACCCTGCTACTGTGCTGAGAAAGGATGACGGTGGTAATGGCCCTAGACCCCTAAATCCGACATGGTGACATGGCCTTATCTTAAAATCGACATGGTGACATTGCCATTTCTTAAAATCGACATGGGACATGGCTATGCTAGTGACAGAGCTATGCTAGTGACAGAGCCATTTCTTAAATTCAACATGTGACATGGAGCTTAGTGACATGAAAATTAGGGCTAAAGAGCAGATCTCATCTAAAGCTTCAAAATGAACCTCTTGGCCTCACAATCTTTCCTGGGGGATACCCCCACACCCCCTATTTTCTTTGACATGAGAAATAACAACAAAAGGTTTTAAGGCCCGGTTTTAGGATGTCCCAGTGGACTCCTATTTTCCAGCCTGAACTAAAGGAAATTATAGATTTCATGAGGTAGGTCCTGGATCTACATGAAAAATTACCCATGGCCTTATAAAATAAGCCCTACAGGCCTCGATGGATTAGCAATATTAGTGACACTAGCGACATGGGACATGGGCCATGGGCATTTCTTAAAATCGACATGTGACATGGGGACCCCCCATCAAGGGCCCCATGGTAACCCTTACTCAACACAATAAGGGATCTCCAAAGTTCCAAATATAGTAAATTGTCTGAGCCAAGGGGGGGCACTTACTGCTCATACCCTGGAGGATTGAGAAGATCAGACTGACATAATGTTTTTTTTTTAAGACAAAAAAAGTGATTAAGTGCCAGATTGTATTCCTTGTAGTTATGCACAGGTTTTCGGTCATGTAGGGGCAAGTCCATGCTTTGATTTCTGAATTACATGATATATTTCATATTATAATGTCATCAGGTGACCATGAGGCAGTTGATTTGTCAAAACTATATAAGAAAATACTTGAGGATTGCAATCTACCTCAAACTTTATATTGACAATGGTTATTTGTAATCATATATAGGCTGTATACCTAGCTCTCAGGGCCATGAAAAAATCACTACACTAATACTGTGGAGTAGGGGACTGTGTATTGGGCGACCACCTTTTCCCTGCAGCTTGTATGGGAAATATTTCACAGAAAACTCCTGACATTAATTCAAATTTGCCCAAATATCTTTGGAAATAGAAGTGATATCATGATGGAATTTGCTGCATTGTATTCAAGACATATCAACCTTTCCCATGCCTTTCCATGTATGGGTCTTATAGTACGATATAGCCTAGGGTACCATGCACCCTACTTTAATAATTATCTGTCGTCTGCAGTTAACAGAGATAGCGGTTAGACGTTCAATTTTCAGAGCCCTGTGAAGTTGAATGATAGACAAACACAATGACCATATCCCTTTGTATCTTTGACTCATTGACTCATTTCATTGTACATGTATTGCTTGAGGTGATTGAGTAACTGCGACAGAAACCCGGCAGGTCATCAGCAATTTGTTTGAACCCCCAATCAAAAACAGGTTTGACCTACCCTTTATTGAGTGTGCTCTGCTTAGGTTGATCTGCTTGAGCTAAAATGACATGGACGATAATTATATGCAATTTTGTCCAAGTGGTATCACTTCAAATATGCAAAATTCCACAACCCACTCAAAATGCAATCCTTGCTAAGAGCAATGATATACGGATGCCGAGGAAGATATATGTACTGGAGATGGGATGGGCCCCAGATGCACATGAATGGGGTTTGGGTTATATGGCTTGGTTTTTACATACTAGTATCAAATCCTCGAGAGACCTCTCCAGCTATCACCTTATCCTGCTGACCACTGTGCTTAAAATCTCTACCCTTAGTACTAGCATCACCCTCCTTCTCAACACATCTCTCAGCCTTAGCCGCAAGATTAGGCTGATGGGGTGGTACTATCGCCCTCAGTGTACCCCCGCCCCCTGCATGACTGCGTGCAGGAAAAACGGAAAGTGGGGATGGGAGGTACCTGTGCTGTCCTCGTGGTCTGGGACCCTGGAGGATGGCGGTCGGGGTTGGTAGGTAGCAACTTATTTATCGTACGGTGGGGCTAGGAGGCATAGGACGACGGCCTGAAAGCCAGGCACCGAATGGCATACATATATTAGTGTCAGCAGGGATTACTCCGCGCCACGCACAATCAGGCCGGCTCATTGCCGCCCCCTGCTGCCCTAATGCCGCCAATTTTTGGTCGCGGCTGCATCTGATGGCCGCCAGATCCGACAGGATCGGCTGCTGTGCTTGGGGCTGCCTCCCACCACTGCAAACGGCCCCTACCAGCCATACCTTTTTACCCCTTCACCCACTCCCTCTCCGCCTGCTTCTCCCGTGCTCTGTCTCCCCTTAAGCTTGCCAACCAATTGGTGTGCAGGGATCAAGCATCAGACCTGGACTATTTTTTTAGGGCGCAGTGACTCAGCTTTGGAAGCATATGCAGTTCCTCTGGCGGAGGAGTTTCCGGCTCCTAAATTCAGGGAATGGGGTTCAGCCAGGGCAGGTATATATTTCACTTGATATTCATCTATAGGTGTGGTTGGTTGATGGGGGGTGGAGTCTCCCAGGTCTGAGCCAGCGACAAATGTTTAAAAGTAACACTACTTTCTCTGTTATTCCCGGATGTCATCTGCCTCTCAGGATTACTGGGCAATTTTATTTTCATTCCCAAGTGATCAGATCAAAAGAAGACTCAAGGCATTAAGGAGGATGTTGAGCCGTTCCCCATGACAATCCCACTGTCAATTCCCAGAAGAGACTCATTCTGTGCTTGCTGATCTGATCGACTGGCAGTTGTAAATATTCAACAGGTATCATAACATGTGTCATACCCAAGGCTCATGGGACATGGCAATCAACATCAGAATTATACCTCAGTGCCTCCTCATGCACCCATGGTCCCTCTCCCCTCCCCAGGGACTTGCTGCTCTATGGCAGCACACATGTATTAGGGTCCAGGTTTTGAATATGTTCCCCGGTTAGTTTATACAAATACATTCAGGTAAATAGACCTACATTTTTCTTGTTGAATAATTGCAAGTTTAGATCATCATGAGTATTCCCGCTTCGAGGTTATTTGTTATCCTGATGCATTATTTAATGTAGTGCTAGCAAGTATATAAAATATACTCCATCTGGTTGTTGTTCCTATGTAAACTGTAGTTTAATTTCCACATTTTATATTTGAGGGACAGCTGGGGATTTTATGTCATATTTTGAGAGCCGGGTCAGATCTAGCTGGAGTTTTCAAATATCCCAAGTCCTGCTAGACATTTTAGAAATCAGACCACTTTAGGGAGTATGTATGTAAGTCTCTCTTTTTTGGAGACCTGGTAAAACTCCAAATTGTAGATTATCAGATTGGAGATGAACGTGTTCTAGAGAGATTGGTGGTCCATATGACATTAAAACCTGGGTATTAGAACCTACGCACCAGAAAATGCTTTGATTTCAAGTCTAATATCATGCATATGCTGATCATTACACCACAAAACCCCAGCTGTCCATGTGGTTTTAGAACATCTAGTGATTAATCCAAAGCTAATGGTTTGTATAAGGTAATAGCTAACATGTTAAAAAGTCTTCTGATGAGGTCATAAGGACAAAATGCCAATACTCTATGTCCTTTTACATTTTGACTCCATCTAGAGTCTTTAGGTTTGGATATCCAATCTCCAAAAGTCTCCAAAAAGAAAATTATTTCATTTCAATCCAGAACAACCCCATGGCTGAGCGGAAAGAGCACTATTCCCGCCTAGCGGATTCCTCAGTGGGCTGACCTCTGCTGAAGCTGATACCGTGCGCGATAAGGACTGATAACAACGATCTGATGGGTACCAGATATTACGTAATGCACCCTGAAAAGTCGGCAATCAATAAAAAGGAATTTTCTCATTGGTCAATATTATATTCCACTAGGTTCCTATAGCTCACATAGCCATTATCAGCTGGGGGCCGCCATTAGACTCCGACTCCACTATGACTAACACCTTCAGCCCCCGACTCCGCAGTTTATGCCAGGTATGCCTCCCATTGGTCAATAATACAATAGCCATGTGCCGTATAGGGTTCACCTGGGACATATTATTAACCAATCAGATGGCTCCCTGTATTCACTGCCGAAATTTTTGGGTACATTATGTAACACCTGGTACCCATCATGCTGGTTGTTATCAGTGCTTATCTAGCCAGGCGCTGGATTAAGCAATGGCCGTTCCACTAGGCGTCAACACTAAGCCCTATAGCCTCAGATACCACAGGGGTCTATTTCAAAACTATCGATCACCAAATAGCTCTATGCGATCACTAGAATACCACTATGACCACAGAATCTAACTAGATCATAGGACCTATCTCCCAATATATACAACATTGTCCAGGGCTTGAGTGCAGATGTCTACAACTGTTCTGTTTTTACTATAGATTTGAACAGTTCAAGACTCTTTTCTATGCATTTTAAGAATTAAGTATCGCCCAATAACATAATGTTTATTGACCAATTGTACAATATGTGATAGTTCAAGACTCCCAATGGGGAGAAAATTGTTGGCTGTTTTGAAATAGACCACGGAACATGAGTTGTCGGCCCACCTTATCCAAATAGGCTTTATGACGTTTGCATGAAAGGAGCTAGTTTTCTGACTATTCACTATCTGTACCGTACTACAATTTTGTCTCGCCTGTTAGAGAACATCGGTAGACCAGTGCTTATTTGAATACTGTTTAAGTGTGTAAGATTGGTTTTAAACCCCCCTTATTATTTGAGACCGGTCCTTATTTAGATCCCGGTGCTTTAAACGAGCTAATACGGTAGTAACACAGATGTCATCCCTGCTGCTTGTCTATTAGTCTTGTAGTTGTAGGCCCTCTATGTATGTATTCTTGTATCAAATATCACCCAAAAACAACGGTTAAATAGCATTTGAAGTGTTACATTACCTTTAAACGCAGGACATATTCTTTTCCATACGGAAATACATCCACACCGTTGGTACTGTCCCAGGGCGAGCTCCATGTAGAAAAGGGGAAGGCCCCCAAAGATCAGCATTATCAAATAGGGAATTAGGAAAGCACCTGAAAACAAAGAAAGTAAGCAGCGTTAGGTGTTTATAAACTTTTCAGACAGATTCTACACAAAGTACTGAAGACCAAAGGGTATATACAAGATGTTGCCCTTAACATTTGCCTGTTCATGAGACCGAGTGTGAAAGAATCAAAACATAAAATCGACAAAACCGGCATGCTATTTGCTTTAAAGAGCAAAGAGGATGCCATATACCACAGCTTTGTGTATTTCAGGATGAATTACACCTTCAGTTTCAACGACTAGATGAAATTCCGCAGCATAAACGGCGTACCTCAACAAAATCAATCAATAAATGAGATGAAAATAGAAATGCAGAATCCAAAATGGCACTGCAGTATATTTGGCTTGAAATCGTCAAATGGATGTAGTAATTGGAGCATTTATTTCATGAGGCTCTTCAAAATAAACAGATGTATGGCATGACAGTATCTATAATTTCTTCATGTTAGTCCTGGAACTGCGAGAAATTTCAAAGGAATTTTGAAAAGGGGGGAAGTAGACTCAGCAAATTGCTTTTTTTTTAGGCGCGTTCTAAACTATAGAGTGAGGTTGACTCCTCTTCTATGGAGAGAGTCAGCAAGCATATCATTAAATTAGCGAGAGTCAGGTACTCCCATTCCAATAGCGTGAGTTACAGTTATTAATTGTTGCTATTTATGGGTCTTTGCGGGCAAACAAACCAATGTACTGAACTGAACTGTGGGTGTATGTCAGGTGAGGTGACCTTGTCTCACTTACGTGAAAATAATACATACATGAGAATTCTATGTCTAGATCCTATTCTGTCTCAATTGAATCATGTATTTCAATCACTAATGAGAATAGAATATAGGGGCATTTCATTTAGCTTTGTACTATTTAAGATAATCTAATATTTTGATGAGTTGCAATCTGGCCCAAGCTCGACCACTAGCGTGAGTCGTCTCTGGCGACCAGCGTTTCTGGGTAAAAGTAGTTCTGGCCGCTGGTTGCTGTAGTGGTAAAATGTAGGCAGATACAATGTGTAGTAATATTCCCCAGAATATGGGGACCCACAATCCCCAAACACAAGAGAGGGAGTTCCCTGAATCCCGACTGTATGAGACTGGATGAGTTGCTGCTTATAGTACAGCTACCCAACCACGTGGAGACAATGTTTGCCCGCAGGTAACAGCTCTGTGACGTCACAGGGGCCTAACTGTAACACACCCTATTGGATTAGGGTATCATGATCAATGGTAGTCCATCCTGGCTCCTCAAGCAGTCAAGAGCCCTACACTGTCAGCCCAATGCACCAGTTTTACAGTGAAGTGCTTATTATGTGGGTCTACAGGGTACTTGCTGTTAGTACAATCCCATTGAGATGATTGGGGTTCTACTGTATATAATACAGCGTTATTTACTGCCGATTTACAATTGTGTGTGCTCTTACATACCATCATTTGATGGATATTATTTCACACCCTAATCATAAGGAAAGTTAGAGTCAGATGATATCACACCTTAGGAAGAGGATCTCTATCATACAGATTTTTTTCAGTTGGTTTAGAAATTGCCTTAAGAGAAAAACAAAAAGACACACAAAAGGAGGGCATCTAAAGTAATCAGGGAACCCTAGATGGGGTCTTTGTCCAGGTCTGAGACTTCCCTGGACACAAATGGGAGGTATTGCAGTGAATTTCAACTCACAGCATGGTAACTTTTGGATACTGTTAGCACCTATAGCATGTGCCATGCAACGTATCATTTTTCACGCCTGAAAGAGAGAGGGGGGATTCAAATTGACGCTCAGGAGGGTGTTGCTCCTATAGTAAAAGGAAGAGCTGGCTAAAACTGTCCTTGTTTCCAGTCCTTTCTTTTCATGTAGCTATAACTTGCCCCTTTTGTTGCTCACAAGTGGTCATTCAAGCAAGAAGCTTCAATAGATAACCTATACTACCGTAATCTCCCGCGTATAAGACGCGTCCTCTACGCCAAACAAATGCCTTGTGCATCTTATAGGATTTCTTCAAGTTGGGGGTGCGTCTTATACGCGGGGTTTTCCAACATCTCATTTGGGAAAATGCGCCGATGACAGCTTGAACTCATAGCGCCAGCACCGCGGCAGACCGGGAGGTGTAGATTTGCTCGGCGGGTTTGACGCCGACCGTGTGCCGATGACAGCATAGACTCATAGCGCTAGCGCCGCGGCAGACCGGGAGGTGTAGATTTGCTTGGCGGGTTTGACGCTGACCGTGTGCCGATGACAGCTTGAACTCATATAGCCAGCACCGCGGCAGCGGTGTACAGGCGCTCGGCGGGTTTGACGCCGACCGTGTGCCGATGACAGCTTGAACTCATATAGCCAGCAGCGCGGCAGACCGGGAGGTGTCGACGGGCGCTCGGCGGGTTTGACGCCGACCGTGTGCCAATGACAGCTTGACAGCAGCGCGGCAGACCGGGGAATAGTCCGCACACCTGCCGGGGTGTAGGGAATGTATGGGCCGATGACAGCATAGACTCATAGAGGGGTGGGGGGGTGCGTCCTTTACGCGAACCCCCCCCCTGCTGAGTTGGGGGGGCGTCTTGTACAGGGTTTTTTTTACAAATCGATTCAGAGGGGTTCAATGCGTCCTCTACGCGAACCAGCATACCGTGAGTTTGGGGAGCGTCTTCTACGCGCACCGCGTCTTCTACACGGGAGATTACGGTATTCTTGATTCAAGTATGGTGCTAAAAACACAGTTGGGAGAAGTCAGTCAGCATAGTATAGAGTGTGTGACATGAGTAGGTACCTGATAGTGCAGCTCTCTCTATTTTAAACAAGACAGGTGACTTTTCAGACTAATGTGGTGAGTGTAAGTTGAATGGTGAAGCAGAGCATGACTTGTTTTGAAAAGAGGGCACATACTGACAGCTCTATTTATCATAGGATCAACACTCTCCAGGTACATGGATTTCGGAATTGATTCACTATGGAAGGCTGATTAGCAATGTGTTAAGTCGACCTGCAAATACTTGAAATAGCAAAGTCAACAGAAAATGTTGACATTTACACTAAGTTTTAGAGTCTTATACCATAGATATCATGTACTTTCAGGTGGCATATTAGATAAGTTGCCAGATCATTTGGCATGTTAAGCCATGGTGGAGTACTACAATAATTGCTTGCTAGGTTGAGTATACCCAATCTATGCCATACACGAAGTTAAGGGAGTGATCATTTTTTAACAACGGGGGGGGGGGGGGGGCTGGTGGGTTTGAGGGGGTCAGAATTTTTTCAACCCCTTGACCGGGGGGTCAGAATTTTTTCAACCCCTCTGATGGGGGGGTCAAAATTATTTCACCTGTTTTCAGTGGAAAACCCCGCGCGTTACTATAGGATAAAAGGGCACATTCGAGCGTGATTTTCGGCCCTTATGGGGGGGTCAAATTTTACCCCATCAAGAGGGGAGGTCAGAATTTTTTGCACGCCTCTGCGTGCAAACCCACGAGCCCCCCTGTTGTTAAAAAATGATCACTCCCTAACTAGATTAATTACGAGTTATAACTTTAGATTTGTATAAGCTATTAGAAAGGTTTAAGGAGCACAATGTCTACCATTTAAAATGTTGGCCAATTAGACACCATAATAGCCCATCATTTTATATCCTATACAGACAACGCTAGAACACCTTTCTATAGCTGTTTTAATTTTGGCAATGTGGCCATTATTTGCTGCTCTATGGGGTGACAAAATAGCATAGGCGCGTTATTGTCTCTGACTGAAAGGTTGAATGCAGCTCGTAATTTGAACTGCCAACTCCACAACCTTAACACATGTCCCAATCCCCCCTGCCCCCCTACAGCTGTCTGCTTAACTCTACAAATAGACTGCCTAAAAGTACATTGTCCTAGGATTCTGGAGCTGTTTTAATTGTGCTGATCGGACTGTAACTTTTTGATTTATGAGCAAAAAATGTAAACCTAGGTACACTTTTCTCCCCACCAACTTTAATGCCATTATGTGAGGCTCCTGCACAGAGGCAAGGATTTGGCTGGCTGAGTCACAAATAACAGGACTTTGGCAAGGATCCTTAGCTGATATAGGCCTTCCTTAGATGATATTACTCTCCAATATCGCCCAAGGAGCTCTGCATATCTAAATCACAAGACTTTGTTGTCATTTTTGCGTTGTGGGATTTGGCCTATACAAATGCTTTGCTACCTGAGTCAACATTGCCAAATCGTTGATCAGCATTAGATCAACCAGATAGGTCGAACCCACATGGCGATTTAGGGCTCCATTACCTCTGCAATTTAGTCTTTTGTTTTCTAGGGGCATTCCTCAGCCCCTAGAAGACAAGGATAGCAAACTTTTGGGTCTTAACACAATGTTGGACTCAGTATAATTTGAACAATCCTTTTGATCTAGGGGCTTAGGAATGCCCCCAGCCTAGAACACAAAGGACAAAACCGCTGAGATATTTGAACCCTAAATCGCCATGTGGTATTCGACCTGATGGTAGTATTGATCCAGCAGCGAAACTCATATCAATGGCTATATCATGTTGTGTGAACGTCCCAATGTATGTGGACGTCTTTAGGGTAACCTACCCTACCCAGAACATGATGTGACCAATATTTCGTCGCCTCAGTGCAACATGGTTGTATCTGCATCTTTCAGGACTTGCAGGAGAGGCAAAAGAAGTGTTGCAATAACTATAGCACACACTTGACACAATACTATTGCATTGGAGACTGTGGACCCCCTGTGGACACATATGTCATCAACATAGCTTCCATACTTTCCTAGAAGTTAGATAAGGGTAAATAAATTCCATTTTGCCAAAATGTCAGTTACAACCTTGTTGCACTGAGGCGATTTGTAAAGGGACTCTTCGTAATTGTGGTCTCAATAGCTTAGAGCTATTCCTTCCAGGATAGATGCTGGAAAGCCCTAAACCTAGCATATTTTACTTCAAAGGTACTCCCGTTTAAGTAGGGTGATACTATTTAAAACGATAATCACATTATAACTTTATTTGGAGAATAAAATGACAATGTCTCAAGTCAACAATCTGCACATGTAACCACGTCTCGGTGTTTATAGGATTTTCAAACAAATACAGATAAACAGATTAATCTAATTGCATTCCTCCTTCAGAGCATGTGAGAAATACCAGGAGGGAGATAGACCACTGTGTGTGGGTGTGTGGACTTGCTGTACTTCACCATGCCTGAGATTGATTGATTGATTTGTGTTTTACAGCACTTTAGCGGCACTAAGTGGCTATCCCGTGCTTCACAGGTTGATAATTTAACAGAGGAATGTGTCAGTGCCCGCGCATATGTGCACCACACACATCCTGAGGGGATAGGAAAGAGGAGATATAGACCCTTTTAAGTGGGCTAGGGAAGTCTGAGGTGCACCATCCCACCCACTATAGGTCCTCCTCAAGGCATTGTTAGGCTTACACTATTTAGCACTTCAAGAGCCGCCTAATGTCATGATGTATGTACCAATGCACCTGGCACTTCAAGGATGTATCATTTATTATTGGAGGAAACCATTTCACAGTCATCTGAGCCAGCATCTGTCAATACAATAATATATCACTGGAAAGCTCATGGTTTTGATTCTGATCCGAAGTTCAATTTTGCCTGAAGGACCCTTTCTATGTGCCTCTACACATGTATCCTGAAGTATAAAGCAAGCTGAGATATGTTAATACTGCCCAAACTGGATAATCTGAGTGCTTTTGTCACAGGATAGAGGCACTGAGTTGACACTTGAATACGGACAGTGTTCTTTTTCTATACTTTTCTTATATGTGACAGCAGGTAAGATTTAGCTTCGACAGTGGTTCATTCAGAAAAAGCTCAGCATGGCTGGGACTAGAACCAGCGATCTTCTTACCCAAAGTGCTACATGCTATCCATTAGGCCATGGGGCTTTAACATGGTGTTGGGTTAGACAAGGCTTATGCCTGGGACCCTATGGATTCCATATATATATTAGTATGTCAGCGAATGCAAAATGCATTCTGATGCATTCTAAAGATGCAGACCTGGTATAAACGCAATGTGTGATGGATGCACTCTTTAGGGCCAGATAAAAGCACTGGGCTTCACCTCATGCTTTTATCTGGCCCTAAAGTCAAATTGTGCTAATCATCATAATTATATTACATTACTATACTGTGATTTTGTGATGCACTATGCTGTTTAACACGGGTGCTGAAATCATGTTGACACATGTTATTGTTGTATAGCAAATCATAGAGCATAGTCTTTAAATTAACACTCAACTGCATTGTCCAATCTGGAACAACTTGCCATTGGACGGCAGATTGGTGTTGTATCACTTCCTCGACCCTTTGATTCCTCAAATCCCTCACTACCTCAGACATGAATTTGGCAACTTTATCTATATGCTCTATTATATTTGGACTTGAATCCTCGAATATTTTGCTTCCTCAGATAATTTCCTTGCATTTTTCAAATTCGAGGAAACAAGGGCTGACTGTAGTATGTGGAAACAGACTGACCTTAAGTGGCAGATTAGTTAAGGGCAAGGGGGGAATGTAGATCGCAATGTCAACAGAAACTGTTTACGATAAACCTCCTGAGTTCTAGATTCTTGACCTTGTACCCATGTATACACTCAGGGTTTAGTGGATAAGCAAGCAGAGTATTAACCATGCAGGATCTCAATGAAGGCTTTGGTGGAGTCCTACGAGTCATAAATGACCCCCTCCAGTCATCAGCTGTCAGGCTCAGTCTAGCCAATTTATGCACAGCACGATATTGTCTGAGAATTATGAATTGATTAGATCTGTTTAGTGGTATTATCTAACACGTATATCAACTCTGCATGCATCTTCTGTTGGCTTGCTTCCCTTATAGAGCAAGAGCAATGGTGGCCACGATAAATTTCCATTATGTCACCACCTGAAGCGCAATATGAGACCTCTTAAGCATTTAGCAAAATTGTCATGGGCCGACCTCATAATCCAATTACCGGTAAGTCAAACTATGTGTGATCAAGAGGTTAGGAACCGCATTTAAGGTCACATTTACATGCATCTCTAGCGGAAGTGAATTTTACACAAGGCTGAACACATAAAGACGGTAAACAAATCATATATTGTGCCTATATTACAACCATATATACAACACCATATACAAAGTGTCGTTTTGTTTTGTTCAGGTCTTGAACTAGGTCAGTGTGGTCAGCTACTACTGACAAACTTCCAAATAGCCTCAGGAACTGGCGAGGATGTTTACCTTCCCATAGCCTCAGCTTCATATGGGTTGGTGCATGGTCCTCTGTTAAAAGTAAATAGATCTAGTTTTTGTGACCCTAAGGTCAAGATTCAAGTCACTAACGGACTTGTTAATCAGATGGTCACCACTCACCAGTGTCCATAAGGCACTGGTGAACAAAGCCTCGTTTGGACTTGAAAATCTAGTGGGGTTGCCAAAAAGAGGTATGGTAATTTAACCCTTTGAAGACCACATGGTACATCAATACAATAATCACAATTTCCCCTCATGGTGCATCATCGAAAGCAATCCAGGCATGCAGGTCACCTGCCAGAGCTGCACTGTGTTGGTGCATCATGACGATCAAGAGACATGGATCAGACAGAAGTCCAGCCATGCATAAATGGTTACATTTTCTATTGATGCATTAAGAACCTATATGGGATAGAAATGACCCCCCCCCCCAATATGTTATACCTGATTACACTCACTTTAAGATTAAAGGAATCATTTTGGTGAGATGCACCACCTTTGAGAGAGTCAAGAAAGGTGCTCTTGACTGCCCCTCGTCTCCCTAAGCAGCAGGTCGGTAAGGACATCGGCCACATCAGCAGAGGTCTTCCAGCATTGTATCGTTTAAAGGGGAGACCGGCGATTTCCCCTTCTCCCCCTTCTACCTTCTCCCTACTACTGCTTGAAATCCCCCATCTATATCCCTAAAGATAATCCCACCTATATGGGCATCTTCATATCACTCACACAAATTATTTGGTTATTTTACACGATATTAGCATTGATCTGCAAGCTTTTCTACTTTTCAAGATTCTTATTGGCAATAACATGGGAGCCTGGATTATGATATTTGTAGCTTGATCAACCATATCCAGTTTCCATCTTAGTATAGAAAATCGACTGCAGGGGGATATACAAAGTTTCATAAGGTTTGTACAGTTTGTATTTTTAATTGCACAAACTTGCATTACCTCAATCAATGCACTACCTATGTGTATAGGTACAGACTGGCTGTGTATATCCAACAGATGGTAATCTGATCATCATGCAGGCAGGCTGTACATTGACGTAATGCAAAGTCCCTATAGACGTCAGTGTATAAAGACCACACAGCCTACAAGCACAGGAGGGTCTATTCAGCTCTGAGCAGTTCAACTGTTTAAGGGTCTACTGCTCATCAACAAGTTGCATAAAGACTCTAAAATGTAGAGGGGAGCTTATAGTTCTTTTATGTTTTCTTTTCTACAGGTAAAACACCATGCATAAACCTGTAATCAATTTTGGCATAACGTTCCTACGGAATTGAACAGCCCAGACAAGTATCATCATACTCTAATATTTCATTTCTCCTCAGGACTGTCAACAAATGTTACGTGTGTATAACTCAGCTTTTATATATATATATATATATATATATATATATATATATATATATATATATATATATATATATATATATATATATATATATATAGTGGCAGGCCCGGGATGCCAGGTCCCATGGCTTCCACCCCTAAAATTAGATTTACTGATTCTGGTGTGAACATTGTTATATTCACACGTTTTACAAGGGTGGGGAGTTAGCTGAGATGACAGGTCTGCATGTTTTGACCCTTTCCATCCCAACATAATTCTCTCCCCTTTTCTCACAATTTCCACTCATTCTTTTTTAAAGTCTTAATAGAAACTCTGTTACTTGATTTTAACATCTTTGGGCCAAATTCTACTTTGAGAGAAAAAAACCTTCACATTTCCGTGCTATAGAGCGCCCTCTAACTAACCACTATACCGCTTACTATCCCTTTCATGACATTGGTAAAACTGCCATGGGATGATACTGATAACCTCGCAAATGTCGTGACGTCACATTCATGACGTCATACTGACAGACGTGTAATGACACGACTGTAACGGTAGCCAGCTGGTAGTTAGACTTTAATACCACGTTACAAATTACAGCAAGGGTCCCGGTCACATAAATATTTAGGGTGTGTGCTCCACTCTGACACATCACCCAGGCTCCAGGGTATACATCACACATGATTCACTCTTGTCATTGGTCAGCCCAACTCTGTGCTTATTTAATGTGAGTTGACTTTGAACAAGACTCAACCTAAACAAGTTATTGGCCAATTAAAATCATACATTTAATCTTTTCGCGTTAAGGTGAATTAATATGCAGCAGTGGCGGATCCAAAATCTAATTTGAAAAGGAGGGGGCGCGCTCAGACTATAGAAGTTGTCATTACATCCCTGCAAACACAGTCCTGAGATGTACATGTACTCGAGATATTCTTATGTCATGTCTTGTGATTCTTCTGGGAATTGTATACATTCACTTCACAAGATTTCGACTCAAGATTCCCATAATGTTCGTATTTTCTCGAGAATCCATGTCATTCTCATGTCATTCTCATGTCGTGACACATACCCCAGATTTGCTGCATTTAAAAACATTATTTTCTTTGGGAATATCACAAGATATAGACACATGTTTTGACTCATGATTCTCACAAGGATCCATTGATTCATTAGAATGTTCAATACCAGGAGATCATTCAAGATAATATCTAAATGTGAACTTGTGTCATGAATCCCAAAAAGAATTTATGAGAACCTGAGTTCAATTATGGGGGATCACGTGAGATCAAAACTTGTGTCATGCATGACAAGAATTTTACTCAGTTGATTCTCAGGAATAACTCAAAATATCCACACCCTCATCCCCAATTGTAAATCGGCAGTAAATACACTGTAGTATATACAGTAGAACCCGAATCATCTCAATGGGATTTTACTAACAGCAACTCTCCCTGTAGACTCGTATAATGAGCAATCCACTGTAAAACTAGTGCACTGGGCTGACAGTGAACTTACGTCATTACTTGTGATCCAACAAGAATCCACTGCTTATAAGAACATGTCAGTGTCGGGGAATAACTTGAGATGTAATCTTGTGTCAGAGGAATCACTCAAGATGTAAACATGTGTCATGACTTGTGATCTCCACAAGAATTGACCGGGTCACAAGAAGGTTGAATTCCTGAGTCATGTTTAGAGGGATATAGTGATAAATTGCATCACAGAGGTCCAAATACCATTTTTCACAGAAAATGTGCAAAAAATTACAGAAAAATTCCATTTTTGGAAGTTATTAGGAACTTAAGTGATATTGACCAAAAGATGGCAGCATTGGAACCTAGTTTCTATTACTGCCACTAGGGGAAAAGGGTGGTCCAATTTACGAGCCGGTTCAAATTAGGCAACTTTCCCCTACTTAGGATTATGTCATCCACAAACATTCATAATTAACACATGCACGTGTAGGCCTATCTATATATATGCAGGAAGAATACAGACTATGAATCGTTCACAGCCCACAAAATGTTGTTTTTGCCTCATTAAAAACGAAAGTATCTTATTTGATGTGCGTTAGTTTGTTGTACTATCTTTCATTGTCTTTGACTCAGCCTGGTCCCACTACCCAGGTTGCAATGATACATTGGGCCAATATCGGCTTATATTGGGCCAAGCATGAACAAGCATGGCCCAATGCTTCATTGTTGACTGGGTATTTATAGCATAGACAGAAAGTATAGTCTTGTCTGGGAATTTTAGGTTATCAATTTAACACCATTTACTAGCAATACCTGTGGGGTGTTTCAGAAGCCGGACATGATAATGAACATTAAATATCTGTTTCTAAAACTGTTAGATTCTAAACTTACAACTGCAACCATTATCATCTCTCACCAGTCATATAGTTATAGACACAGTAAGGTAATGGTAATGCTTTAGAAACACGTGAAGGTATAAGCCTACAATCACTATTAAAACTGTTATCATATCTCCTTATGACCGGTTGTAAACATTACCTGCTTCTGAAACACCCCACTGATACTTAGTGCAAGGTCTTATGTAGTTATACATCGTTGGCCTTACATGTCTCAAAGCACCTCTACTCTAGCCGTACCTCTAGTAGTTAATATTATTGAATTAGCCTTTGACCTTTGTGGCTACAGGGTTTCAAGGCGTGATACTATGCGCATGCGCGTCTCTGTCCATCGCCAAGTGGCCACCAGGGGTCGTGACAGGTCCCCAGGGGGGCAGGTAGACCACCATGCCACCTGTCAGTCTCACTGTGTATATACAACTGAGGAGGCCAAGCTTCCAATGGATCGGGTAGAGACCAGACGGATGGTTACTGAACAGACTTAAACGTGCAAATTACAATCATATCCATTGTTAACTGTTAGGTCTGGGGTGCTTCTCATCGATCGTTTGAATTGATTATGACAGCCGAACAGACATCTAACTAGGATCATATAGAACACAGGGTGGCGATGCAGTGGTTACATTTCAACCAGAAAATAACTTCTATTAGCATTTAAAAGCAATGCCCTATACCTTTAGGCACTCATCCATTACCCAATTGCAATACAGATATATGACCACATGGTTATATCAATCCCCTTTCCTAGTGCTTGAGGTGAGCCTTACTATGCATGGTATTGCGGTATACGTTACATGTCCCTTGCTATAAAGCGACTCTGACCCTGGCAAGACCATCGTCTGTGGTATCCAGAGTGTAACATAAAGTTTAAGTTATATTCTATAAGCTGTCATGTCAATGTCACTCCTGTTGTACCTCATGTTGGTATGCGGTTGCTGAGATCATGTTATATACTATTAATGTAATATAATGATTATTTATGGATGCACAAGTTGACTTTAGTGCCAGATAAAAGCATGAGGCGAAGCAGTGCTTTTATCTAGGCCCTAAAGTCAATGAATGCATCCACAATCATCACACACTGCATTTATGCCAGGGTCTGCATCTTCAGGATACTATAAAATACATCAGAATGCATTCTGCATTCACTAACATACAAATGTATATATGATATCCATAGAGTCCCAGTAATAAGACTCATCTAAACCAACACCAGCATCTGGCCCCATGGCCTTATGGATAGCATGTAGCACTTTGGATAAGATTGCTGAGCTTTTTCGGTATGAACCACTGTCAACGCTATACCTGCACTCAAAACCTGGCAGTTCCGAAACAGTGGAAACTGTGGAAACTGTGATGTCCTTAAGCCAAAACAAAAAAGAAAAAAAAAGCTGTGTTTCCGGTAACATGGTCCAAAAAGTTAAGGCAGGTAGGTCGGTTTCTTTTTTTGTTTTTTTTTTAATCTAAGGCCTAAGATCATACTTTGCCTGGTTTTCGATGGATATTATAACAAAGCATCGTTTCCTGTATGAAATATAAGAAAATGATGGGGAAATACATGTATATCTTTCGAATAAAGTTTTCACATGAAAACTTTGAAAAAATTGAAAAAAAAATAAAAATTGAAAAAAACGGGGAAAAAAATGGAAAAGAATGACAAAACTGACAATACAGAGTCGTCATACTGACAACTCGTCAGGTTGATGACCTAAAGTCGTCATTTTGACCACCTAAGGTAGTTATTTTAGGTATTGTCAACCTGAGGACCTAAAGTCGTCACCACTGATTAGTTTCGGAACTGCCAGGTTTTGAGTGTGAGCTGCTGTCACATATAAGAATAGTATAGAAAAAGCACTCAGATTATCCAGTTTGGGCACCCAAAATCGTTCTGAAATGTGATAACCTTGGTATAAAAGCAGATAAGTCAATTCCATTAACAGGAGTATCCATGCACTTAACTTAGAGGTTTCCTCTTGTTTAATAGAACTATATCTTTCTTGTATACTCAATTTAATGGGTGGGACTTAATATAGTCATGAGGTCCAGATACCAATGTAAAACGTTAAGGTTAGGTGCTATAGCCTCCATTTTGAATCACTTCCTGCATGTGACCCCATACGCTGCCTTTGTGGAGACTTCCAAAACTGAAACATGACTTTTTGTATAGTTTCTTTCTAAATTGTATTTTATACGTTTTAATATGTGTGCGATTCTAACCGTTTGTTTCGCCATTAGAATAAGAAAAGGACGGACGTGTCTATAGACAGTTTCCTGATCATTCAATCGCATTATGTGGACATTGTAATGGATGCTAAACTTAAGGCATGGCACCGTGGGACATTCATAACTTATGCACAGAATTGACCAATTTGGACTACAGACATTGCCCAGGGGGCTGCTCTGGCCTAAATGGGGTGGCCCAGCGATTTTGCTTTTTCGGTTTCTTTTTTAGACTTTTTACACCAAAACTCTTTCATTTACTTCTCTTCACACAAATTTATAAGTTGAGTGTCCATCCTGGCTTGGAAAGGCACACTGAGTGTATGGCTGTCCCAATATTGAACATACTGGTTAGTTCTAGCGTCAAGGGAATCACCAACCTAGCCTGCACGCATGCGCACATATATTTAATGCTGATGTATGTTGAATGTCGTCTGCCCGAAGGCAGGCGACATTTTGATGATTCTGTAATCATGAAGCAAAACCATCACGGTCATTTCGAAGACTTGGGGCAAAACATCATTGCACATCATTTAATGCATTTTCTGCGTTTTTGCCACTTTATTTTTCTATTTTACTCTCTTTCCATGATTCTTTATCTCAACGAACATTGTTGAGAATAGATGGCAGACCCAGAAAAGCACCCAAGCCCTGCTTTATTCACGGTAAATATGAGTCCCTACCTTACTTATCTGCATAAAACACTATGCATAACCCTTTACTGTCTACTGAACTTGTATCAATGTTTAATTGAAATGAGTCAAACTTTCAATCAGCCCACCCCCTACATCGCGTCTCCTTTTAACTTTAGCAATTTATATTTATTCTTAATCATTTGAAGACGGCATAATGTCTCAATTCAGTGGAGGATTGAGAGGGGTGGCCAGTACTTAAGAGTTAAATTACATATTTTGGATCCCAAGATTATCATTTGCTCAGAAACAGGGGTTGCGCCCCCTCCTTTTCCAAATCCTGGATCCGCCACTGCAAGTGTTCGTGGTCAGCTATCGATGTGATGCACCAACCAGTGACACCAGCGAGTAACTCGCGCTGTCTTCCGCCTGAATTTTCGGAATGTATCAATTCTGTGTGAATGAATGGTACATGAATGCATCACTTAAGAAAGGCAGTGGCCTTAAAGGGTAAATGACCCTTATCAGTATTCATATACCAGACTTACCTCCACCATTCCTATAACAGATGTAGGGAAACCTCCAGACGTTACCAAGGTCGACGGCGAAGCCAACAACAGAGAGTAAGAAATCCAACTTCCGGCCCCAGGCCTCTCTCTCCGGTATATCATCTCCCTCTGCTTTCTCCACATCTTTCTCCGACTCAACCAGCGCCGTCTTGGGCGCGCCGTCGGCGAGCATGACTTGCATTCCTCCCGGAGTCGACATGGTCGAATTGACAAGACCGAGTCCCAGGGATTCGGGTGTAGTCGCGGGAGCGGCTGTGGCGCGGGGCGGTAGGGGCGGCGTTGTGTTTTTTGTTGGTAGCTTATAGCTACTTTCGTAAGGAGAATAATAGTGTGAATAATGGGGGTATTGGCTGTAGTAGTGCGGCAAGGGAGTAGGCGTTGACAGCCTCCTTGCCGACGATGATGGACTTCCGGTACTTCCTGTGGGTCCTATATAGAGGGCGCTACAGGTGCCGTGAGGGTGGCGGATGCGCTGCTGGAGGCCCGGGGACGCCGCGACAGCGACGCCCGGAGTCGAGTGGAAGCGCCCACGCGGGGGGAGGACTGATGGTGCAACGTTAGCTGCCGACGATGAGTCCAAGAGGGCTCCAAGTGAAGACTTCCGGCGTGCAGACGGATACTGGGACGGTGTTCCTGCGGCGCTGCGTTTTCGGCGGTCAAGGAGGGCAGGCCTGGCGCTGGCCGCAGCGGTGGTGGTTGATACAGCCAGAGAGAGGGTTGGGCGGGCCGGAGCGCGGGACGATCGACGTGCGCGCCCCTCGTGGCAGCCAAACCAACTAGTAGAATGGTGGAAGGAGGTGGTGGTGGTGGTGAGTACCTGTTGCTGAGATCGTGTTGGCGTGCTAAGGCACACCTATGGGTGAGGCTACAGACCAATACACACACTCCCAGACTAGTCCTCTCCCCCCAGCAGAAACCTGCGACTTCCGGTATAGCACTTCCTGTCCCTGATTTCGACACTTTTCCGCTCACAATCCCACTCTGTACCCACAGCTAGTCACGTGTTTCCTGGTCTCTCTGAAAGTCAATACCCAGATGCCTCTCTGGTCCTGGTTCTGGTCTAGTGACTTCCGGTCAGAGAATCGCGGTGGTGGTCTGCTTTTACTAGAACCTACAACACGCCCTGAGCAGGATGGTGGCGACGAAGGCGATTTCCGGTTCCTCTCCAGGGGTGAAGACCTCTCTGACGCTGTCGTCATCTAAGCTCCTTCCGCCGGAAGTATCCGATCTGAGGTACCCGTGGCGGCAACTGCCGGGAGTATGGAAGGCAGAACTAGCCTTGCTATTGGAAGTAGCAGTCGAGAAGAATCTGAGTAAGACTTCCAATGCAAACACCTCAGCTTAACTTATAATGGTTATAAGTTCTGTTGTACTGGTGGTGGTATAGTTGAATCGCACTCTTGTAGTATGTGAGTATGTGGAGGTGCTCAGACTGCTTTAACTCTTACTGTACCAATAGCAGGTGGTCAGGGGGAAGGTGAGAGCATTCTTCCTACCAGCCTGCTATAACCAACTCCTACAAGTCCCAGTAGTCGCTCACTGCCCGACGACGGCCGCACTCCTATTGCGACCAGGAGAAGAGGAACTTCATCGGCACCGGCAGGGTAGGTGGCCGGGGTTGGTGGGTGGGTGGGTGGGTGGGTGGGTGGGTGGGTGGTTGGGGGAGGAGAGGGGAGGGGAGGGGATCAAGGGGTAGTTTGAGATGTTGATTTGATGGTGAGTGTATGTGTGAAGGCGGGTGGGTAGGTTTGGGAGTTGTACACTTGCACCAGCTAGCAACGCCCATACGGTCAGGATGGGTAGGCTGGGAGGGTGGAGGAGAGGATGGACTTGTCGGGAGGTAGGATTGAGTTGGTCAGTGCTTAGGAGGGAGGGTGTGTCGATCAGAAAATAAATGGCTAGTATCGAGGGTGTAGTCTAGTGAGGAGTGAGACTATCAGTGTCGGTGACAGGAGTCTACTCTGAAAGGACCAGCAGACTTCTCCATTCCAAGTGTAAAGTGAAGTTTCGGCTGTGGCTTCCGACTTACTGCACCGCTCTATATCTACTACTTTGGATCTGTCCTGTGATTTCTGCTACAACACCCTCCAGTGGCTGCTCTCCTGTTGCATATTCTCCCTGCCATAGAAACCCTTTATAAACCTTCAAGTTGCAGACGACAATCGACTCAGCGTCCCTGCTGCGCCCTGTCCATCAAAACGACGTCGGGCTATCACCCACCCTCCACCTTGCCTGCATGTGACCAACACGCCACGCCCACTGCCTCGTCTGCAGCCAATCACATGTCTGCTGGGTGCTTGGGGGAGGACAACTTTTGGCTTCATGAGACCCTGCTGCTTGCTAGCCGCTGGAGTTCTATATGTGCATCTGATAGAAATCACGATCAATGTCTAAACAGCATGGTCTGGTATTGGTTAATTATATACCCAGGGATAAGGCACCGATGGATAGTGTCCACAGGGCGATTTACCCAGGGCTAAGGCACCCTGGGGCAAGACATCCAGTGGAAAAGGACTCTGAGGGAAACTTCCCTGGGCAAGCCACCAAGGGGATAAGGTCTCAGGGGCGTCTCAGGGGGTAACGCCCCAGCGGGGGCACCCAAGAGTAGGGCACTCGGGCTGGCGCACTTAGTGGTGAGGCACCCGGGGCTAAGATAACCCAAACTTGAACGTAAGGCCCTCAAGACAAGTCGCCCAGGGTGAAATCCCCGGTAACGGGGTTGGGGTGAGAGAGTGAATGTGTGTACAAGGGGGGGGGGGTCCAAGGTGAAAGGCACCCAGACTTCGGGGCTGGGGAGTGGTAAGGCACGGAGGGATCCAGTCATAAGGCATCAAGGGGGGAGAGGGTGCCCAGTCTCCCAAGGTATGATTGGCACTGAAAGGCAAGTAATCGTAGTGAAAAAAAATAGGTGAACCTATCCCTTTAGTGGATCAGATCCAAGGATATACTGAGAAATGACCAGTGCCAATAAGTGGCTCAATCATGGCAAGTAAGTGTGAGTTTGGATTAAGTGAGGTAAAGAGTGGGTGAGTGAAGAGTGAGTGATGAAGTGGTGGAACGAGTGGGTGAGTGATAGAGTCAGTCAGTCAGTCATTGGATTAGAAGAAAGAGGTGCTCTGATGAGGCATGTATATTTAAATACTTATTCGAATCAAAACATGAAATATAGAAGCCTATATACTTCACCCAGCCCAATGCCATTTGTACTTGACACATGTTTCTCCTGTGTCCCTGCCTAAAAGGCGCGAGTGTTTCCTGTAATGTCGTATGCCCCACTGGATCCTTGTTACTATAAATAGAACGGACTGGATTATTAAAGCACACGGTTGAGCGTCCGTCAGCGCGCAGGAGACGCTGGAAGGAACGCTGGGAGGGATCTGTTACAATATGGGTTACTACTAACGTCAAGTATGCGCGTGTTTACTACTAACATGGTCACACAGATTTACTTATTACTAGGTGGTAGGTGGCAGGCAGGTCATGGCTTGGACACCCATTGTGTGTAGGCGTATTTTATACATAGGGTTTCTATTTCACTACAAGTTTGCTCTTTAGTTTAGTCTTAATATAAATACCGCAACGACAACATTGGTGTTCAAGTATTTGAGATATGGGCTATAGGGTAGATTAACCTAAAAACGACCGTTCCTGTACAGGCCTTCAATGAGGGATTTGTAGTGGGTAATATCTCTGAGAGTTTTAGGTCCTCAGACTTCCAAAAGGCACTGAATGAAAGATAATTGTTTAGGCCTTTTTACCTTCTATATCTTGAAAATCCATGTGTATAATGTATATCTAGTTTATCACCCTTACTAAGAACATTCCATTTAGTTCATTTTCACCTTGAGGTGACCACTTTGCACCTTGAGATGACTACTTTATACACAGCCTTTGAATGGGGCCATTTTCATTAAGCCATAATTTCAGAAAAGAATAAGTGTCTTACATAAATATACAATATAATGTTACTGTTGATGGTGCTGTATTGTAATGAAATGTATGCTTTGCAGCAGCTAAATTGGAATGGATATTTCAGTAAAGATTATGTTCATCGTAGTTGCCATTCCCATCCAATTAGAGGTAATAATCCTATCCCTGCATTAAAAAGGCTTTGTTCTTTTGATTATCTATCAATATCCACCACAGTAACATTTTGCTTGACTTAGCATTTATGTTCTTAATGTTATATGGTTCCTTTGCATACTACTCATAATAGGAAAACAGCAAAGTTTGAAACCCATGCATAGAGATATCATCTAGCGAATGCAATGTCCCAAGATATTATGGAAATGAATCTTTTGATGTAATCCTACATAATCAGTGGTTTCAACTCAATTAAAGGCATAACTCTCTCTGTGAGTGGTGGTCGACTCATGGTGAAATGGTGGTCATCTCAAGGTGAAATTGGCATGCCTGGGAAAACAAGTCCTAAACTGAAAGTATTTAACATTTCTGAACATTTGTTTATGTCATTATTTACATATGATATAATCTATGTCCAGAATCAATATTTAGTACATGTGAACAATCTCAATGTTCAGAATATGCAACCAAAGTTAAAGATTTCTGGAGAAATGGCCAGTTTGCCATGATAAAAACCAGTCAAACATGGGTACTTTGGTGTATTGTTATTAAGAGAGTAATGAATGGGGACGGAATTCAGTGTATCATAGGATATCATAACAAGTGGGTTTTTGGTGAGTATCCCCAAAAATTGGCATAAATATCTCCAAAATTTCATTATTAGGATGGTTGCCATGGCAACTAGGAACAGGCATATAGGTTGATTTCTCATGAAAAATGTCCATATCTCCATCCAAATATGGGCCATTTCTACCGAGAATGGTGCATTTTAAGTGAGACCATTGAATTCTGCATAAAAAATTAGCTTAATGTATTTTTATAATGATTTTAGAGTAATTTTGCCCTCCAATGCCCCCTGGTGGCCAAATGGGGAATTAAAAATCCCCTGCGGAGGGGTGTTCTCCCTTGATGGGTCACATATATCTATGTCTAGAATCAATATTTGGTACATGTGAAAATCTCAATGTTCAGAATCTGCAACCAAAGTTAAGATTTCTGGAGAAATGGCCAGTTTGCCATGATAAAAACCAGTCAAACATGGGTACTTTTGTGTATTGAATGCGAATTGAAACCAAATTCAGTGTATCGTAACGAGTCGGCTTCGCCCACATGTTACGATATCCTATGATACACTGAATTCGGTGCCCGTTAGCCCATTCCTTACTGGCTTTATTACACGATTAATCAATAAAAAATCAATAAAATAATAATTAATAGAATATCAATAAATTCAAGTTGAAAACAAAAATCGTTTCCCTCCACCGGGACTCGAAGCCTGCCATAGTGTGTGTACACTCGGCGCAAAAAAAAAGATTTGCCCGGACCGGGACTCATCCCGCCTACCTCTAGCAGCTGAGTGCAATGCGCTACCCACTAGACCACCGGGTCTCACACCTCGGCTCCCGGCCTGGCTTGGTTTGGTTTGAACGCGTCCCACAGTCGTCGCGGTTATGGCAGCAGCAGCGAGAAACCTGGGGGTCACAACCCAGACTGCTGGGGATTTTCACACTTTTAATGTATAGTAGTTATATGTGAGTGCCCTCCCCGGGCTTTGTATCATATCAAGCCCTGGTTCTAACCAAGCATCTCTCGTCAGTCCTTGTGGCGCACTGCATAGGGAGTTAGATTTGCGATCAGGAGACTGCAGGTTCGACCCCTACCCTGGCAATGAAAATTTCATAGGTTTTAACATGTAACATATGACATGTAAGGACATGTAAGGAGTGCTGATATCCATGGACATCAGCACTCCTAAGACCTACAATATCGACAGGTATCAGAATAAGAATATCCAGAAAAAGCACTCAAAATCACAGAGGTTGTGTAATAAACAATGATAACTACTCAACATATCATAGGTGGCCAGTCCATGGGATACTATAACTCCTCTATTTCAGGAATATTAGAGGTACAGCCCCATACAGTAGATGTAAAGTGGGAAAAACAAGGTGGCAGGTGGTCAACTCAAGGTATGGGGTCGTCTTTAGGTTAACCTACCCTAGTGGCGGGAGAGAAATGTAGCCCTCTTCTACAAAAATGTAGCAATGTAGTATTGCAGCATTACCCAGACATTGTCAAAAAGTGATGTTGAATTCTTACACTTCGACAGTTATTTGGCGAACCTTCTTATGATATCAACCCTCAATAAAAACGAAAGAAAAAATATTTGTCTATTATTTATTTTCACTCGTCTTTATTTTTGATTTTTTTTTTTTTGAAAATTTTCTGAGGTAAGTGCGCTAATAACTTTCAAATGTGATCACGTTTGGCATCCAAATAAAAAAAAAATCATGGTCTCATGGTCCCACGGAGTAGGGATACCCCTGATCCATACAGACTGATTATGCATGAATATTTAATATATAAATGAATGAAAAATATAAATTGATTGGATAAAGCCCCTCATTACTTTTTTTCGGGGGGGGGGGGGCTCATTACTCAATGTTTGACTGTTGTTGATTTTTTTTTTAACTCCCTTATGTGATTTGACCCTGGTCCTGCATTGCTCAAACCCTTACTCAGTCCATAATTTGTCTTTTATCCTGTTGTGCTCTTCCTTACATACGCCAACTGTCCTTAAGAGCTCACTAAGTTCTTTCCTCAATACATAAGATTCATGGACCCGAAACTACTCAGTCTACTGGTCCTCTACACTGCATATTAAATATACATAGCCTTTAAGCCCGAATTGAGCGAGTGATTTGTTTTTATAACAGGGGGGCTGGTAGGTTTGAGGGGGGGCAGAATTTTGTCTACGCCTCTGACGGGGGAAGGGGTCTGAATAATTTCACCCGTTTTCAGTGAAAAAGCCCGCTAGTTACTATAGCTTAAAAGGGCGCTTTCATGCATGATTTTTATTATCTATGGGGGGGGGGTCAAAAATAATCTACCCTTGAGAGGGGGGGAGGTCAATTCTTTTTTTCTGGCGTTCGCAGAAGCCCCCCCCCCCCCTGTTGTCAGCATTGGGAGATCCCTGCCTCAGTGGGTAAGTGGAGCTCATGATCAGATGATAGTGGTCAAGTAACTGTCTCAAAACAACTCGGTGTACAGGCAAGTTTCTTTCACTGTAAGATCCCAAGAACAAGATCGACACTGTTATCAAAATGCTATTTCGAACCAACTTAACTTGGAGCACAGCAGGGGATGTAGCTCAGTGGTAGAGCGCTTGCTTCGCATGTAAGAGGCCCCGGGTTCAAATCCCGGCATCTCCACACGTTTTATAAGAGTCTGCATCCAATAGCTCAGCCCCACTCCATGGATTAAGATAAGCTCAGAATCAGAATGAAAGAGTATTTATAAGTGGTAGGCCTATGATAATGAGGCAATACTTTATGTCATGACTGATACGAACGTCACTATAGATTAGTACTAGAACCTCCGTATTCAATGGGTGGATGGAATACAATATGATCTATGTCTGTTAAAAATCCAAGATGGCGGATATAAATAAGATGCAGGCACTATGAAAAAGAGTAAAACAAGCAATTTAACTCTGTAGGCCATGTTTAATTCCCTACCTAGAGACATTAATGGCCTAGATGTAACAACAAAGTTCTATCAATTTGAGATGATTTGGTACAGAATTCATGACAGGCCAAATTTTAATGAGATATATAAAAAAGCAAAAAAACATACAACCATTTTAGAGAATGAAGTTGGGGGGAGGGGCTCTGGCCCCCTGCCCCCCCCCCCCCCCTGTTCCGCCGCCTATGAAAAAATGGCAAACTATATATTATTGCCTGAATCAAAAGTAAATGTCCTATATGCATATTTTGTATGCCACTTTGCTATGCCTACATATAGAGATGCTAAAATCAGTTAGGAATAGCTCAAACCTTCAGGGACAACACACAATTGCACAATCATTCTCGAAGCTGTGTTGACCTGAAGGCTTATTGCAGTGAGTAGAAATCAGCACAGCTTGAAAGGGACCATTAGTAGGTCGCCGATTGTGTACCTGCGACGTCTAGCACTGTGCTTTAGTGTTGATTTTAAAAGGCTAATCTTAACAGAACCTTGGGTGAAGGATTAAGGGTTTTGTGTGGTCACGGAGAACATCCCACCCTTCTAACCCTTAGAGTATGACACACTCTCATCAAATATGGTACTTTCATCTGTCATGAAGTATAATGCCACTTCCGCAGTGTATCAACCCTGTAAGTCGGTTATGGTGGTTGATACATGGGTGAAGACTTCCACATATATATACTTGTCATGTGATAACACCTAGCCATAAAACATAGTGATGCACTATGAAGTGTTTAAAGGTTTTAGTACTGACCATGAGAGGTCAATTATCTATCAGGCAGCTCTCATGGGATTATCACACAGGGTATTTGAAATTCCTTTAGAGAGGTCTTTGCGCCATATTCTATTTCTGAACACCCTACCCTATACCCTTGTGGTAGTGGATCCTGCACACTGTAAAAAATAGTGTTTAGATTGTAAACACTTATTTGTCCCAGTTTTTTAAACACATTGCATAAGTGTTTACATTCTAAACACATTTCACCTAAACACATCCATATGTGTTTAGATTTTAAACACACATTAACAATGTGTTTAGATTGTAAACACTTATTTTGAAAAGTGTTTAGAATCAAAACACTTTTTGAAAAGTGTTTAGCAAAAAGTGTTTAGTCAAAAAGTGTTTACACACAAAACACTTTCCCAAAAGGTGTTTAGAAAAGTGTTTCCTTTCTAAACACATTTCAAAAAGTGTTTAGAACATTTAAATAAGTGTTTAGATTCTAAACACTTATTTAGATAAGTGTTTAGAAATTAAACACTTATCTAAACACTTTTTGGCTGTCTAAACACTTGTCTAAACACTTTTTGCCTAAACACTTCCCTATAAACTTATATAATAAGTGTTTAGAAAGGTGGGACAGGAAAGTGTTTAGATAAGTGTTTAATATCTAAACACCTTGCAGGGAGGACATCACACATCACATCTACGCAGTAAAAACTCGATATCCAGAAATATGATTCATCGATATAGAGATAATAATTGTATCCTATACTTAAAGGTTCCAAGCACCTAGAATACCACATATAGACGGTTTCTGCACTACTTCTACGACGTCGCACTCATCTTTCAAACCCATTTTGGAAGATTGCTGCCATAATCGGTTTTGTTTTTTGCTGAGAGGTATATGTTGGGTAAAATTCTACTTCCCTATATATATATCTAGCAGGGATGCATGAATAATAGAACCCGGTGAAGTTTTCATAAACAAGAAATGCGGTTGTGACCGCGTAAAAAAATGCCTCCCGCCGTTAATGTCGGTATTTAGTAATTTTGTATTGTGAGACCTCATTACATGGGGCAAATGCAATCATCATAGCGCGCTCCCGTACCGCTTCGCGGTACCGCAGCTATGCAGCATGGGAGGCGCTAAAAAAGAGGTGGGATGGGGATTATCTCTAGATGCATTATGATAAATTTCTTATATAGGCCATATATATGTATATGTAACAGTATGTATTTAGTTAAGCAGAATCATCATTTTTGCGTGGCTTCAAACTTTGGAAGGTTTCAGAAATTTTCCCTCCGTGCGAAACATCTCGTTAAAATAAATTAGGCTATGGCTTCAAGCATGGCTATACAGCGATTATGGTGCCCAAAAGCAGAAACAAGATACGGAGGAAATGCAGACATAGCAGTGGCACAGAAATTGGTCAGAGGATGTTAATTGGTGTAAGGACGTCTAGTTCGGCCGTTCACTGAAGTCCAAGGTGAAGGATGCAATGTCCTGCTCCAGGGTGCTCTCCTCTCACCGTGCTCCTCTTCTCTATACTTGCCCTTCTCACTTCCAGACCACGTCCATTTAAGAGAGGATGACATCGATATGAATTTACAATATGTCTCAGAACACAATAGTTGGCCACACTCCATTTGGTACAGACATAATGTAGATACATCCTCCATGGCCTCTCTAAGCTATGGGCAGGGGGGTTGGGCCAGTGGCCTGGGCCAGTCGATGCTGTGATTCTATATGTCCTGCCAATATTATGATAATGTTATACATATCTAAGTTTGTAATTAATAACCGCTGCCTTTGTCGGTTAGATATTTCTGTAAAAATTATGTCATGTGTTGTGAAAATGACGATCGGCCACTCCTTTATTATGCACATACATGTTATGATAAATAAAGTTCTGGAAATTTAAATCTTGTCTTGTAATTTCTCTTGATGTTCTTTTCCATTCCCATGGTCCCAACTCTGCCAAATCATCCTGAGGCGTCCCAACTCTGCCAAATCATCCCCCGAAATAAAACTGCTCAAGTTAACTGATTTTTATAAAAGATTAATGAAAAATCTTTCAAAACAATTATAGATTTAGATACATCTCGGCTGACTGAAAGAGTCTGGAAGAGATGGGGAGAAGAGTACTTATTATGATGTGCAGCCAGTATAGTCCCGGACCACTTCCACGGACATGAATATTCAGATAGCACACTTGTTGCTATTGTATTGACATGATTGAGCTCACTTGTTGCTGGAAAGGCATGCTATAGAGAATCCTACCTTATCATCTACATTACCCCCACTCCCTCCTCTCACACCCCCCTTGGCAGCCCCCCCCCCCTTCAGTTTGCTTACAAATGGCCGAGCTTCCTGGCGGCAGTGGCAGGGGATCCAGGTCCCATGCATAGCGGCTGTGAGTAGCGGATCAGAGAGCGCCTATCTGGTATGAATCAAGAATTGCGCTTCAGCCAGGCAGGATTTAGAGGGGAATGGGTGGCCACCGACCTCAGGCCTCCCAAAATAACACGACCATCTGACAAGACAGCACAGACAGACAACTGGTTCAGGCACTGCTGCTTCCTCACTTCTGGTTTTATTCCTGGTGTCATTTTTATAGGTTTAATGGGCGGGCAGACTCGGAAAATGTGAAGGTCCATATCTATGTACGTTTGATAAAAGTGGTTCATAATTGTTTGATGTATCTGGAAATAGAGATATTACTTGGTTGAAGAACAGTTCCATTGATTATTGTCTGTTTCCAGTTTTCATGGCTTAAAAATCAAAGGCCGGTATAGGTTGGAACCGGGATCGGAACCTCTTTTTCACTTTTCTCCATTTTTCTTCTCTTTATTTTTAATATATATATAAATATTTAACATGTCGTCAATACTGATTAGTTTTTCACATGTTGACCTCGGTAGACAATTCGATTGCTTTACAAGGTTTTGGAATTCCCCATCCCGCCCCAATTTATTTCTTCTGCAATTGGAGTATTGGAGGATTGTCCCCGGGGGGAGTACCCGGCCCTCATACCTATACTCCTCAAATTGATTTGTATACCAAGTTTGGGTACTTTATTTGACAACTGTCAAATCATTTCTGATCTTTATTTATTACATAATTGTATTAAATAAGATTAATTTCAGAATTCCCCTACCATTGTGAGGACTTTATCAAAGGTTTTGTCCTTCTCAGTCGCATAGAAAAAGGGGGCAGAGGGGGGGCTGCCTTCCCCCCCCCCCAAATTCCTGAATATTTCTGGGCCCCCAAATATTTCCCAAGATTTGGATCCTATGCCTCTGCTTCTCCAAGGACTAGGCCATATATCACAGAGAGAAGAAATGGAGTCATAGCATTGGGAATGGAGTCAAAACGGGGGTCAGTTGGGCAGGACTCTATACTGACTCTTCTTTTATAGGAGTCACAGGTGATAGACTCCCAACTGCTGAACCCCATGTTTGTACCATGGAGTCCTACTGAATTGACTCCCCGTAAAACAAGAGTCACAGCGTGGTGGACTCCTGGAGGGGTATAGTCACAGGGCTTGCATGTCAATGTGGAGTCGAACTCAGCTGACTCCGTATTGACTCCCTGCCATGTTTGACCTATTTACTACTTCACATAGAGAAGACATGGGGTCAGGCAAATAGAAAGAGAGTCAATACAGGAGTCAGGGGATCTTCCACTAGAGGGCCCCACAATACAGTTTGTACAGTTTTGCTTATCATATGGTGTTTCATTTGGTTTAATTATGAGTATTACTGGTGATCTTGGGAAGTTGGTATTAGGGTATCACACAACTAGCAATCATTCACACATAAAACATAAGGTGGTATGCTCACATTTGTGAAAGAAGTAAACAAAAGCTTCAGTACAGCAAAGACACCATTTCTGTGGCTAAAATACTAATTCAAACTATTTGCAGTGTTTCCTTTGGTCATATTAGAGCAACCTGGATGAATAAGGTAAAGTAAAAAAAAAATTGTATCACACCACCTTTGGGCATGGTATACTTCTTCCCTGGAATAAATATTGAAGTGCCAAATGAATAACCCAGAAACTATGAATTGCCCTTTCAATAACAGATTCAGCATATTTTGACTCCATTCACAAAGTAACCAAATTAGAGAGTCAGTATATTGGATCCATATATATAGGGACTCACAAAGGAGTTACAACGGGTGTCATCTGAGTGATAGAAGCTTGACTTCCAATGCGGAGTCACAGTGACTCCATTTCTTCTCTCTGTGTACGGTATATATAATTTTAGGTTCGTGCATGACAGTAAATAGCCAATCCATAGACCTAAAACTAATTGTGAATACAATAACATAAAATTGTGTCCACCAACACAGGTAGCCAATAGCTTCCTTTGAATCATGTTAGTCAAATGCAATATTATTAATGTCCTACATGATTATGAATAAGTTCTCAATCAATAAAGTACCCAGCAAATTGTCGTGACTCCTCGTCAACCTGTGTGAAGTGGCTCACACATGTCGCTAGATGGAACACGACGTCGCTATAGCACAAGATCACCAGGAATAGCAATAGTGGTGATCACATGGCCTCACCTCAGATGGTGATTACTCATCCTCACCAGGGATGGTGACATGAGTGATCACTCACTTCGCTAGATGAGACGCACACCACATCATAACGCACGTTCACCACAGATGGCAAGGATCGTGATCACTTACACTCACAGGGGATGGTCACTCGGGTGATCATTCACCTCCCTAGATGAAACACCTAACTTGTGATAGCACAGGTTCACCATAGATGGTGGGAATTTTGATCACCCACACTCACCAGGGATAGCAACACGAGTGATCACTCACCTTGCTAGATGAAACACACACCATGCCACAGCGAACGTTCACCACAGTTGGCAAGGATCGTGATGACTCACACTCACCAGGGATGGCAAGGTGGTTGATCACTCACCTCGCTAGATGAAACGCGCACCACGTCATAGCGCAGGTTCACCATGGATGGCGAGAATGGTGATCACTCAGACTCACCAGTGATGGCAACACTGGTGATGACTCACCTTGTTAGATGAAAAGCTCATGATCATCGACATTGGTAATCATGCAGCTTCACATCTGCCAGATCAAAGTATGTTTTGCCACAGAAGGTATTGCCATATGTATCTTCTCTCTAACCACAGACAAGGTGTTCATGTAGATATTTCCCTATGTATTTTTCCTGTAACCAGAGAAAAGGTGTTTATGGATAGTTACTTTTATTTTACTCTATCTAAATTCAATTGATATTTTCTCTATAATAATCTTGTTTGATTCAACTCTGAAGTATCACATGGAAATCAGGGTGAAACAAAGCAAATTTGATACATATGGGACTTATACTTCATGCCCACACTTCCTAGATAGGCTACATGTTGAACAGTGGTGCTGTCTCAACAACTTTGGCAATGGTGGTGATAAGTTGCCATTCTGAGTGAGAGTGAGTGACAGATGATGCAATCCTCAGAGAGCATTGACTTGGAGTGACACAAATTCACGCACTGAGTGAGACCAATGTTGGCAATGGTGGTGACATGTCGCCATTTTATGTGACAGTTGATGACAGTGGCACACACTCACACAGATTAACTAGGAGTGACACAAACTCACACAGTGAATGAGAGCCATGTGGCAATGCAGGTGAAAAGTCGCCATTCTGAGTGAGAGTTGACAGATAGTGGCACATATTGACGGAGTGAGTGATATCCATGTTGGCAATGGTGGTCATAAGCTGCCATTCTGAGTGAGAGTTGACTAGGAGTGGCATATAATCACACACTGAGTCAGATCCATGTTGGCGATGGTTGTGATAAATCGCCATGCCATGTGAGACTGACACACAGTGGCGAAAAATGACACAGTGAGGTATCACTCAAAAAGGAGTCACCATTGATGACCAATCATGGCGACAGATAACGACAATTTGCTGGGTATTGATAACATGGCCTACAGTCTGCAAACTATATACTACAACATAGCATAGTAGGGCCCCTAGTGGCAAAAATGTATCTGAAATGGTGACCAGGTCCTCTTCAATTGATGGCCTCGGGGAGTCAATTCTCAAAGACGACCTAAGGTAGTTTGCACAGACTTCTTTCTTATAGGCTTGGATTTCAGTGCATACACTAAAGTCATCTCTGGTGTCTATTCAAAGCAGCAGCTAGGAACAAGTTTGACACCAACATCTATATCCAATGCTACAAAAGGCTAACTTTATCACATGTATACATAGACATGATTGGATGTGCTAACATTTGCCCATTACCATAATTGTTGACACAGCTAAACTAGCAATAAGGGCAAACATCACTGGAACAAGGGAAGCAGTCGCCATTACATAGCGCGGCCGCCTATATTCAAGGGACCTCGCCATCTTCATCTTTTGGCCAAAGAGAAAAGCTTCCATTGTGTTTGATGTTTGCCAAATAAAAGTTCAAGTTCAAGACCATCTACCACAGAGAGGCCGGTGTAGGCAATCACCCCATCCCCACCCTCATCCGAAAGAGCGCATCGCAATATACAAATGTAGCTCTATCAAAATGTATAGCTAACACCTCATGGCATTCTCTCTGTGTAGCCAGCCTGACTCTGGACTGTAGGGTAGAACCGTGTGGTTGGCTATATCTATCAAGTGTAATTTTTGCTGAGAGCATTCAAGAAATGTTATTTTGTCTCTGCATTTTGGACCTCAGCATCTAGCTTATTCAAAAGCAAGTTGATGACCAAAGAATTCTTGCAACATAAAGAGTGAAATCCAGTGATGTTCATTGAAGTGTTTAGGTAGTCTTGACTCCCCTCTACCTCCTTCACCCTACCCGCTCGACACCTATCTGTTCCCCACTTTGCAGTGCTTGTCGATAGGCCGTGAAGGGATTCAATTTGTCACAAGTGATTAAGATTAAGTCAGTAAGAATTGGGCAGGGGACGGCTACCCCTTGTACACGATCAATGGTAGCTCGGTGTCTGTAACACCCATGAGAAATAAGACACTAAGTCTGTATACACCTTCTCCTTTCTTCCTCTAAATCCCTTGCTGGGATATTTTGGACTGCAATTTATCACAGTAGAAGTGTCTGGACGGGGTAAAACATGCTTCCTTGATTGAAATAACGTTCTCTTTATCAAAAATAAAATATTGTTGGTTGAAATTAACCTGGTAGTTAAGTGGAAATCAGTTGTCAAACATTTTGTGATTTTATCTATTACTGGTAGTAGTGGTAAGATACCTAATGATGATATCAGTAACAGTAATATTTTTGCGAGTTAACTAAAATGTGGTAGGAGCATGGGATACTCCTGAGTACTTTCTAGCCTCGACTTCACTGTCCCACAGTGGTCAACTCTTGAACTGAAAATGCCCCTCTTCCCCTTGGAAGCCCAGGAAGTCATCTTGCTTCTCGCACGCTAAGTTCAGGGCTCACCCAAATCTTGCCAAATAGACCTAGATCGGAGGGGGATTCTTGGGTTGACAGGGTCAATCACTACGACTAGTGAATATATAGAGAGAAAAGGCATGCATCTGTATCGGCAATTGTAATACAGGGCCACTGACTCCACCTCCCGACGAATGGACTGGATCATAGGGGGTTTGCAATCGTAGTGTTTGAGAAATGGCTAAATGGAATGGCCGAACCTGAATATATGCTCTTTTCATAGTCACGCATTAAGAATAACACACAGGTCATTATGACCATTCAATGTCACACGATTATAATGTCTAAATAGTGAGTACATGGGTGTCATTTGCCGTCGTTGCATGTGTACAGGGTTTCAGCCCAGAAATATAACTCGTCATTGCTGTCTTCATGTCCTAACATGCCAAGCTCGTCGCTGCTGCGCAGTGTTGGACCATGCATACAGATAGTTTATATGGATCTTGAGGCATCGTGCCACTCCTAAATTAATTGTTAAAGGGTTAGGAGTGCAAAACGGACTTGTAACTGTTCTAGTCCCTTAGCACACCACTTTAAGCCAGCACTTCTGGCACCTATCGCTATCCTCTAATTGCCTCGTAATCTATTAACAAAATCTAATTTATAACGACTCGTCACACTCCATGTTTAGTAGGGAATTAGGACAAGCCTTTTGATCAATATCATTAGATTAAGCCACAATCAGTCTGCTACCTCGTGTAAATGATGTAATTAACAGGGATTTAAAATGCCATGTTTCTATCTCGGTGTCGGGTTTGAGTAAGTAATTCTAGTTTAAGGATACATTGGAATAGTGCACTAGACTTACATTGAAAATGATTATAATCTTTTTTTTTCATTTCTTTTCACCCATTATATGTGGCAGTTTACATAATACCAGATAGATAATACTTGCATACATGTACGTTTATTACACGGGTTTGCTTTGTGCACTAGTAGTGTCGCCATGGCATCCATTGCAACCAGCGCATGTAAGTTTAGTCTGTCATGTCCTGAGAGTAATATCATCATGTAGGAAGTCCAGTCTCTATCAGTCTACAGTCTATCATGGCAAATGCTAGTATAGGATTATAAAACTCACCGTATATTGCTCATTACACGTGTCTACGCTAAAAGAAATAACTGCTAAATCTACCAGGCATCCGTGTAAAACTAAACAGTGGACCACCGTAATTGAATAGCATTGAACCATTGTAGAGGCCTCAGGTGGAAGCACGGTGGTACACAAACGACTGACTTGCATTACCTGCAATGAATTCATCGACCATTGTGAATATAATCTTTCATTAATATTAAGCTGTAAACGTAGTCAGATACCACTCAAGTGATGTGTTTCCATCTGCCTACCTCTTTCATTTGCCAAGGCATCAACCTATTTGGTACATTTTGCTAAGTGTAATGTTAGATTGAAATTTGAAAGCCACAAATATGTCATACCTGAAAATCATCATAATCTTAACATCCATGGTACTATTTATGGTACACACCCACCAGAAGAATCCTGTTTCAAACCATGCTGCCATCTGGTGTGTAAAGGCAACACCATGTGTCTATCCCTTAGTCAAATTTGCTTACGGATCTTGGTCATAGTGACTAAGATCTCTTAGTGAAAGTGACCAAGATAGGTTAGCTTGCCTAAAACTCCCAGCAGATACCCTGTTCAAGATTGTGCTCGGAGAGTGAAACTGATTTGGGTAGTCAATGTGACTAAGAAAACTTAGTCTGTTTGACTAAGTTTCCTTAGGTACGTTTTTTGTGTGTGTGGTAATTGATTTATACATGTGTGTCATTTCGTGTATTTTGGGTTTACCTTCTTCGCCAGAATGTCACGGTTTGGTTTACATCCTTCTGCACCAGGGAGCAGAAGTGTGCTAAATTAAGGCTTCGCTAACTGATTGAGAATTTAGTTAGCTCATTCTCCACTAGGACGCGTCATTGTGCGACCTAAAGACGCACAGTTTTGATCCTGGTTGGAGGTTGTGGGGGAGGCAGTCTCGGACTGGCCCAGACTGTACATATTACAGTCTGGGAGAGAGTCTATGAATGTGCTGCGATGTTATTGTTTAGGGGTAGGGAGGTTCATGTCGTACAAGCTGACTACTGTTTGTAGCATGAAGTAGACTGATTTGTGTCCTTTTATAGGTCTCTGCTTGATATTGTTCACAGCTAACAACCCTGGCCCATCTGAGTGTAGGGCCTCTCATGCATGACAATCACTTGGAAACACTAACACTACACACATGTAGGCTATACTGGATTGGAAAATAATCTCGGATCCCGGATCATTTTCAATATGTGGTTACAGTGATTTGATAAGGAATGGTCCAGTCCCACTGTAGCCCTTGTAGCGGAATTGGGAACTGGATGATCGAGGCTGTGGGGGAGGGGGTAGGACTGCGCGGTACTTGAGATCCACACGTGTGCGGTTGGCAAGGGTACTTTTTAAGCAAAATTTTTCGTGTAATAGATTTTGACAAAAATAAAAGTTGGTACTCTTCCAAAAGACCGGCAATTATGATGATGTCTACCAAATATATGTTACATATGATACAAAAGTCAAGACTGCTCGATGTGTATGCCCGGTATGTATGTATATTATCATAAAGATTAAGATCGCACACAAAAAAAATTAATCTGCGTAAAATAAAGTTATTGAAAACTCGCACTATTTGTGCGTGGCACAAATTTTCTGTAGAAAAGTAGACCGCACCAGGAAGTCATTTCCCAGACACAGTTTTTGGCACCTTGAAATCATACTGACCTGGCCAGGATCGGAAGGGAATTCTTCATTGTACAGAGTCAATCACTACGATTACAGCAGATACAGAGGGAAAAGGCATGCACCTGTATAGGCAATTGTGGGTAATACATGATCACCAAGGGTCAATCACTACGATTGGACTGGATCATACAGGTGGTTGAAATCGGAGGGAGAGGGGTAGGATCGTAGTGTTTGAGAAATGGCTAGCTGGCCCACCAAGGACCACGGACCTGGAGGTTTCAGCAGCATGCTTCGATAAAAATAAAAATCGACCCGCCCCATAAGTTATACCAGTGTATATATATATATATATATATATATATATATATATATATATATATATATATATATATATATATATATATATATATGTGTGTGTGTGTGTGTGTGTGTGTGTGTGTGTGTGTGTGTGTGTGTGTGTGTGTGTGTGTGTGTGTGTGTGTCAACAACGCAGCCGATCCCACCATTAATTTCGTATAACATTCTGGTCCCCATGTGACAGATATATAGACCGTGACATCTATTAATTCTTCTTAAAAACGATGGCAAATCGACCACATTTAAAGAGAACATCTATTATACCGAAAGAGGCTATACAGCCATGACACGAAAGATCGTTCCAAATACAATGTAGTAAATGTGTTTTGGGTATAAATGACATTAAGTTACCTGCCATGGTGTCTACCATTTCTTGAATAAAGAGCTATGCATTCTTCATTCAACAATGTCTATTAGAATATTTGTTCATTGAAACTCTTTGATATTCTCATGATTCTTCTGACGCCGAAGTGTCCAAAAGCCGTAACATGCCTCCAAAAGTACGCCCTAGGTTACCAAAATGACATTTAAAAACGCCCAGTATAGTCGTGTCACCCACCACATCCTCCTCCATTATAACATCATTATTTTTTTCAAAGCCCTCTATGATTGCATCCACATCCACCTTACCAACACTTAAAAAAGTCTTCCTGACAAAGTGACATGTATACCCATGTCAACTTGATTTGACACAGAGAGCACATGTCATTGGGACATGTGCACATATGTCACCATGACAACTAAAGCACACAGTAATCCTCATATGATTTGACATGCCTTAAAATGCCACATTATCTGTGAGTTGACTAGGGTCATGGCCATGTCAAAGGCACTTGACATGTGATGGTTTGACATACATAATTGTTCTAGGATATTCCACTAGATGGGGCAAACAACCATTTTGGTACCTGGATTAATCACTACCAAGAGGTACTACCAACACTTAAGACATTTGATGTATCTGTGTCATTTTGTTTTCATGGAGAATAGATCACTAAGGGCTGTAAATACTATCGACGAATGGCAGTGAATTCTATTTCATTCTTAAATTTGCATTTGTTATTGAATATCAAAATAGACACCCACAATCCTGAATTTTTCAACTGGGGAGGTTAGACACCTTGTGTGTGGGTCAGTGAAAATACCAAAAGATTGTATGCTAACCCACAGTTGTCGGGAGGCGTGGCGCAGTCGGTAGCGCGTCCGCTCACAGGCCGTAAGGTCGTGGGTTCGGTTCCCGGCCCGGCCGGGGCATAGTGGTGGTTCCAAACGTCGCCGTAAGGTGTCGGTTGAGTTCCTCCCTGCTCTGGCTAGGCTGTGCTGGAAAGTCTCTCGGCGGTCATGGCAGACAAATGACTTGAAACAGGCCTGTCCATCTCTCACTATGCCTATGTAGTGACGGATGTTAAAGAACCATTGCCTCGGTAAATGTGTAGGGGCGTGATTTCTACCTTCCCATAGATGCGGTCACCATCATCCCCCCTCCCCATTAGACTAGGGTCCGGGCATGCAACGCCACAAGGGTAATCTCACTTCGGTGTGGATACAACCCGCGGGACCTCTCACTCTTGAGTGTCGGCCGCAAGGAAGGCATGAGGTGAGATAAAAATTCGTCGTCGTCCACAGTCTAACGCCGGGAGGCGTGGTGCAGTCGGCAGCGCGTCCGCTCACGGGCCGTAAGGTCATGGGTTCGGTTCCCGGCCCGGCCGGGGCACTGTGGTGGTTCCAAACATCGCCATAAGGTGTCGGTTGAGTTCCTCCCTGCTCTGGCTAGGCTGTGCTGGAAAGTCTCTCGGCGGTCATGGCAGACAAATGACTTAAAACAGGCCTGTCCATCTCTCACTATGCCTATGTAGTGATGGATGTTAAAGAACCATTGCCTCGGTAAATGTGTAGGGGCGTGCTTTCTATCTTCCCATAGATTCGGTCACCATCATCCCCCCTCCCCATTAGACTAGGGTCCGGGCAACTACGCCACAAGGGTAATCTCACTTCAGTGTGGATACAACCCGCGGGACCTCTCACCCTTGAGTGTCGGCCGTAAGGAAGGCACGAGGTGAGATAAAATTCAAGCGAGCCACAGTCTATAATCTCAGTATCTTTATTACATGGAGACAGATGGCATTGCCATGCATCTCCATGCCCTTGTCTTATGGACTGCATAGAGGTCCTGGAAAGCTCTTGACCCTTACATAATTGTCTCACAGTATTACCTAGCATTCAGGTGAATGGATCAGAAATATGTGATGTGTCTTCATTACGCATGTCAATGTCAAATATGAGAGGGTCAACCTCATTCGACATGCCTTCATACATGTCATGTGGGAGACAAATTGTGACCTATGCAGTATGCGTCAAAGTGATCAGTGTTCTTCTCTCTGTAAATTCAGACTCATTGAGAATTGATCCGTGCCTCAATGGTGGGTCTTTGGTTACCTTTGATATTGCAAGTATGTATAGCTGACAGAATTATAGATAATTATGTGAATCTACTTTGCCTATCACATGTCATAGATGTATTTGTAACACGCATGTGCCCTATAAATTGCCTTCACTCTTAATTGCTTTGACTTCTTATTCTCAACTCCTTGTTTTTCTTGGTCATCGCGAACGACTTATTCACTGTATATTATTATTATGACCAATAGAATCCTTCAATTTAACTCTTTCACCCTAAGAATAGAGGGGCATTCAAAAACCCAAACCCCGCTCATCTGAATATAGAGGATGGGACATAGTTCACTATCCTATACAATTATATGTTTGGTGATCCACAAAATACGTCACGCTTTTTTGTGTCTGTTTGTACACCTTCCCCCTTTGTCACACTTTTACTATAGAAATGTATAGGGATCATGGGCACCCCCCACCCCCACCCCCTCTGGTGTGATATTATTTGTGGATCGGCCCTTAACGCAGAAAGATATGGTCGATAGGCACCACTTGTCATCATTTTGGGTGGAGGGGCCCCAGAATAAATATAGTAGGACATGTAAAAGTTTTTTTTGTGTGTATACTACAGGGATTGGACCATAACATCCACATATTGGGGTAGGTTAAATATGAAAACTGTACTTACACCACCCCGGCAGAGAAGGCGTGTCCAAGATTGAAAAGTGACGGGCTGATTCGTCTCACGCCCTAACCCTGTGTATTGTGGGATGCCTTAAGACCTTGTAATATATTATCTAACTTAATTATTGTGAATGATTATGAAAATAGACAGCTTACCTGATAATATGGACCATAAAACATATACATTGGCTTTGATATCCATCATTTTGCAGTGTGAGAGAAAATGTTGAAATTTTATGTGGTACGAGGAAACACCAGTACATTCTACATCCCTTCCTATCAAATACCATAACTAAATGTAAAATGGACTAAATTTATTTTTTTATTTATGAATAAGTAAGGTATGACCATGAGTTCATCTTGCTATATCGTTATTAGGCCTGCCTGTAAGCATCAAACCACTAGAGCTCCTGTCCAGGGCGTGAGACGAATCGCCCCGACAGGCGATTCGTCTCACACCCTAGCCCCATGACGGTACCAATACTACAGGACAGTTAAGCCCCCAGAAATGACCAAACACGGGTGTGAGATGATTCTCACCATATAGACCCTATGAAAGGATGATAGTTGAACAACAGTTGAACATGTAATAACATTTGTTAACTGCTTAACATTTCATGAATTATACTATGTAGAATTTGTGTGTAACATCGTCTGCCATCTTAACAACTACTATTATAATTATGACATCATGGTTGTTAACATACCATTGTCATCATCATCATCATTATTATTATTATTATTATTATTATTATTATTATTATTATTATTATTATTATTATTATTATTATTATTATTATTATCATCATCATTATTATTAATTATTATTATCATTATTACCCCTCTCTTAATGATTAATACATGCAAGGGGTGTGTACAAGGTACAACGTACAAGGGGTGTGTGACACCTTTACTCTTGTTAACAACTAGTACATGCAATTCTCCGATAACGGTATAACTACTACTACAGGGGGGGTTAACACCAAAGAAATGACCAAAACGCACGGGTGTGAGACAATTCGCCTGCACCTGCAGCAGCTTATATATAAGAAAAAGGTGGATGGTTCTTACAAGTGGTTTGGACCGTTCGGGCGTGAGGCGAATCGCCTGCAGCAGCAAATATATGAGAAAAAGGTGGACGGTTGTAACCAGAGTTTGGGACCATTTGGGCGTGAGACGATTCTCCCAATGCCATTATACTGATACTCCTGTTAATGTATCTTCTATTTGAGGTTGAGAAAGTTAGCCTACCCTGGTCTGGATATTACATGATGGAGAGTCACATACTTAGAAGCATATATATATATACAACTTTATACAAAATTTCATCCATCCTGAGCGTTCCTTCATAAGTCTCCACCAGTCCCCTGGCCGCACCACACAAATGGGGAAGCCGGACCTACCTGTCCACCAGGGAATACAAGTGGAGGCTCATGGAGAAATACTCAGGATGGATGAGAGCGAGACACACAAGTACACAAGGATGATATATTTGAGTACCGCGGGCTCTACTTCTTCCGAGATGACCTGCGGAGAGGGACTTGTACTTGCTTGTTTGTCTTGATCTTGGTGGAGGTCGACTTGGTTGCCTTCGACTTGGTTGCCCTCGACTTCGACCTAACTAGCTGAGGGAGGGGGACATCATCTTCGTCACTGTCGGCAGCAAGTCATGCCTTCATCTCAGACAGAGGGACGTCACCGTCCATGTTTGCCTTCAGGGTGGCAAGAGGGGTGTCTTCCTCAGAGTCGTCAGAGTTAGGGAGATGGGCTAGAGGAAGCTCATCCTCAGTGTCGTAGCCCGAGTCCTCCTCAAAGTCAAACTCTGCATCGGAGTCCTCGCAGACATCCTCCTCCTCTTTAGACACAACCTTTGTTTTGTACCATCCAGCACACCCTGGCACAAGCTGTCCAGTGCTCATGCAACAGGCCCTGTAACATGAGGTGCCCCGGACATAGATGGCACCTTGGAACGCACACGCTTGGTGCATTTGCATTAGCCCTGCCACACCTGGACTGTCCCAGTCCTCCACCTCTTGGGTCGACTCAATCACCTCTTTGGATGTGACCTGCGCAAATTTAACCTTAGTTGATGGTGCCACTTTCTCAACAAAGTTATCCGCAGATTGGATTATCTGGTTTGTTTTGACGATGCGGTCAGCCAGGCGCTTCATAGCACCTCCGACCCCGTCGCAAGGACCTTTCCCATGCCCAGCCTCGAGCCAATTCCAGGCAGTGACAAGGCCGAAGGTGCTGGAGAACCGTAACAGCAACTGAATGACATGCCTGTTACGGTATTGCAACGAGAGACTATCCTTACAAAAATGGATGGAGGTGACATGAGAATGATGACTTAATGTCTTTAATCAGTTTCTGGATGAAGATGAAGGTAGTGGGGAACGGGTATGAGGTGACTGATGTCACTCCCACGTAGATGCGCGTGATGAGGAGGCCTTCTGGTGATCGGATTTTAACCACCATAGGATGTATGGTGATTTGATCTTTGGAGTAGTAGGCAGAGGTGATTTCACGGAGATAGGAACAGTTCCAATTCTCAGCGTAGTCCATCAGTATGATAGCATGGCCCACTGGCAGATTTTCCTCCAGCCTCTTCATCTCACGGTACTGCGCTTCTACTCGTCCACAATGTGCCCAGAAGCCTGGCAGGGCAGCAAGGAAGACCCTTATGAACTCAGCCTTGGGTTCTGACTTGGTGACAAGTTTAGTGTGATGGACTTCCTTGGTCCCAATTTTCTTGTCAACTATGCTCTCCACCCTCTTGATCACCCATTCCCATTGCTTGTATGAGACCGTCTCCTTGTTCATCTTTTGAAGCTCCACCTCTATGGCCTCATCAGTATAGTTATTTGCCATGGCAGTGGTGCTCTTCGGTAGGGTTGGAACAGCGTCCATCATAAGTGATATATTTGCATGTGCCTTGCACAAGCAGATGCTGCGTTTTAGGAAGTGGTTGAGTTTGATGTACCATGGCCTGGCTCTCCTGAAGGTGGAATACTCTAGGGTCATGTTCTCGAATTCTGAACGGTACTTCCTATGTAGATTAATTAAGAGCGTAACGCTGCTGATTTTTGGTTTGGTGTCTTTTGTCTGGCAACATGCAAGCGTTATCGTCACGCTTCATGAAGTCAATAAAAGATTGTTTAGTGGCCTCCGTTTTATCGATTCTGACGGTGCTCAGCTCTTTCTCTTTCCATATATAATCACGAGAAATTTGTACGGTCTCTGCGAGCAAGCCAAGTGTTCCATGATAATTTTTGCCGGCCACAGGCTCCCGGAACAGGCCTTTCTTTACATCAACGGAACTCGCCTTCACCTGGCTGGCAGCAATTTGTAGGGTGAGGAAGGCCTTCACCCTATCACTTGTCGGAGTGATGTTCAATTCCTGCATGTTGTTCATCGTAAGTGTCAATGGGGATGCAGGGGCTGGTGCTGGTTCAACCGGTGCAGCTTCCACTTGTGCCTGTGGATCTGCTGGTTCATGATTTTCCAAGCCAGGGGGTGGGATCGCCTGTGGATCTGCTGGTTCATGATCATCAAACCCAGGAGGTGGGGTCTCTCCTCTCAGCGCATGAAAGAATCTCACTACTGGACGATGAGGTTGTTGCTTAGATGGTGGTGGGACACTTGCAGCCCGTGGAGTGGTTGGTTGCCGCGGTGCACTTGCGGCCCGTGGAGTGGTTCGGTCACCTTGTTGACGCATAGCTGCAGAAGCTGCAGAAGCAAGCTGCTTAAGTAGCTGTGCTACTTCCTGTTGTGCAGCATCCAGCTCCTTCTTCATTGCCCTTGCCTTACTCTGGCGAGAGAACGGCAAGGCGACAACAAGACTGTAATTGATGAAAGAAGTGAACCATAAGTACTGGACTATCCAGGGCATGAGACAAATCTCCATGTGAGGAGGGTAACTACCAAAGAAATGACCAAACACACGGGCGTGAGACGATTCGCCTGCAGCTGCAGCAGCTAATATATAAGAAAAAGGTTGATGGTTCTTTCAAGTGGTTGGGACCGTTCCGGCATGAGACAATTCGCCTGCAGCAGCAAATATATGGGGAAAAGGTGGACGGTTCTAACCAGAGTTTGGGACCGTTCGGGCGTGAGACGATTCTCCTGTAGTGCAATGTTTCCTGGATAGAGTTAAGACCTAAAAAATCATGAAGCAAACACATAATGCTATGTTTCAACAAGAAATGTATTTATTACCTTTTATTAAAGGTGAGAGAAATGGCTTAATTAGATCTAATATAGTACTTTTTTCTCAGCATTTATATAAGTTAGGCCGTTCCTTCTTCTTGGATAGAAAAATATATATATATATAGACTTTTAAATATCTGTGTACATGTTACATCTTACATCTCTTAAATAGAAGCACCTGGCTGTCTATATGTATACATATATAAGAACTTTCTTAGATTAAGTTAAATGCAGTTAAATATTAATGTTTTTCTTCAGGTGGAGAGAACGTGCAAATTTCATCCTCGGACTTTTCGTAGGAGAAACTGGCTTCTTCTTCTTCCCTTCTTCCCAGGTCCTGTCCGCAATATGCTCCATGGTAGCAATGGGGTGGGGGTAGGGCAGGGGCTTAACAGGGGGAGTTGATTTGGAGTTTGTGCTGGAATGTTTGCTGGAAGAAAAGGAAAGATTTTTTTTAACACAAAAAAAAAACATGGACACACACAAAAAATTGAATGAAATGACAAGGTGCTTCATGTATTACAAATAAAAGATGGGGGAAAATAAATTTTATGTTTTACTAACCGAGCAGAGCCAGGATCTGGCTTACGCCGCTTCTCGGGAAGGGGTAGGGCAGGCTCTGCCTCCACTCCCTGCACTCTACGGGATGACTTGCCTCTACCTTTGCCTTTGCCTTTTGTTGGAGTTTGGTGGCTAGGTCCAGCTACGGGCTCTTCGGGCTGTGGTGCTGCCAGAGCTTCGGCCTCAGGTGCTGCCTCAGCTTAGGCCTCAGGTGCTGCCTCAGCTTCGGCCTCAGGTGCTGCCTCAGCTTCGGCCTCACGTACAGCATCTTCATGTAAAATATTATAAAAGTGACAGGACTTAAATTATCATCATTATTATAATTATCATTTGATTATCATTATTATTGTTATTTATTATTGTTATTATTATTATTATTATTATTATTATTATTATTATTATTATTATTATTATTATTATTATTATTATTATTATTATTATTATTATTATTGTTGTTGTTGTTGTTATTATTATCATTATTATTATCTAATCATCATGATCATTATTATTATTATTGGAACAGGACTGATAGTACAGGTACAAACCTTTGTCCCCTTTTACTTTAGCTTTGTACCTTCTCTTTGACTCACAGCGATGTTCTTGGAGCTCTGGGTCCAGGTCATCAATGCCCTTCCTCTTTGGTTTGTATTTCTGAAAGAATAAGAATAAGAATAAGATAATTTAAGAATCATAATAAGAAAAATAATGATGATAGCAAAGCCTTAAATTTCCTTCAAAACTTACCTCATCTGACAACTTCTTGGACATCTTCTTCTCCTCTGTATGTCTTTTCTTTTCATAACACCTCTTCAACCGTTTACGAGCACTCTCCAAGGCTGCTGGGGATTTTGGGTCTTTATAAGGCATCTGCAAGAATAGATTATAAAAATCATAGATGGGGGTGGGTAGAGAGAAAGACTACTGTTAGATAGGGGCGAATCGTCTCATTCCCAACACCTACAGACTATGCCTAACATAGGAAAAGTGTACCAAATGGACAAGACAGGGTATGTGTTAGTATTCTTTATGATATGGTAATGCCAGGCCAGAATATGCAGTACAAACAAACTTCATTGAGACAAGGCGAAACGTCTCACGCCCGACACTCACACACCTCTCCTTCATTTAACATAGGACTAATGGTAGAAAGTGAACCAGATCGACTGAGCGTAATGTTTACATGTTGCTGAGGTGACTTACAGCCCTAATTACTATGCTTAGCTCGATCCATAGAGGCTATAACATGTTTTCTACATTATTCAATGAAATTTTTTTTTTGAAAATTAATGGTTAAAAGGATAATTTTTCATCAATTTCTTACCTTGAATCCATGTAGTTGACCGGCGACAAACTTCCAAACCGCCTGCATCCGTAACGTTCCTGTATTTTACACCAGATGGCAGGTCATAGGTTGAGTTCTAGCTTTTACCGCCACAGGGTGAGACGATTCGCCGGGCGTGAGACGAATCGCTCCGGGTCGACCTCTGCCTTTGTATAGTGATATCTATTGCTATGGAGCTAGCAGGAAAATGCCCTTGACATGTCTAATACCTTTGATATGTAGGTGCTTTGTGATATTAATAAGGATGGTTAAATATAAAAACCCTAATAAATTTGGATATATATATATAGAAATTGAGGGTGTGAGACGGTTCGCCCTCTGCTTCAGCCCCAGACTACCCCACCATACAGCAATCCTTCTGTTCTGCTCTTTGCAGGACCCAGACTCTAATTTTCTTTTTCTCATATACAAGTATAAGTTCGCAGAGAAAATGCATGGTATAGATAGACCATGCACTGTGTGTATATTATAGCTAGGCCCCTATCTTTGGGCATGAGACGAATTGCCTTGAAAATTAACCAACCACATTTTTTATTACAGAAAATAAATAACTAAGTCTATACATACCTAAAGGTTCTTGAAAATTTCTTAAACTAATTATACATTTGCCTAGAAATATCTATGGGCCCTCCTACCAGTAAATCTTTTTTATTTATCTCTAAATGTGGATTTTTTTTTATTTTTTGCCTAAAAAACGAGTTTTTTTGGGTAGTTCTAGGCCCCTCACTCCCAAAATATGCTTCAGATGTAAGGAAAACTGGGGTTCCCCATGTAGCTCTAACCCTGGGCTATCAGAATAAATGATAATGACAGGTGTATATATTATTTTCACTGATTTATTAACCACAGAAGGCAGAACGACCAAATGACGACAAGTGGTGCCTATCAACCATATACTTGTCCTGAAATTTAGGGAGGTTTAGCAACCAAGGCGTGGCCAATATAACGCAGACGTGCAGCTTACTTACAGCATTGGTACGTCTGTGAAAAAAATCAGGAATGGGTGACATAGGTAGTGGTTGCTAAACCTCCCTACTAAGAGAAATCAGCATCCTCTGTCTCCTTATACCCAACAAAACTGAAATACAATCACATGTCATTCTAGATTAATGTACTCCTGGCCCTATAGACCTCACTCACCTGTGCTGTAGGTACATGGATCAATACAAAATACCATTAGTGCAGAGCAAAGGTAACAAATATCAGGTTCAATGTGAATTCATAATATGGGTCAGATCTTTCATTATTGTACAATTGGCTATTTTTCAGGTTTTTCAGGTTCTGAGATCTATATAGTCGGACCTACTCCAAGAATCAATACAATCCTGGTCCCATTCAATGCACAAGAGTCTGGGCTATCCAAAAAGTGCCGGTTTGTTTCGGTGGGACCAGAATATCTGGAGATATACATGTCCAAAGTCCAAAAAACCTCTGAAAGCCCATTATTTTTAATAATTTTCTTATTTATAATCATCATTTCTTTACAAATCAGCAGTCTCAAGGACACCAATTTCATTCCTCATGACCCCAGCGGTGTTACCTGGCATATTCAGCTCGATTTGTGGGTATCTCACACTTGCATGTCATATGCCATCATGTTCATCAACCTTAAGTACTCGTTGTAACGTCTGACACCTCTATTTCAGTGCATCAAATTCTGTACAACCAATCCCTCCTTATTTAAACCTTTACCCTCTGTTTGAAGGGTATATGACCCTTGTCTCCTGGTGTGAAGATGGAGTATGTCCTCCTTTTCACTAAGATACTACACATCAAAACGTTATTTTCAACTGGATAAAGGTGTCGAACGTTACATCGATACTTTGTCTCCTGCTGTCTATTTAATACACTGTTTCATTCTTTTTTTTCTCTCAGCATTGTATTTTAACGTATTTCCAACTAACTTGACCAGTTATTGCATATGTATTGCCTTCCGCTATTTTCCCTATAGAGGTGTTTCGATATATGTAACGTCCGACACCTTTATACGCCAAATCAAGGCGCTAAACTTTGAGACGCTTCACATTATCCGGGCGGAAGTAGGTTCGAGGTTCGCGCATGCGCAGTCATCAAAACACCGGTCACTGTCAAATGGAGTAGTTTAAGCCAACTTTCACTTTTTATGTTAAACGTGCCTCATAGAACTCACAGTAAATGTCCTGGGCAAGTGAGGAAATGACGCCTACGGGAAAAGCTAGCATTATATGGAATTGTATCCTGTATGATGGTGAAAAGCTGCAAAACCTCATGTCTTCATGTGATGAGGATGAATGTAAGCAGCTTATCAATGATAAGGTGGATTTTGATATGGAAACAAGGGAACTTCTGGCTCTTATACCAGTTGAAAACCATAAGGTCACTGAGAGTTTAGACATTCACAGGCCATGGACATTATGTGCTGCAACTCAGGCTAGAAAAGTTGCAGCCGTTCTTTACCGATTTGGAGTGAATGTCGTAGTGGCTGATCATACAATCCTCAACATCATTCATGTCCTGGCTTGTACAGCATTTATCAACCCTCAATCAATTAATAGTATTATCCAATTACTACAATTTCCTCAGGGATATGCTTACTCTTGAGGATTTGAGAAATATGTTGGATGGAAGAAATGAGCAAGGGTTTAAGCCACTTGAAATGTGTATACATCACTTGAGTGTGTTTCAGCTTGCTACAGAGATATTTGAGACAGAGGGTGTCTGTGTCACAACAAAAAAAGCCGGATTATTCAAACACAAAGCCTATGACATTACCCAATATGAAAACAAAGACCTTGTTATAAATAGCACAGGCATACTGCCTTTGCTAACTCTCATGGACTCTAATGAAATGGACAAACCAAAGACACATGAATTCTTAAATAGTCAGCCTATTTATAAATGGATTAAGTTTCACTTTTCCTTTTGTGCTGGTTTGGCTGCTAATCAGATTTGTCTATTTGGGATGTATCACATTGGTGACCGAATTGAGAAGATCAAAGGTCACAACACAGAACGACTCATTATTGATTGCCTATTTATGTGATTATTCGTCATGCGTGGTGTTGATAATGTCTCTAATTTGTTTTCTTATGTTTGATATTTGGTCATTAGTCTATTTCATAAGAGCCCCATCATTTATTTCTACTCCTATTGGCTCTAAACGTTAACTTTTGTACCCACTCTTCTTTAGGGTTTGTCAGATATTGATGGTTATAAACACTATCTGCATTATACGTCTCTATTTGATGGATGGTGTATCAAATGAAACTCAGCACATCTTTATCATCTTATACCAAATTATGATATTTTGGCAAATTCTATATTTTGGAAAACTAATACAAATTCTTGGTAACTAAATAAATAAAAATAATGTGGTCCACAATAATGGGCATCAGACTATACGGCACATGGCTATTGTATTATTGACCAATGGGAAGCATCCCTGGCATTTACTGCAGAGACGGGGGCTGAAGGAGTTAGTCATAGTGCAGTCGGGGTCTAATGGCGGCCTCCATAGCCTAATGTGCTAATGCCCTATAGCCGGGGCGTAACCTCCATACAGGGACCGCGGCTCAGTACCCTAAACGATACATGCAGACCCACCTATACGGTGTTGGTTTGATAGTTTAGGATATGTCTTATCTTTGTTTTAACATATCTTAAACAGTATAAGATATTTTAATCTCAAAACAGATTTGTATAAGGGCTTTCACTGCAATATTCCAGATATGTGACATATTGTTGTCTTTTTACCCAGTGATTATTTCTATGAATTTGAATGTAAAAGTTAGACACTTTGTGATGGTACCTTATAGCTTTATGGTGATAGCATAAAAAACTAGGAATTTGAATTCTCTAGTCAGGGTGTGCAATTAAAAATCAAAGCCTAATGGTCCAATTTAGGCACCTGGTTGCCTAAATTGGACCAGTTGGTATCCTAATTTGGACCAATATGCACTATTGTTCTTTATTTCCTTATACTTTCATTATATTGAAAAATATATAAAACTAGGGAACTTTTGATATATGATATCAGATGTCCTCTTAGTATTTCCATCAATATCATGTGAATTTGCTCCATACTGGAGTAAGAAAAAGGTTACATGTTGATCCAATTTAGAAAATTAGGCCTAGCCCCACCAGGTGGTCCAATTTAGGCAACTAAATTGGATCCAATATTACAACTATGGTCCAATTTAGGCAACTCAAGCCGGTCCAATATAGGCAACTTTTCATCTTTCTCATTGATAGTATGTTTTCTACATGACAATGGTTTTTATCAAATTTCATTTCTCTAAAAGTATAATATGACATCTAAAAATTTGAAAGGATTTTGAACAAAAAAATGTTGCCTAGCAACCAGGAGGGCTTAAGTAAGCAGTGATGCAAATAAGATCAAGAGGTCCAAAAACCATTTTTCATGAAAAATGTACAGAAAATTACAGAAAAATTACATTTATTAGGAACTTTAGTGATATTGACTAAAAAATGGCAGCACTGGAACCTAGTCCCTATTACTGCCACTAGGCGAAATAAGGGTGGTCCAATTTAGGAGCCAGTCCAAATTAGGCAACCTTCCCCTATATCCCTGGGATGGAACTGGGGCCAAATTTTCGTAATTTTAGTAGTGTTCTACAGTGTAAAAAGGTCTCAAATAACAGGCACCCTGATTTGGGCTGAATGATGTAGAACGTAGAAGTTGTAAGTCCTGAGACTCTTGCCCCTCATTCCCCTCTTTCCTTGTAGTATTTTCAGATTTTCTTTGCGTTTTACGATTAGTTGCACGCCATGGAGCCATCTTGGATGTTTTCCTCTTGTACGGCCAAACTGCAGGTCACGTGATTTCCATGTGATCGGCAACGCGTACGCCCCCCTACCGCCTTCCCCGCAAACTAAAATTGCTGGGCCGAGAAAAGAAAGAAACGATTCCTGGCCGATTTTTTCTGTCTGAATAGAAAAAATCGGGTCCAAAGTGAAACTGTCGGCGATCGTTCCCGATGCATTCCTGACGTGTTTTCGATGGTCCGAGATGCATCGGAGATGGACTATCGGCCAAGAATCGGTTTCGGCGGAATACGGCCATAAAGACGTCCTTTCCCGGATAGGTTTCAATAAGAGATTTGTAGTAGCTAATGACTCTTAGACTAATAGCTCCTAGTACTTCCTGAAAGTGTATCATGTTTTATAGCAGCTAAGTTAAAATGAAAATAGGAGACAATGTTATGGTCATGGATATTGTAAATCTCATCAAAATAGAGGTGTCAATACTATATAACCCTTCAATATAGAGCCTTTCTGTCAGCCGTACTTTCAAAATAATGTTACGCTCAATGTGAACTATAATAATCATTTCCTGGACTTTATTATCACACTCTTAGTATTAAAGAGTTCTTCTACATACTGATAACAGTAGGATTACAGTATAGCTTGAAGTGTTTACATCAGAGCATTATCCAGTGAGATTTTCTATCCCAAACTGTCCTGGCTATGAATCTTGTGATGTAATCCTACATAATCAATGGTTTCTTTTTAAGTTTTAATTTAATACATAAATATGTGTCTAAGGAGTGGACGGCTCAAGTCGAAATGGTGGACGTCTCATAGTGAAATTTTATGTCCTAGAAAGTAAGTCCTGAATTGAAAGTATTTAGATTTTCTGTACTTTTACTTATGGATCTGGGGGTATCACTAAGTGATGATATTTATCTATGCCTAGAGTCAAAATACAGTATTCAAATATTCCTACTAGGACAGAAGTTATGAAGGGATGCCCAGAAGTCATTGAATTTAAGATTAATATATCTAATTCTTTTCCCAGATAAATGTGCGCTACCCATCCTCCCACAAACTAACCTGTGTGAAGCATTACAGGGGAGGGGGGAGAGGTGGTAGTATCTCTGTATGTATTTCTTTATCCTCTCTCACATCCTTCCCTATCATTCCCTTGCATACCCCCACCCCTCTTTCTACCCATACTCAGCCTTCCCTCTCATTCACCAATTCTTAAAATCCTTGCCTAGAGAGGGTATGGGATTTTTTAAAAATTAAAGTCAGGTCTTGATAGTTCAGTCTTCAATAAGTCGCTTTCCTTACCTATCAGTCAAGTAACCCTCTAAACAGATAGGATTATGGCCAAAGAGTTTCATACTTTTTCTGATTCAGAAACCTGGAAGGTCTTGTCAGATATTAACGAGTAAAGTTAGTATTGTTTTGTCTGATTCCAGTTTCTGTGATGTGTGAGACATAGTCAACCTACCCAACAGAGAGGAAGGTCAAGATAGTACACAGGGTTGTTTGTGAGGACCTGTAGACCTTTAAATACTTGGAATCGACAGACCAGGTCATAGCTTTGGGTTATTTCAGTCTTACTGTACATACTACTGTTAGCAGCTACAGCACATTGTCTTTTATGCCTTAGCAGTAGAGGTTAGGTTTCTCAAAAGGAGAGACTACTGTAGGTAGCAGGGCAGCAGTATGTGTTATAGGGACACAGTAATATGCACTGCCTATCTACAATTCGGTCTGAGAGTTCAGACTACAATAAATTTTGATGGACATAGGACGGTTCCAAACTTGGAATGAAAAAGGAGAATTTTTTAAGGATAAGATAGTTGCTTTTGTTGAATTATGTTGCTATGGCATAGTGATTTTCATACTAACACAATTTTAACAATGAATAAGGGGGCGGCTTATATGCGAGGATTACCCCCTAGTGTGCCCTTTAAGGGCAGAGCAAAAATTGTTGTCCTGGCCATGGGGACGGCCTTTGAAAAAGTATAGTTTCTAGAGGGCGAGCCTATTTTCAATTCCTATACAAATCCCATATAATGGGCGTGGACTATAGTCAACGCTAGGCCTACCATGGTGTCGACTATAGTTGATGCTAGCCCTCAATGGTTTTAAGCCTATATTTCCTTAAAATGGCCATAATCCAATCACTCCATGTTCACAGTCCGACAAGAAAGGTAGTGCTTCGTCTATACACCAGACGGCGGGACTGCAGTGCAACAGGGGATGTTGACACGAAGGCAGAGACGTGCAGCCCACTGTCCACTATGGTAAAGGATACGAGTCAACTCACTGTCAATGTTTCGGTTTAGTGTCAACTACTGTTCATTCTAGCCGTGGTTAATTGCACGAGTTTTACCCTTAAACTTGAATGCAAAATATGCAAATGACCCATAACCATGGTATAATTAATATTATGTGACATGAATGCCACTGTTTGAGACTGTTTTGAATTTCCTTTTTTTATTATTGTTTTTTTTTTCTATTTATTTTTTTCAGGCAACTAAAGCTGAAACCTTTCCTCAGTTGGCCTGCGCTGTCTACCTGAAAAATGCTAACACTTATGGTGCTCTATGTGGATACATAATTGGATTCTTCTTCCACCTGACTGCTGGAGAACCCCTACTCTCATTCCCACCTCTGATCAAGTATTGGTACTTTGATGAAGCAACTGAGACCCAATGTTTCCCGACTAGGACCTTTGCTCTTATTTCTGCTAACACTGATTCTGATATCAGAGATCACTCATAGATACCTGTCTGAACGTTTTGACATCATACATGCCATTCACAAGATTGATAAAGAGGATCATCCAGATGAAATAAAGAATGTTGACTTTTGGAAATCAGAATATGACAATAGGAAGACGACAGATGGAAAGCTCAACATGGGGTTTCGGCCAGAATTTGTAGTGAGAGCAACAAAAATATGACTTTATTTGGAATTTATGCATAAAGTTCAGAATTCAATCAGGATTTCAAAGATGAGATAGCCTAGTGCACTGAAAACTCGTCAGTGGTGACGCCTTTAGGTCCTCAGGATGACAATACCTAAACCAACGACTTAAAGTGGTCAAATGTACAACTTTAGGTCCTCTAAGTCGTCAGTATGATGACTCTGTATTGTCAGTATTGTCACAATGACGATGTCAGGATGACGACCTAAAGCCGTAAGTTTGACCACCTAGAGTCATTGTTTTAAGTATTGCCAACCTGAGGACCTAAAGATGTCACCATGCACTGACTAGTTTCAGATCTTCCAGGTTTTCAGTGCAGCAAAAGGAGGTGACTTGTGATTAAATACAGTGAGATCATCACTGAATAAGATGCAATCGTAAATTTGATGGCCTGACAATTAACATTTTATTCATAATAAAGTATGATATAACTTTAAGTTACTAAAAGGTTCTAAAAGTTGAATTGATATACTTCGATAAGAAGACAGGCCATATAAACGTATGTGTACATTAATGCAATGTTAACACACTTACCTCATAAATCCTGCAAGAAGGATCGGGAATTCTTTCTGTCCACTGTACTTTCATTTTAAAAAAAAAAGTCTAAAAATAGGAAACATCAAATCAATATATTTATACAAGAAAGGTGCTTATAATTTATGCTTATATATTATGGTTAAGAATTTATTCTAAACCATTCCACATGCGGAGGTTTCATTTTGTAGAGACAAGTATATTTAGGTTGTATATTTCCTACAAAGAGAAACCGAAAGGACACTGCTCTATATGTTTGGCAATTACGTCTGGATGAAAGCCATAAGATTCACAGCCAATTACTATAACCTGCTTTCTGGTGGTGTTGTGCCTTAGGGTAGATTAACCTAAAGACGACCACATACCTTGAGATGTCCACCCAACATATTTGCCAAGAAAAATAGACTTACTCTTGTATCAACATTATGAAATCGTTGATGATCATTGGATCTACCAGTTGGTAATGTTGATTGACTAGCAAACCCAATCTTATGGCTATTTTCTGGGGTGGATGTCCCACGGTATGTGGCCATCTTTAGGTTAATTAATCTACCCTATATGTGATGGGTAAGCTAGATCTCGAGATATTTTTATAGATATGATAGCATACATCAACATACTCTATACACTTGCCTCCTAAAGGTATAATCAATGCCAGGCACTAGTTAAATTGTTTTGGGTACGTGGGCTCAATTTTAGTCGGTTTAGTACTTATACAATATAATATTCTCGCCTATAAGGCACACCCCAACATTATGGAGAAGACGCGCTAAGATGTTGTTGTTGTTGTTGTTGTTGTTGTTATTATTATTATTATTATTATTATTATTATTATTATTATTATTATTAATGTATGACCTGTCTTAAGATCTGGACATGTTGGTAAGACCAGTATGAGTGCTTACGAGATAATGTTAAAATGAAAGGGCTAACAGGCCCAGATTAGAAATGGAGGAAGCTTGCTGTGGAATACTCTACCTGCAGCTTACCTCTATAGATGTGTTTAACAGACACGTTATGGAATTTATATGAGATATATCTGAGATATAGCCTAGAAATAATTCTGAACGCTACAAGGGTGCATTGAAACCATTTTTTCTCAACCTGATGTCAGCAAAGGTAATGGTGTGGACTTACTGTGGCGCAAAACACTACCGCCTCCTGAATGCTGTATATATGCAACGCCTTGTTTATCTAATACACCATGACACTGGCTGGAAAAAAAAAAACTCCACTATATCAGGACACGTGTCTGTCAGTCCATTTATCATCATGTAGCTTGGCAATATAGAACACCAGCCAACCATTTTGCGTGGCTTTGCATTTTAGCTGCCTTGTCATCACAACAAGTTGCAAGTCACTGAAGAATAATGACCCCAAAATAACCTCATGTAACGTATTACTCACTCTCAGCCCCATTTGTAAATGGGCTATAAAGACCACTGTACTGGGTACAGGGCAACCCACATCAGGGCAATGGATTTGTATTGACAGCAACTACCACTGTTTTCCAAAAATAGAAGCAATCTACTGTGAAACCCTTGACCCGGGGTAACAGTGCATGTATACATCAACTCCCTAAAATTAATTTCCATGACCCCAAACATCAATCTCATATTTTTTTCAACATCTACGTCATTACCATCAGTATACAACTGAGCAATTCACTGTAAGCTACAACTTTAGTCTTCTGCAAAAAAGAAATAAGAAGGGGAGTATCTGATATAAGTTTTAGTTGAGTTTGAGTTTAACATTTATTGGCCATGAAACATCATACATGTAAGCTTTTCAGGTATAGCCAGTATAAACAATAACATAAACATAATAAGCGTGGTAGTGTTGGATTTCTTTTTACTAGGTATCCCAATAGACAGATCTCTATCTGTCCCTAACCGGGTAAACACACATATACACACATTTGAAACTGCTGTCACTCATGACTGAAATCACATATCAGATTTATTCTATTATCAGACAGGAAATGAGAGACAGAATGCATATCTATCATGAAAAAAAACCCATCAAATTGGCCCTATCATGATTTCTACCGGCAGCAATGAGGTAGTGAAGTTGGCAAAAATAGTAAAATCGGCCAGGAGAATATTTTTTAAATCGAATTTTATTTCTTTTATTCAAATGTCTGGTACAGCCTTACCATTTATGTCACAGCCATAATCCACCAGTGTAAGTGTGAGATTCAGTGTTTTATTTTGGCATACTGTAAAGGGGGTGTGACAATTAGAAATTGTTTTGAAAAAAAAAACATTTATACACTTTGTCATGAACTTTTAGTATTGTTAGAAGGATAAATTGGTATTGTTAGAAGAATAATTTTGTGCTGTATTCACTGGGCTATTCAGAAGAGCACCAACGGGAAGGCTACGCTATTACAAAAAGTACATTAGTTACCCCAGGTCATTTTCAAATATGTGTGTAAATTATTTAGATGGATAGAACACAATGGGATGTGTTCTATGTCCTTCAGATTTCGAGATGTAGCTGAAGGCACACATTACTTGCTGCTCAATGCTCACTCCAAAGTTGACATTTTCGTTGATATTACAAGAAAAAAAAAGTGAACTCCATATCTTTAAAGGATGAGAGAAGAGCAGGCAGATTGGTCATTGATAGAATCTTGTTTGACCCCCAACAAAGCTACAAATGACCACCCAGGTGAAGTGAACCAGAGTCTAGTATAAAGAAAAAGAGGCTTTCCTGTGACACTTTTTGTGAGGAGACTTAATGATTCCCTTTCTATTTTTAGCCACAGGATCCACTTTCTCACTGTTCCCCCTCCCCCTATTACTGCCCCTGCCCCCCCCCCCTCCCCTCCTGTGAAGACTACTTGAACTAACTGATAATTAAAAAGTTCTCAAACCAAGATAAGTTGACCAATAAACCTTAAGCTTAGATCAAATTCTTTGCATTTTCCCTACTGTAGCTACCTGGGTGGGCGGAGGATATATCAATAGAACTGCGGAGTATGTCTTCACACCAGGATATGGATTTGCATGGACTCAAGGTGTTTGGGGATACTCTGCAAGCATCTTCATAAGTAAATGTAACATAACTCCATAAAAATACAATGGCTATATTCACAATATTGGAGTATTTAGGCGCTATGCCTCCATTCGCAATATTGGAGTATTTAGGAATTCTACTGCATAAACCAATTTTATTCTAGACCAGAATCGGTAAAATTAAATATGAAAAATAGAGTAGCCATTTTCAGAACTCCTGACACCAGGATTTGAACCCTGTCATTAACTTTGGATATCAAGGAAGGAAACGAATGATGCCAGGTGGGCAATAGGCAAAGGTTCAGGAGTATTTGCGACTGACTGAGTGTTATCTCACCACCCAGTCAACAAAAAAACGTTATTTAACGTCAAAAAACCGTTTTTAACGTTTTAAAACGTTTTGCCATGATAAAGAGCCATATGGAAACGTTCTGAAACGTTTTGCAACGTTTTTTGTTGACTGGGCAGGCGCGGCTGAGTCAGTCCCAATACAAGTGAACCTTTGCATTTATTTCATGTTATTTTGGGCATAAATGTTCAATCTCAACATGGGGGAATCAGTCTCCCTGTGGGATTTTTAGGACTAGTTTTGGCCACCAGAGGGCTGTACAGATGTCATGTAAGATGCTTCAGCAGGGGAAAGAAAGTATTTGCTTTCTATTTACCGATTCCCTTGCGTCAGAATAGTAATATATTTTGCAAATTTAATACTGATTGTATTTTTTACTTCGACCATTACAGACTGGAATGCCACAGACTACAGGCTATATGTAGAAAAGTCAAACTACCCACTGATCCTGCCACTGGTCTTTGAATATCTGACCCCACCAGCAGTTTCAATCATTGGACTGGCAACTATTTCTGCTGCTGTTATGTCTTTCTCTTATTCCTCCTTGCTATCCAACTCCTCCTTGTTTGCCTGGAATGTCTATCAACAAGCAAGGAACTTTCTCTTCAAGAGAAGAAATGTAGGTTTGCGTACCTGGGAAAACAATTAGTTATAGAATCTATAATGTGGGGTGATAACTCAGAATTAAGAATTGAAAGAGTATACATGTAGACAATGTAGGTTGAGTGTCACTTAATGTAAACCACTGTAGAAGTCTACACCCAGAAAGAGGAGAGTATAAAAATCAATTTAAAAAACAGTCAATTTACATCAAAGGTAAGTAGAAGAATCAGACTATAAAAGTGATTAGGACTAAATATTCCTTGTTCCATATCTTCTTTGGTACTTCACAAGGAAAACCTATGAAAATAGAAAATAGATTTTCTATCACATCTCACTTACGCGTATGCAGAGGTATGAAATGCAAAATGAATGAATGAATACATTGAGCATGTCTTGAGTTACAAAGTTCAAAATTATGGCTATCAATATTCAATATTAGTAGACTATTCACAATAAGTCATAGACCAGTGAATTGATTATCTTATATAAATTATACAAACTGATGTGCGGCTCTTTTTCTTAAACAGATTTCAAGGGTCAGTCTTGTTTACATCTTTAGTGCTGAGACTTCATGGGGGTTTTCTCATTTACTTGGTACTAACATTGTTTTCAAGCACCTGAAACTGAGACAATGTGGGTGATGCGTGCTGCTATTGTCGTGATTGGTGTCTTGGCTGCAGCGATTGCAATAAAGGTGGAATCCATCTATGTCCTGTGGTTTTTGTCTTCAGCTTTGGTGTACATTATTGTCTTTCCTCAGTTGGTCTGTATTACTACCCGAAAAGTACTAATACCTATTATTCCATTAGTGGATACATTGTTGGATTATTCTTCCGCCTGACTGCTGGAGAACCCCTGCTCTCATTTCCACTTCTGACCAAGTACTGGTACTTTGACAAAGCAACTGGGATCCAATGTTTCCCAATCAGGACCTTTTCGATGCTCTTGGCTCTGCTGACCCAGATTATTGTATCAGAGATCACCCATAGGTTCCTTCATGAAAGTCTTGACTGTATATATTCCATTTATAAAGTGGATAAAGGGGGTATCCAGATGAAGTTAAGAATGTGGAAAATTCGAAATTAGGATATGAAAATGAGAAGATGACTGATGGAAAGCAAAATATGGGGTATCAGTCAGAAGAAGCTGTAGAAAAGGCAACAAAAGTTTTAATTCTTGCCTGAATTCATGAATCATGGATGATGTAGCCTGGTGGCAAAGAAAAAGCTGACTTGTGTTCAAGTAGTATTGAGATCATCATTGATGAATAAAATATGATCATTTATTTCATGGTAAATATGTTGAGATACTGGGCTGCCATAGCTTTAACATTACTACGCCGTATTTGGTGGCTCCTGTGAAATATGTGGGTTGTGTATTTCACACTCATGTCATGTGATTCTTTGATGAAGGCATAGCTTCAAAATCGCGATGTAAACAATAGGTGAGGCTCCACTACGCGATTTTTGCCGAAAATCGGAGCTATTCTCACAAAAGCAGACACAAACACAGATAATAGAGTGGTATTTGTTATTATTTCAAGGTGTAAATAGAAGATTGAGAGAGCTTTTTGTTTATGTGGGGAAGGCTTTGTGTTCAATCTCAGGCACATTTTTGTTGCCAAAAGATGTTTTTGTTTACTAAATCAAGTTGACCTAATGTAAATATTGCAGACTTTCACACTGATGACTCTCTGCAACTCAATATCAGACATGTTTGATTTTTACAGTACAAGACCCTGTGATCTGTGTGACTGCTGTGTTGTTATTTATATTTTGCTGTGTTGATGTTTACATATTGAACTCCCACCCAATCACAGAGTCTGTGCAGGTGCAGGTTAGTTGGTAAATATGGCACACAAGGAGAGAGATCACCCATAAAATAACCCCTGAAATCTCATGTTTACAATTTTGAATCTCATGTTTACAATATAGGAATGTCAACACCCTATACCTTAGGCACTATAGGGATAGCATTAGGTGAGAATGTACCAAAAAATCGTGTAGTGGAGCCTCACCTATAGCGCACGACCGTGAAATAAGGTGAAAACCATGAAATAAATGCAAAGGAGCACTCGTGGTAGTCTGTGTGAGGGTTATCACATGCGCAGTTGGTATGCCTTATCACCTTCAGAGTCTTACATATATATGACAGATGAACGGGGTATTTTATTTAATGATAATTAAAACCATGATAAAGTGAATCAACATACATGTGCATCTACTTGCCTTATAAAGGTACAATTTGTGTCATGCACTACTTAAATTAGTATATGTACGTGGAAGCAAAATTTGACCATTTCTTACCCCCCCCCCTCCCTCCTCCCTTATCATGTTTTTTGCCAATTTTGCAATGCTTAAACCCTTCCAGGGCAGAGCAAAAATGGTTGCCCTGGCCATGATGACGGCCCCTGAAAAAGTATAGTGCCTAGAGGACGAGCTGATTTTCAATTCCTATACAAATCCTATATAATTGGTGTCCACTATAGTCGATGCTAGGCCTACCATGGTGTCGACTATAGTCTATGCTAGCCCTCAATGGGTATATGAAAAATTAATTACGTCATGACGGGCCAGACCCCCCCACCTCCCCACCTCCAGCATCATGTCGTTTGTGGATGGCCCCTTGTTCATAGCAACGTTGCTTATTCATCCATTGATTTAGGTTCGTTCTGTCATTGTGAAGCAAAATTCATCAAACCTTGGATTGTTCACCCACTAATAGGAAATATATGATCTGGGTTTAGACCATCATGAGACAGGTTATAGCTTTACCCTACGGATGATGTATCACTGCAATGGTAATCCTACTCAGTGCGAGAGGAAGAGCGGGTTAGGATATTTTGGTTCATGTGCTTGCCTGATGAGCCAATGTACTGGTGTAAAGCTTCCATCCTGGGGATTATGGCTAAACACCTCTAATTAAAATATGTGATGATTACTTCAGCCTCTTCACCAGGAGGTAGCAACACTTGCCGTAGACTGAACCATTGTAAAAAATACATATTCTTTAAATAAGGGAGTGATCAATTTGAGTGGGGTGTTTCAGAATTTTTTTAACCCCTTGACTGGGGGGTCAGAATTTTTCAACACCTCTGATGGGGGGTCAAAATAATTTCACCTGTTTTCAGTGGAAAACCCCGCGGGTTACTATAGGCTAAAAGGGGATGTTCGCGCACGATTTTTGTCCCTTATGGGGGGTCGAAAGGGGGGTCGAAATTTTTTTCGCGCATCTGCATGCAAACCCACCAGCCCCCCCTGTTATTTAAAAGTGATCGCTCCCTAACAAAAAAAAAACACATTTCTGGCAAATTGACCAGGCCTTAACACGAGGATATATGGTACTGCGGGACGCGTTCAGACCAACCAACGGCTGCCGGGCACCGAGGTGTGTGTACCGATCATGTACACACACAATGGCAGGCTTCGGGTCCCAGGGAGGGGGAACAATTTTGGTTTTAAACTTGAATTTATTGATTTTTTATTGATTATCTATTGATTATCATGTAATAAAATAAGTAGTTAATGGATATGTCATGACTTGTGACTGTTATGCATGTTATTGTTGGATAACAGTCACGCTCATGACATATCCATTAGTTATTTGTTCACTAAAACTGTTAGATTCTAAACTTAAAACTGCAACCATTATCATCTCTCGCCAGTCATATAGTTATAGACACAGTAAGATAATGGTAATGCTTTAGAAACGGTGCAGTTATAAGCCTACAATCACTATTAAAACTGCTATCATATCTCCTTATGACCGGTTGTAAACATTACCTGCTTCTGAAACACCCGACAGAGGGTGTGAATGCAGTCCAGACCAGTTGGGTGTTTTACAAGGCATCCATAGTTGTTACCAGTCATAGAAAAATATTATTGTGATTTTAAGAGTGGTCATAGGCTTATGACTGATGGTGTTTCTCGAAGGGCTCTATCATCTTTAATAATATTTCCAGTCATAGTTTGCTACCTATTTAGAAACACTTATCAGTTGTAACTACATACTCATGATTGGTTTAGTTATAAGTTTCAGTTGTAAGTTTATCATCGATAAAAAGTTATAGTTTCAGTCATAGGAGGTAGGACACCAGTGTAAAACTGGGAAAATACCTCTCTGTTGTCATTCTTAACAGGGGAAACTGGCCCTCTGACGTCATTTGAAGGTGTGTTAATCTGCAAAAGTTACAACTGGTTATAATGCATGGTTATCACATTACTATAGGGTAAAAGGACATGTTCCCATGCGATGTTTTGCCCTACAGGGGGGGGAATAAACTTTTTTACTCTCAAGGGGAATGGCAATTTTGACCCATCCGGTGGTGTTACGAGTATTGAATCAGTGAGCATCATGCCACCTGCTGGTTTATACAGGTACCTTCCTGACGACAGGTGTTATAGGCAGCGGCTGATCCAGCAGGGAGGGGCTAGGGGGCATGTACCCCCCTAGACCCCCGGAAAATGGGCCAACAATGGGACTCCTAACTGAAAGAAATCGGGTCCGGGATCCCTGCTGTGCCCCCTAGACCCAATTTACCTAGGTTTACCTCCCTCCTACACCACCCCTTCTGGATCCACCCCTGGTAACAACCACCACCTGTGTCACAACATACATGCAGGCAGCCATAGCCATGTCACGATAGTGAGCATTTGGAAATTCTTTTCTCTGTATTTGTCATCACATACCCAAGTCCAAATGTACACATGTGTCTGTTATCATTATAAAGGTTTAATGGGCATCCACATGCAAACCTACTGCCCCCTATGTTCTTAAAAAAATGATCACTCCCTTGCTACTTTTAGCTAAGATTACAATTACTTAGACTGGTATGTGCCACGATCCATCCACTCTACCCCAAAGTACACTATTTGACAGCAGTTTGTGACCTGGTCAAATCATGTTTCAACATTGAAAAAATATGTCAAATTTAACCAGAAAATGCCCATAACATGTAGGAACCGTGTATGACATGATAGCATTTTGAAAAATTACATTTGCATACATTTTTGATAAACATGACCATCCAATACCTCCACACATTTTGACCCATAGAAACACTGAAAAGCAGTCATAAGACCAGTTGTAAAAGGTTATGACTGCAGTCACAAACCAGTTATATCTCCTTGTGAAACAGATAGGTATCCTCAGTCATATCCTACTTCTGACTGACTGGAGATAATAACGGTCATTACTTTACTACCAGCCCTCTCCAGTCATAGAAACAGAAAATTTATGAGTACTATTATCTTTGCCTTGTGAAACACTCAACTGGCGTCCAGGGCACCAGTGTGGTGTTTCAGAAGGAAATAATGTCTACAACCAGTTGTAGGGAGATGTTATTGCAGTTTTAATAGTGATCGTAGGCTTAAAACCAGGCTTAAAACCGCAGGTGTTTCTAAACGATATTATCATGTTACCTAGTTTATAACTTAAAATAAGTGCTATAGCTAATGTTGTTTTGAAACAGACAGCGTTGTAAGTCCCCACATGTTGTAGACTGTAACTTCCACTATAACTCTGGTTGTAAGTTATAGTTTCAATTGTAAAAGGCAGGAAACCAGTGTAATTTGTGGGAAACCCCTATTATATGTCATATTTAGTAGGGAAATCCATCTATGCCATGTGATATTATATGCCTGCTGATACAAATACATGTATAAAAACTTACTATGCAGATCATAACATATAGTCCAAGGGTGGGGGGTTAGTAGTGGCAGCTATTGGTGTACATGACCAGGAAGTCATTTCCCAGACACTAAGTTTTGGGCTCTCCCAAATCGTACTAGGCTGACTTGGATCGGAAGAGAATTCTTGAGTATACAGGGTCAATCACTAAGACTTGTGCATATATAGAGAGAAAAGCCATGCACTTGTATAGGCAATCATAGGTACTATAGGACTACCCCACACTACGATTGGACTGGATTGTAGGTGGTGTTCATGGTGGGAAAACTCAATTCATAGCTCTTGAGAAATTACTAGCAGGCCGGCAATCAGTCTCTCTCTAATTGTGCAGGGGGGGGGGGGGTGGCAGAGCTCATATGTGCAACATCTGTGTGTGCTCTGTATCTCCTAATTATATGTAGGTACAGAACACAGGTGATTTTTCAGTCTTGGGGTGGAGGGGGCTGGGAATGGCATGGGGAGGGGGATGAAGCAGGGGGAGAGTAGTACTGGTCTGCAGGTCTTGAAACGTGAACCATAGCTGTAACATTAGCTACAGATCACACTCAATAACCTACTATAATTTTCCACTATAGTAACTGCACTATAGCAGTAACCTGTTGTAGTTGAGTGACCTTTTACTAACCATAAGATGAATAAGTCCTTTTTCTTCACTTGAAGGCATCAAATTACATATAAACAAATAAAAAATGAAGTATAACATACACTCATCAAGCAGAATAGATAGCAATTTTTCTCCTCCCTGAAGACCTGATATTTCTTGTTTCATGTGAACCAAATAGGTCCACACAGATCAGCCTCTAGAAACAGCCAAGGCCAGTCGCAGACCAGTCATAAGTATTTATAACTGTAGTTATACCTTTAGTTTGTTCTGAAACACCTAAAGACCAGTGAGAGATAAGAATGGTTGTAGTTGTAAGTTTAGCAGCCTGCAGTTTAGAAACAGATATTTAATGTTCATTATCATGTCCGGCTTCTGAAACACCCCACAGGTAGGGGAGAAGTCCTGACCAAAGCCAGGAATCCCTTGCAAGCCCCCCACCCCCAAGTCCAGTTCAGGGCAATGGGGATGAGGACCATCGCCAACAGCATCATACATTCTTTTTATCAATAGCGGCTCAGAGATTTTTTCGGAGATTAGAAAGTAAAAGTTTATTCCTTTGACGAAAATTTAAAACTAGGAAAGTGTTGTCTAACTAATGCTAGCTGTATTTCTGACACCGTGGATGGTAATGTGATAGCATATCAAAATTTCTGACAGATTTTCCCGAATAACAACTTTAGGGTTCGACTAATATTTAGGATTGGTTGGAACACCTCAACACAACTTTTCTTGACTAGATGTCGAATAGATCTAAGGTTTCTAACTACATGTATTCTATTATAGACAGGGCAAAATCTCTAATCCACTAACCATGATGGTTGTCTTATGTTCAATGGGTGGTTCCTACTCAGGTTTTTTCCCAGAGAATCCGAATCTGCTTGGAGCCATTCTGGATTTTGCATATTAAGACCCCTACTTTGCATATTTAATTACATAGGCAAAATTACCTGGTTCTAGCATTACATGATTTTATCATTTTGAAAATTTTCATATCAGCCTGATTAGCATAATTTATGCAAGACCATTATCTATTCGTTCTGTCTTGTATATATATGCAGATAAGAATTTCTTAGATTTTGCAAATGTATCTCATAGGAATAAGATTACACAATTACCTTGCCTTCTGCGTTGTACCCAATTAGTAGAACTTAAGTACATCCAAGTGATTAATTGGATTATTTCAATCATTATCCTCATATGTCTGATAATTATTAGAGGGCCCATTATAAGCATGATAGCCATGATAAGATTCATTGTATATACACATCACACACTTTTCGCATATTGGAGAAAGTATCAAAGATGTGGTAGATTCAACAGAACAATGACCTTATATATAGCTACTTGTATAGTGGGTGGGTGCATACTTCCACCTGGTGAGTGAGTCCAGTACTAGTCCTTGTTGAACATAATTAATACTGTGATGAGAATTGGTCACATCTTTAGGTTGTCCATCAGGACCTGGCAAGGCAATCTAACCTAAGCTTGTATTCTCAGGCAAATCCTTCTCTGACATAGTGGGATATTGGGATAGCTGGCCGGGACTACTTTCACCATTCCCCCAGCACTGCTGTTTAGGAATAAAAATCTTGTCAGATACAGGTCACACCTTACCCACAATCCCACTGCACCAGTGAGGGAATTAGGTCATTCGGAGTTGGGGCCGGCTTGCTGGCAAGGCTGACAAAGGGCCTACCTAACGAGACTTCTCTATGGGACTCTTATGGCTGTGGTCTGTGGTAGGACCAAGGCATCAATTTTACCATTCATCTCACCCTATGGACACCATCATCCAATGTAATTTATTTTGGTGACAATGTACCCACTACCTCCTGTTCTAAGGACAAGACTAGGTTTTATGGACTTTAATGACATTTTCAAAGAGATGAGTCTGGCCTCATCCTGTAGGTTTCAATAATACCATTAACAGAGACCCTAACCTGCCTTGATCACCTCATAAAATTGGGGCCCACCAGGTTCTTATAGACAAAGTATACCAGGATCAACAATGCATACTTTTCTTAATATGCAGATCTAACAGATTGTATACTTGATGAAAAATCATTATCTATTCACTCCTCCAGGCATGATTTTAGTTGAAAAAGCATGGCTAGCAACCCTATTGTAGCTCTATCACAATACATCAAGGAACTTCTAGTATGAGAAACACTGAACCCTTTAATGATTCATGATGACTGTCTTATCAGAATTATATAGAAAACCTTTGGTAAACAAATGTCTCCCAACACACCAGGTGTTCAAGTATTGTATCTTGTTGTTGTTGTTGAAAAAGGTTTATTGGTCCAATTATGTCTACAAGTAGATCTCGTCCAACATAAAGCCAAAATATCATAATCAGACACATATAAAGACATCCATTCTGTGGATAAAAGGGAACTGTCATGTTTTGTTGTCTATGATTTAAAGCTGGTTGTAGGTGGAGGCAGTTATATATTTTGCCTTCTCCTCTAGTTGATTTGTGAGTGGTACTTATTGTTTTCAGTAGTCTCATACAGTCTTTGTGAAAACTCGTGGGACATCAGCTATAGCTGATTGAATGACTCCCAGACCAAATGTCTGGCTGTGTTCCCCAGACCTTGGGCTACATGCCATTTTTTACTGCATTCAAATCGGACCATTATTAAGGTTTTTACAGTGTAAAACAAAAAGCATTAACATTTTATGATTTTTTTCTTTGAATTTTATGAATCCTAATGGATTTTATGATAGTGTAGGGGCCGGTATCGTCGTATATATATTAGTGCCGTTCATCCGAGAGACGTGTTCGTGTGGTGCCTGTTCCTTCTATGCCAGCTAGGTGTCGCTTTGTGATACCCCGTTGGTACAAGAGGGGGCGGCACCATGCCTCGCGTCCAGCTCCTACTAAGGAGCCGGACGAGCGGCAGAAGGTGACTGGACCTAGTCCAGTCCAGACGCGCAGTTTAACCTGTAGACTAGAGTGCAATAAAGTCCTACCCGAGAGGTAGGGGTTTCTGGGGCTTTGCCCAACCCGAACTACTCGTGTTGTGTTGGTATTTCTAGTGGTAAGCGAGCCAAAGAGCCACCCAACATATAAGGCAATACGAACCATTACACTGGTGCCGTGACCAGTTGGTTCGGGGGTGGTGCGCGGCCACATTGGCCGAAAGCCTCGGGAAACCCGAAGCGGATCCCCCCAGCCCCGGGCTAGAGGGATTCGAAGAGGATGACTTCACATCCCAGCATCTGTTGTTAGACTGGAAACCCAGTCAACAACAAATGTATAATCCAGCGGGTGTCCGAACTGTTTCCTCGACACCTGTTCTGAGGGACGGTGCCACGGGTGATGGTATCGTAAACTTGTATCCGGGTACACCCCAAATGGGAGTACTGGATACGGGATTGTTCAAGGGAATAATAAAACCCTCAACTTTAGACCTGAGTGATTGGTCCCAAGCAATGACTAGCAGACGCCAGCTGTGTCCTATTGTACCAGCAGGCTCGGCTAGTAACTTGGGTAAGCCAGTGGCACCGAGCCCTGGAAAACGTACTGCGACCCCCCCAGAAGCAGAACCAGATGGTCCAAACGAGGTACCCCCATTAATGACATCGTCGGACCATGACAGCGACGATGGCAAAGCCATAAGGGACGCAATAGTCCCAAGCGTGAATGCGAAGAATAAGCCTAAGAGTACTGAACCGAAAAGCTCGGAAAGGCATCACCTAGGCCGATCGCTAGACGAAGGCTTGTCTGACTCCATGTTTAATCCTGGAGGCAGTCGCAGGTCTATATACGGACGTCGGATGGGCCCCGGGTATAAAACTACCCCGGCCTATTTGAAAGCCAAGGAACAGGTAGAGTTACAAGCTAAGCGGCAACATGAACAATTCATGGCGGCCCAATTAAAAATAGAAGAGGAAACTAAGTCTCGGATCGGAAAATTACGTTCCGATGAGCAGGAGGCGATTCTAAAAGAATCTGACCTAAAGTATCGTCTAACTTCGGCAACCCATCGTTTGGAAAGGAAGGAGAGAGACGAACGTGAGAAAGAAAAAAGATTGGCTGAGTTAGAACTCGAAGAAGCCAATAAACTTAGAGCAATCGAAAAGGCTAGAGCCGAAGAAGTTGCTAAGGCCCGGGATGTAAACAGATTACAATCCGAGTTGCATGCTATGGAGGAGAAGCTAAAGAAACTTCAACTCCGAAAGGCGGAGACAGAGGCCAAAATGGTCTCGGAACAAGCCGAGATAAGGAAGGAGACCAACGAGTACCAAAGGTCTCAGAAAGAAAAAGGTGAAAAGTACCGCTTATTAAAGGATACTTTTAAGCGAGAGGCTTTAGCCGCTCAGGAAGAACGAAACCGAGCTGTGTCGGAAAATGAAAAGATTCGATCCGAAATCTTAGCAGAAAACGCACAGCTGAGGGAGGAACAGCGAAACCTGACCACAGATCTAGCTACCCTCACAATAAATAAGTCTGCCATGGAGAGTTATTTACAAGAGCAGGAGCAAGCGAATGCCCCTCCGGCGAGTAAGGACACAAACCCGAACTCGACTTTCGTTAAACAGGGCGACCCGGTCTCCTGTTCTACGCCGAAGCATCCGCCGTATAATCCTTTTGTCAATGATAATGCGACGCGGAATGTAGATCAAGGGGGAGTTTATATTAGAACCCAAGATAAACATGGCCGAACTAGTAGAGTCCGGATAAGTGAAGTCCCCATAGTCCACAATTTGGACCCGGACTATGTACCACGGGAAGCCTCTGACAGTAGTGCAGAGACTAACGGATTCCACATACATGTGGATCCGAGTGACAGTGTGGGGTTGGGAGCTGGTAATGACAGCAACCAACCCAATCCATCAAACGATGGCAGTCATCCGACGGGTAACCAGCCTTCAAGCGGCGGTTATCAAAGCACACAAGGAGGGGGCGGTACCCCGGGTCCCACAGGCTACAGTGGTACCTCGGGTCCCGGCCCTAACCAGGGTGGCGCGGGTTATACGAACCACAGTGTGCCACAGTGGACGTATACGCAGCCACCACCACCACCTCCACCGGGCAATACGAGCTTCTGTGGTGTAGGGGGCAACCGAACCTTGAATGAAACAAAGGCGGTTGAATGGAGCAAACAGCAATGCACTAGATTGATGTATGCTCATAATTCTGCCCGAAGGGTAGCAGTTATTCCAAAAGAATATGACGGTACTCGACCTTGGAAAGAGTGGTTTGAAGACTTCATCGATGTGATGAATTGTAATGGGTGGACCCCATACGAGGCCAAGCCACATCTGGTAAGATGTTTGAAGGGCGGCCCAGGTCGCATGGCTGTAGAGCAATGGCGGACCTGGTATGGTCTCGTTGGAAGTTTTGAGCAGTTGGTAGAATCTGCTAGTGGACTGTTATGCAACATGGTCAAGGAGGACCCGATGGTCCGTTTCAAGAAACGTACACAGAAGCCTAACGAAGCTTTCCAAGCATACGGTATGGAGCTCCATGCCCTGCTAAGCAAGGCCAGACCCGGTACTGAAAACCAGGACTGGTATATGGACGATTTGATCACACAATTCGTCAAGGGTCTGAGAGACCAAGACGAGCAGATTGCTGCCAGGGATGCCTGGAAAGAAGGCGTAACGCTTCACGACATATTTAATGGTATAGATATGGCCGTGAAGAAGCGAACGATGTTAGCCGGAGACATACCGAATGCCAGCAGTTCGGCTCCCCTGGTGTCAGTAGTCCAGCAGTCTGGGGCACAAGTCCCCTCAGACGATTTCGAATTGATTGAAATCGAACAGGAGGACGGAACCTTCTGTTCGGTTCAATTAAGGAAGAATACTACGGGTAGGAAGTACATTCCAAGGAAAGCTCTCAGTAAGCCAAGGGACTCTAGACCACCACCCGAGGTCAAGAGTGACCCGAAGGCCAGTGAGAAGGCATCCAAACCTATCGTAAGCGCCGATAAAGTGAAGGGTCAGTCCCCGGACATGACCAAACTTATGGAGGACATGTGTAAGAAAATTACAGATGCCATCCAAGCCAGTCGGCAGAGACCCCGAGTGGATCGCCGAACTGTAAAGTGTTTCAGGTGCCAGCGCATGGGACACTATTCATCTGAGTGTACCGCTGCTAAACCGGTAATGGCTGCCTTCTATGAAGCCGAAGACAATGGCGAAGGAAGGGAGAACACTACGGATTCCACTGACGTGGAAAACTAGTGGGGGTTGTATCAACGGCATCTGATACGACCCCAAGGAAGAACGAATGCCAAAATGCTACCGGGGGTAACCCGGTGGAAGGTTTCGAATCAATTACACCTGGAGGCCGGGTGGCCGGGGGTGCGCACCCCTGCACCTTGGCCGGGGCCGGGGACCCTAGTGTTTGTATGTATGAGAGTGAATATATAGAGGCGAGTAGCCACACTAGGGGAGAGGAAGGATGGATCAAAGAGTTGATCCGAGTGTGTGGGACACGCCTTCCCCCAAGTCATCCGTGTCTGGAATTCCTGAGAGGACTCGGATTGAATCTTGGTGATTCGGGGGACTTTCGCCAGTTTACCAGTAACCCCTCACCCTTAGGGGGGAGACGGTGGTATGTACCCATATCTGTGGAAGGCCGGGTAGGAGAATTCTTGGTGGATACCGGAGCTAGCCACTCCTGTGTGTCCAAAAGGTTTTTCGACTCGGTGGCCAGCAGCCATGAGAACCTCAAAACGGGGGTAAATGCTAGCACGGCGGACGGAAGCAGCATGCATACATTTGGTAGGACGTTTATGCCTATCCGTATAGGAGGCAAAGAATTTGTTCTTTCGCCAACTATAGCAGAGGTTAGTGATGACGGAATCCTCGGACTGGATTTTGCAAGCTTATACGGGGCCGTCTTGGACCCGAGGGACGGTATGATGAGTATACGGAACCCGTATGGCTTGCATGTCCAATGCGTATTGAGACAGGTGTCTTCGGTCGCATCAGTGATACATACGGTGAAGATCCCACCGGGTACCACTTGCGATGTCCTTTGTGGCGGGTCCATGGCTCAAAGGGATGAAACTGGAGTCTATGAACCCGATACGGTGTATTTGTCGAGCGTCGGGTTAGACTCAGTGGATACATTAGTGGCTAATGCAGCTTGGACTGTATTACCCATGACTAACCGAAGTGGTTCAGTAGTCTATTTGAGGCGAGGTGACTGTATTGGGAGAATGAGCTCGGTAGAACATGTCGCCGAGGCCAAATTCAATAAACCACTGAACCCTGTTAGTAAGCATCCTTTGGATGAAGAATTCCAAAAGCTGATTGATCAGTCTGATTTAGAAAATACGGAGGATAAGGATTGCCTGGCGAAACTCCTACAGAAGTACGAGAGTGCTTTCGGTAGGGAGGGGGGACCGGTGGGTAGATCCGATAAGGTGTTGCACACCATAGATGTGGGCAACGAGAAACCTTTTAAAATTCCGTATCGTAGACTTCCTCTAAAGAAGAAGTTGATTTGCGAAGAGGAAATACAAAAACAGTTAGACCTAGGGGTAATCGTGCCCAGCTCGAGTCCCTGGTCCAGCCCTGTTTGTATGACCACTAAGAAAGACGGTACAATCCGCTTTTGTGTCGACTACCGGAAACTGAATGGTATAACTAAGAAGAACTCGTATCCTTTACCAAGGATAGACGAGACTTTAGATAGCTTGGGCGGAAACCAATGGTTCTGTACCTTGGATTTACAGTCCGGGTATTGGCAAATACCGATGCACCCCGATGACAAGGAGAAGACAGCATTCTCCAGTCATATGGGGCTATTCGAGTATAATGTCTTACCCTTCGGATTGTGTAACGCCCCCGCTACATTCGAGGCTATGATGGAATCCTTACTGAGTGATCTTTTGTGGAAGAAATGCCTGGTTTACTTGGATGATGTGGTCGTGTTCGGCAAATCGTTCAAGCAATGCCTGGCGAATCTGCAATTGGTCCTCGACCGGATACTATCAAACGGTCTTAAACTTAAATCCAAGAAGTGTAATTTGTTTAAGAAAACCATTACATACTTGGGAAGGATCATTACTCCTAACGGAGTGAGTGCGGATCCGGAAAAATTAGAAGCTGTAGAAAATTGGGAAAGACCTACGAGTGCTAAGGAGGTGAGATCATTTTTAGGATTCTGTTCCTATTATCGTGATTTCATACCAAATTACTCTCGTGTGAGCTTCCCCATGCAGTGTTTAGCTCACTGGACTCCGGGTAGGGCACGGGACCCTTTCCCATGGACCAGCGAGCAAGAAGAATCTTTTAATAAAATAAAAGATTTGTTTAGGAATACACCCGTGTTGAAATATCCCACTCCCGAGGGACATTTCATCTTAGACACCGATGCGAGCAATGATGCAATTGGGGCAGCTCTCTCTCAGGTCCAAGGGGGAGTCGAAGTGCCAATAGCATTTGCTAGCAACACGTTAAGCAAGACACAGCGAAACTATTGTACCACCAAGCGAGAACTCCTCGCTGTGGTGGTGTATACGAAGAAGTTCAAGCATTTCCTTTGGGGAAGTGACTTTACCTTAAGAACCGACCATTCGTCTCTTAGGTGGCTCCTTAATTTTAAGGACGCCGAGGGGATGATAGGACGATGGTTAGCTCACATATCCGAATTCGGATTAGAGCATAAACAAATAGAGCACCGACCCGGTACTAAACATATCAATGCGGATGCCCTGTCGAGACGACCCATCCGAAGGTGCCAAAATGCCACTTGTGATGACTGCGGAGCCCACAACGCTGTGGTAGCTGGGTTGGTATTTAATCATACCACCCCCCGTATCCCCTGGGAGGAGGCTGTGTGTAGCTATCTTGATTGGTCCCCGGAGACCATAAAGAAGTTCCAACAGTCGGATCCCACCACTGCGCGCATAATGGAATACCTACGGTCAGGTATTAAACCGGCAAGGCCGCTAGTATCCCTAGAAGATAGGGAGGCGAGGCGGTTGCTAGCCCAATGGACCGAGCTAGAGATCCGAGACGGCATACTGTGCAGGTGGAAGACAACTCCCACCAACGGTAAGCTGTTGCAAATAGTGATTCCCACCCCGATGAGGAGGGATATCATGTATTATTGCCATGGCCATCAAACAAGTGGCCATTTCGGTAAGAAAAGGTCAATAGAGCGCCTACAAAGGCGTTACTACTGGCCCGGTATGAGAGGCGACCTGCTTCGGTGGATCGCCACTTGCCCGGATTGCTGTAAAAACAAGCTGGGACCCGGCCTGGGTAAGCAACCCCTATCCCAGGAATTGTTTGGTATCAGATTCGCTCGAGTGGCGATAGATATTATCAGTGGAATTAAAACAACGCCCCGAGATAATACTTGTATGATGGTCGTAACCGACTATTATACCAAGTACACTCGGGTGTTCCCCCTTCCTAACCACAAAGCCGCCAGGTGTGCGGAGGCATTTGTGAAAGGCTGGGTGCTACATTTGGGTGTTCCCCTTATGATGCACAGCGAGCAAGGAAGGGAGTTCGAGTCGGAGCTATGGCAGGAAATGTGTCATTACCTAGCCATTTGCAAGACCCGAACAAACCCATACCGACCACAGTCGGATGGGCAGGTAGAGCGTTTCAACAGAACCCTAATACAAGTGCTAAAGCCCCTGGTCAATACCCACCAGGACGACTGGGATGAACAGTGTGAGTTTGTGGTACATGCCTACAACAACACTGTCCATTCATCCACTAATTGCACTCCCAACTTGCTAGTGTTCGGAGAGGACATCATAATGCCCGCCGACTTAGTGTATGGAGTGGTTGGTATAGACCCGGAGGCGCCCTGCACTGTGTTGTTTGTGGAGTCATTAAGGGACAGGTTCAAACAGGCATACGAGGCCGTTCGTAAAGAACTGCTGAAGAGTGCGAAGTGGCAGAAGGTGGGTTATGACACCAATGCTAAACGAACTCGTTTTAATGTAGGAGACAAAGTCCTAAGGTATTATGAGCCGCTGGAGAAGCTGAAGCTCGTAACGCCTTGGGAAGGTCCGTTTAAAATAATTCGTGTCATCTCCGAATCCACGGTGATGATGGAGGACTGCCTAACTGGTAGGAAATGGAAGACAAATGTCGGAAAACTTCGGCCCTGGAAGGGACGCGAAGAGGCGGAGAGGGAGTTCGGCTACAAACCACCTGTATCTGTCCCTAGTGGACCGAGCGTGGTAGTACCGACGAAACGCCCTAGAGGCCGGCCGAGAAAGACGCCGGGAGACGAGGGTATGGTGAAAAAGAAGACGAAGGCCAGGAAACGACCTAATCGTAAGAAAAGGAAAAGTGTCTCGCTGAGTGAAGGCATTACGTATGGGAAGGTGCCCGCAGTGGCTAAGCGGAATCCGGAAAGGGCCGTACATAAAGCCGGGAAAAATAAAAGGCTAACCGAAGGCGTTAGACGCAGTCCCCGGTTGAGGTCTGCCGTAACCTAACTCAGTACACAACGAGCTGCTGCGTGTTGTCCGCCATAGGCGGGTAACATACGTTCCACGGCTGGAGATGTCGAACGTGCCCTCCCCGGGGAGCTGTATCCCGTGAGCGGCGGTCGGATTAACCGGTACATTCGCTTTGAAGCGTTGTATAAACCGCCAAACTCCAGCAGATAGCACTCGGGTGGTAGGCCACGTCTCGCATGTCGAGTCGAATGTTAGTTCGGATCTAGTTCCCTAGGTGGCGCCGCGGGTGCGGCGGGAAAGCTTGGAACTAGGTCACCGGATAGCCACGGCGGGATCTCGCGAGGCGAGATGCGTGACGTCATACTGGTCATAACTAGAGCGGACTCGTGGTGGTTAGACGCCACCCGTTTTTGCTCTAGTTAGTGTTGGCAGTTTACAGGCCCCTAGCTGTTGGTTAGCTTGCCTAACATCAACCTTTTGTTGGACGAATCCTTCGGGAGGAGTCCAACACAGACGCCAATTCGATTGGAAGTCGCCCTCAGTGCCATGGCACAGGGGACGATTGACGCCGCGCGTCAAACTGCCAACGTCCTGTTGGAACTAGGCGAGGACCCGAAGGTCCCGTCTCGGGTCGAGGAATCTGGGGGACCTACCGTAGTGGCCCGTTTTAGCGCAGGTTCTCAAATTAGCGCAGGTCTCGTTTTAGCGCAGGGTAAAGGGAGGTTTTAAAATTTGATTTTCCATACATTTATATACTTCAAATAACCGCAGGTCTCATATAAACGCAGGCCAAGTCATAGACTGAAATATATTACCACAGGTGCGCTAAAACGGGCCACTACGGTACATCCCCATGCACGCCTCCATGTTCGGATGCGGACCATTGGCGGTGGAGCAGGGCGTGCCCGAGCCCATACCAGATGATTTCAAGACTCTGGTAATGGACTCGTGCAGTGACGAGTTGGCTGACAATATGCCAGTCTCTTGGCTTCGCAACTACCTGAAGTTAGCGGAGAAGATGGCGGTCAACGAGAGTCTGGCCCGAGCTGTGTTGATCTCCGAGGGCATCACCCGAAAGGCCTCGGAGTTAAGGGAGTCTGAATCCGACATGGATACAGACTCCACAGTCACCTTGTCGTTGGTGGAAACCGACCGGGTCAAGCGATTGACCCGTAAACCTGCGCCTAAGGGTCCTCTCACCGAGAGCGATCTGGAGGCTGAGGATGTCCGCATCGCCGTCGAGAGGTCCACAACCGAGACCGACCCAGCTGCCGACATCCCGGAGGCACCTGGCGAGATCTCGGAAGAGGACATCTCGCGCCAGCAGGCTGCTGTGGAGGCAAAGCGAGCCGAGCTTGCCAAGCAGCAGAAGGAGCTCACCGCAGCTCGCCGGGCCCATCGCAAGCAGCAGGCCCAACAGAAAGCCAAGGTCTCTTCCGACTCTGACTCCCCGGTCAGCGGAAGGAGGAGCCCTCGTACAGAGGACAGGAATCCACGGGAGTTGGATTCCAGTCCTGAGATGCCGGCGCAGCCCACCAAGGTTCAGCGCCGGAAGAAGAAGAGCGGAGCGAAAGCGTCTCCGGCCGAGCCCACGCCCCCCACCAAGCCGAGGGGTAAGGGTCAGCCGAAGGCGCCCGCTTCCACCACCACACCCTCAACCACCACAGTAGCCACCTCGGCTGTAGCTTCCACTGCCAGCACCAGCGGAAAAAGCGCCAAATCCTCGGCCAAGGCTTCGGCTGGTACCACCACCACCAGCCGAGCGAGCAGGGGAGCTGGTATCTACACGGACAGTGAGGATAGCGACAGCGATCCAGAACTGCCCGAGTCGGCCAAATCTGATTTGGAGTCCGTGACAACGTGGGAAGAGATGACCACGGATGTCCCGAAGGACGACAATCAGAAATGGATGTGGAAGAATGCAGCCGAGGGGTTCAAAGAACGGACTCCTCGCTGCTTCGCGGACTGTGCCTATGACACGGTCCACTACATGTGTCCCGGCGCCGTCAATAAGGACGGTGATAGCGTTGACGAGGAATGGATGAAGTCCGGCCCCTCGGATACGCCTGTAGGTAAATTCTACCTCATTTGGATTGATCAGCTGAAATCCAAATTGGGGTCGATTTACAGCTACGAGGCCCGGACGAAAGTTCAGTGGGCAATGACCCAATGGGGACCAACCGGCAGCCGCCGACGGTGCCCATTCGAGTCATGCCAGCTGGCTCTCACGGGTGAGAAGATGTTCGAGACGAAGCCTCGCTTCGCTCGCCACATTGTTGAACATCACATGCACCACAAGCCTGTGATGATGTGTGTGCTTGGGGACCGCCCGAGCAAACATTGTGATGGCTCGTTCAGCACTCACCGGCGCCGAGACATGGCTCTGCACTTGCAGAAGGCCCATGGCATCGGCCTGGAGAAAACCAGGAAACGAGCCATCAAGTGCTTCAACGAGCTCCTAGCTAACTGGGCCTCGTTGAGCGCTAAAGACGTCAAGGAGCAGGCATTCGAGACCGGATTCTGCTCATGGAAGAGCGGCAACTTGTTGACCTTCTTCCAAATCAACTTCTCGTCCACGAAATTCGGGATGCCCAGTGAGGTGCACCTGAAGGTGAAAAAGTGGCGAGGGGATGATAAGCGAGAGAAGGCCAAGGCCCGCTCGAAAGGTCCCGGCGGAGGCACAACAACAGCTACCGGTGCTTCCAAGAGGACCCGAGCAGACCGGTCCGTGAGCCCTTCGGGTGGCAAGGACCAGCCAAGACCAGCTAACCCAGCTGATCGTCGCGAGTCGGGACAACAAGTCTCGGCTCTGGATATGCCCAGCAACCAGGCCCGTAGGGCGGTTAGCCAGGCAACCACACCGGCGACTCCAGCCACCACCACTACACCTGCACCCGCGGAACAACGCCCGGGCGAAGCCTCTGGCAGCCAGGATGATGGGGGCGAAATCCTCGCTCCCCCATCCGGGTATTCGTCTTTCTGGGCCGGAGAGGGATCTTCCGGCAAGCGCCCCTCGTATAGTGAGTACGCGGCGAAGTTCCCCGCAATGGGACCAGCTGGACCCGAGTCGCAGGTCCTTACCTCCCTGGGCCGGACCAAACCCCGTGGTTGAGGCCGTGGTGGGCTGGAGTCCACCTGAGCTTCCCCGGGTGGTGGCCGAGGCCGGGGCGGTCTAACGGTTGAGGGCCCGTCTGCTCCCCCAGCAGGTACTCCGCCTGCCTCAGTGGAAGCCACCGCGCCTCCACCAGTCATAGTTCCACCAACGGGCCCTCGGGTACCCCTGATGGAGCTAATTTCGGATACGCTGTCAGGTCTTCAGGATCCGAACACGTTTGTTGACCACCGAGATGTCCAAACGGTTCACATCCAGAATGAACTGATGGCGGAGTGGCAGGCATTGCACCGCCAGAAGTCAGTCGACTACTGGCGGGCGATGACTGAAGCCACCCTCAATCTGGTATACGAAATCCAGAAGAGGGAGGAAGACAAGATCAGGCAGCTGGAGAAGGACAGAGTCCAAGAGGCTCTCGAATCCTGCCGGCGTCAGCAGAAGGAAGCTGAAAAGCTTAAGGAGTTTCACCAAGCTGAAAACGCCAGATATATCCATAGGTTCAAGGAGGCTGACCTCAAGTTTTTCCTGGCATTCGGGAAACATCTGGAGGAGTGGGACGGCTTACCGTCATCCCTTATCTTCATACCGGATGTACCCCCGGATGCCCCACCGGTCCCGGTTACTCCACCGGTTCCGGCCACTCCACCGGTCCCGGCTGCTCCGCCAGTTCCGGCAGCTCTCCTGCTCCCGCCCCCTACTGTCACCCGGACTGTTCCAACTGCCACGGTTGCTCCACCAGCATCCGAGGCAATGGACAGTCCATCCGCGGTGATGAGGGCCTTGAGCTTGGAGAGCGATACGCCTAGCGAGGCTTCCGCGGCGCTCTCTGTGAGCAGCTGTAGCAGCTCGGCTCCATCTGCCTCAGTGGAGTCGGCTGAGAAGATGGACACGGATCCGGAAGATCTTTAAGTGTCCATCTGACGGTGTCTCCTTTGTACCCGAGGGTAAAAGCATTTAATATGCCAGAGGCACTGTTCCTTACGCTGGACTCCTAATATCTGGAACGTAACCTGCAGCGAAGATGGACGCTAAACCCGACACGCCAAAAGGGATTACCACACCTACCCGGGGCTCCATCTTCCCATCTTCATCAGGGCACATCACAACAGCAACGTGGCTTGCCACCACACATATGTCGCCGGATGGAGCTGCAGAAACCAGTCGTTCCAGATTCGCCGTTGTCCGGTATATTGTAAGGGTGATCCTGCTACCCTGGTAGGACACCTATATTTATCAGTATTATTATTTTTGTATAAATATATTTTCATACCAAATCTATATTCTTGTAATTAAAACAAACAAAATTTTTTTCTCGGGTTATCTACCCCACCTCGGGTCGGTTAGTTAATACTGTAAAATTTTATTCATATCACCTGATTACTCGTCTACCACTTTTTAATGCATCTCGTTTATAATAATAACACTATTGTAACACTGTTACTACATATCACCATAGGTCGATGGTGCATAAGGCGCCACTTCCTATTCGTTATTATTAATTATCATTACTTCGGGTTATATGCGACGATGCCTCATTATGTACATATTATTTATAATGCCCCTAGATGTTCTATATCCTATACGAACTGTATATATAGACTTACCTATTTGTGTATGATATTACTGTATAAAGCTAAACAATAGGTATTTGTTAATCACACCTAACCCTAGGTATAGTCTAGTGGGGGTGGTGTCGTCGTATATATATTAGTGCCGTTCATCCGAGAGACGTGTTCGTGTGGTGCCTGTTCCTTCTATGCCAGCTAGGTGTCGCTTTGTGATACCCCGTTGGTACAAGAGGGGGCGGCACCATGCCTCGCGTCCAGCTCCTACTAAGGAGCCGGACGAGCGGCAGAAGGTGACTGGACCTAGTCCAGTCCAGACGCGCAGTTTAACCTGTAGACTAGAGTGCAATAAAGTCCTACCCGAGAGGTAGGGGTTTCTGGGGCTTTGCCCAACCCGAACTACTCGTGTTGTGTTGGTATTTCTAGTGGTAAGCGAGCCAAAGAGCCACCCAACATATAAGGCAATACGAACCATTACAATAGAAATAGAATGTATATTCTAGGTTTATGATATTCATTTTCCCCTAGATGTTCTGGGGTTCTCATTATGTTTCGGTCCTGCAAAAATTGTACTGGGCCTGCAGAATTAGAAATCTGCAGGACCAAATGTGCAGCAGGTTGGAAAACTTTTCGCAAAGACTGCTCATAATCAGCAACTGCTAACTTGGAACTCCAGTCTTCCCACCATACATGCTAGTCTGAATGAACTTTAGCTCATTTTTGATATCCTTCTCCAAGTGGTGCTGTTTTCGTCAATCTATCCAGGGTTCTCCACAGGTTCAAAAATCACACCATAAACCTCCTGGTAAAACCTAGCATACTGACATATCAGAGACATGTCTATGATATGTACATATGCATAGGTAAGTAGAATCTCTGTGTGACTTGCCTGCACCACAACAGGTTTGGAGGACATCACAGCATGATATGCATGTATTACCCTAGTCTCTGCTTCCTGGTGATTGCAAGCATCAATCTCCCCCTCTTTCCTCTTGTGAAGTTTCTTTAACCTTGCTCTTTCCATAGACATCCATGACAATGTCAGGCTAAAGCTACTTAGGGAGCATGCAATACACAGGTCATCAGCTAAATATCCCCATGTGTCACAGGTTAAGATAGCTCTGACATTTCCGTCAATTAGCAATTCTGCTTGCATTGGTGACTCCTCACAAATTGCATTAGACTCTCTGATAACATACTTTCTTAGTGAAGCTTTGTTTGTTTGGTGGAGTTTTCTTTCTGGTGAGGCTAGTGCCAAAAGGACCACAACAGGAGGATGAGAGTGGGATATCCCAGGCTAATTGCCTTTCATTCAAAATGATAAAATCTTGTTGCTAAAACTTATTTCTTTGAAAACTAGCCATGGCTAGTAGATTAGAGATTTTCCTCTGTCTATATTAGAAGGGAAGCAGCAAAGAATAAAGCTGTTATGTGTGCGGGCAGGCTAAACCATCACCATACAATTCTAGAGTAAACCAATCCCTTTGGATAGAAGGTTTGGCAGGAGAATCCGGATAAAGGTGTAACAAAGTGATTCAGACAAAATATATAGGGTATAACATCTGAGCTGTCCGGTATGAAGCCACACTACATCAGTGGAGGGGTGTGCAGTCATCCATAAGAAAAGTGTCACTTCACATGCGTGGACGTCATGGTTGGCTGCACAGGTTGCCAAGGACAAGGTGATAGTGGTGCCCTTCTGGTAAGATAGAAAACCATTCTCCATGCAGTGATGAAGAAAATTCTTGTTGGATACAGCTGTCCTTATTTTCAAAAATAACAGTTATAGGAGCACATTAAGCTTAAGGCAATCTGGATGCATGTATCATTTAAAAGGGAGGCTTTCTTTACACGCTTATGTATTTTTCTCAAACTTTCCTAGACCTTTGTTCTTGGTCTTTAATTAATATATCGATATTATGGCAATGTTGTTGTCGAATCATTTTGAACACAAATGTGTGCAAAAGATGTGACATTAACATTTCTTAAAGACAAATGCTACCAGATGCCAGTATCGAGCTCTGCTGTTGATAATCTCAAATAACTCGGGATTATATATTAGTTTGATGCATTAAACAATAAGAAAATGCCAAAAAAAAACATATGTCACGGTGCTTACTTTTACAGTATGACAATTATTTAAGTGTAAAATGCTTAACTATAGAAACGAATGGTGAAAACTGTTTTTCATATCATGTCTCATATGTAGTGACCTTCTGCTTATTTTTCTACAAGACTCTCTGGATAGAAAGAGGACATCTATACAAACATTATAGGGGGTCACGGTTGAAATGAAAAAGTCGTGATTTTTACCAAAATATCAATTTCCCCTTAACTATAGGGACTTATGGGAATTCAAATTGCATATATATATAGATATCTTTGATGTAACTATAGTGATCAGAAATGATCTGAAAAAAATGTGTAGAGGTAAAGTGGTCCAGGTAGGGTGAGAAAAATCATTAAAATAGTACAATTGATGAGTTCTGATTTCTGCCACCAGGTGGCTCCTCTGTACCGGGTAGCATTTGTCTTTAATAAAGTCGACATGTTATGTGGGGACCCCCCCCCCTCCAGAGTTATTGACAAGAAATGCAGTTTTGAACGCGGGTCATTTTATTACAAAAGATAATATACGAAAATCACTTATTTACATTAATATTAGGAATATTCCTGCACAACATGTGCAAATTATAATGATAATTGGCAAAGTATTTGTGATTTAGTATACATGCGATTTGTTTATAGAAAACTACACTAATTCGATGGCATAGCTCTATGAACCAATGACTATCCCTATCCCTGCATTAAATCCTTTTATCCCAAATAAATATAGTCCTAAAGTCCAAGCATGCCTAAAATGGCATGACCTTGATGGGAAATGGATAGTACATGTATGATGATACATGTCATGATATAAACAGGACTGAATACCTAATATTAACCCTTTAAGAACAGCAAAGACGTCCACTTGTTTTTATGATATAACATCATTGTCCTAGCAGATGTATCTCTACATGTGCTTTAGTCATAATGATGAAAATCTGACAGGATTTTAAGACAAATACTGCACTCATGAGCTGTTTCTCCTTTATTCATACAGGTGTGAACCATGCTAAATAAATAGAAGGTAGTATATTGAAGCAATGCTGTCCTTAAAGGGCGTTGTATGTTCCCCAAACCGAAAAGTCCCTATAAAAATAGATTATATAAAGCTTTCTACGAATTCTAAGTTGGTTGTTGTAGAATCATTATGAACACAAAAGTGTGCACTAATTGAATTATGTGGAAAGTAGATGGCTGGCATGAACTAATACTAAAATGACATACAATGCAAATAACCTATCCTTACAGCACCTCAATCTCACAGCCACACCTCAGAACAATGACCCTATAAGGGCCACATTGGTGCATTTTCCCTTTCTGCACCATAATGTTTGAATGCAGCACTGACAGATCTACCCGCCAGGGTTGCATTCATGCATCATGATGACGATAAAGACACAACATATGTGAATTAACACCATTTGGTAAAGTTAAATCTCACATTACATGAGCACCATGATCAACGCTGAGGTATGCTGGAAATATAGAAATCCATACAAAATGCTAAATCTTTACTACAAATACCATAATATAAATAGCTATAGAGCTATGAACTCCAGCCATTTACATGATATTGAAGATTGAGCAGTTCATTTACATATCCTCCTGTGTGGTTACATGAGCAGCTCACCATTGGAGCTTCTCCTTGTGGATGTATTTGCTGATAAGTGATTGGTAGTACGGTCTGAGTGCATCTATGTCGGGTAGTGAATCAGCCTTTGAGTACAGGTCAAACTTACTGCAAAGGTAGAATAAAAATTGGATATTTTTTGTTGGCAACTCATCGCCTTAAGCCGGCTATAATGATTTTGGGAGGCCCTGAGCCAATGAGAGAGATGCCCAATAAGGTTTCAAGGCGATTTGATTCGTATCAAAGGTATTAGAGTGTAATGCGATTTGTTATCAATCAAAAAATGAATAGTTCTGATAGTTACATCACCCTCTTACTTGTATACAATAAATCTGATAATGAACACGTGGAAAATAAAGAAAGAGAAAGAAAAAATAATGATATACTTAAATCTTTAAGAATCCAATGCTTACTTGAATTCGAGGATCCATTTGATCATTTCATGGTCCTTGTTGTTCATGAGGTAGTGGTAGTCACCACTTGTGTGCCAGGGGTAGAAGGAGTGGTAGCGGATCATGTACATGCCCTCATCAGGAATACTGTGTCCATTGTGCTCCAATACACGGCACATGTACTCTGTAAGGGGTGGGTGAAATATTTCTTATAGGTGTTGATTTGAAATTATGGATACATAAGCTGGAGATGTTTTGTTCCGACGTATCTAGCAAGATCTGTTTGTCAACAAAATATTGGTTTGATGTCATCTCTATAGCAACATTCTTGGAGATCTCTACAGTTTCGGTTAGCAGGTGGAAGCATGTGTACCACCACAATATCAAGAGCATACATAGGCCTCAAAAATTGAAAATTGATAAGGTGAGTTGTATCATTAATATTGGAAATAAATGCGTACCATCGTGACTCCATGACATCAGTACATTATCTAACCCGCAGTTCTCCTCGTAGACTCCAAGTTTTGTGCTGAGAAGAGAATCGAAGGTTAGGATTAGATATTCTATGAATTTTGTCAAGAGGATCACTATTGTCACTTAAAAAATACAATAGATTATTCTGACTATCGTTGGACAAAGTCTCCATGTGTATAGCAAAACCCTTGGTTTCAGCAGGAAATGGTATAGGTCCTTATGAGATATGCAGTATAAATATGTGAGCCCTAAAGGGTTATGAATATGATGTTCACCTGTAGACTGGATGGTTGAAGTCTGCGTTGTCCTTAAAACTCTCCCTGGCAAACACAATGTTGTCGGTAGGTGCACAGCCTACAGGGAAGGTATCCCCAACCACACACCACTGTAAAATAGAATATTCCCTCAGATTGAATTATGAGACAAGAATTAATATTAGGCTGAGATTATGCAGTATTTCTCCATTCATCTATGTTATGACGCTAACATGGTAACTTCTCTGCATGCACTTGATATTGTTTGAACCATAGAGTTCCAATGAACTTATGGTGTGGCAAAAAAAGGTCATGTATACAATATATAACATATTCCTTTAGATGGCCATGATCGTGTTAATCATTTATTCTAATCACACGATCTGGCGATACATTCAGTGTTATGAAGACATCCACACATCCATTATATTTACATTCAACGTCCCCCCCCCTCCCGCTCCCGCCCCCACCCCCACCCTTCTGCATTAGCATGATTTTGTATTATGAGGGCCTTACCTTACCTGAGTCCCTCGGCGTCCCATTTTCATGATCTATTGTGATGCTATATATGTCACGAAGGTAAAACTAACCTCCCCCCCCCACATGGTCATGATCCTGATTTTGAAATACCCTATATTGATACTGACCTGGGGCTCCCCCCACATGGCCATGATCTTGATTTTGAAATACCCTATATTGATACTGACCTGGGGCTCCCCCCACATGGCCATGAGTGAGTGAGTGAGTAATGGTTGTTTAACGCCAAGCCGACAGCTAAGGTCATATTCATGGCGGAAAAAGTACATTAGACATCACGTCACAAAGGAATACATGTGCCTGTGCCCGTGCATATGGACACCAGACACATGTAAGAAAGAGGGGACAGGAATGAGGAGATTCAAGGAACGAATATGTGCCAGTGCCCGCGCATATGGACACCACCCACACTCAGAGAGGATAGAAAAGCAAGACATAGACCCCTTTTAAAGATGGCCTGGGGCTGGGGAGGCCCGACATGGCCATGATCTTGCTTTTAAAAAACCCTATATTAATACTAACCTGCCCCCCCCCTACATGGCCATGATCTTGATTTTGAAATACCCTATATTGATACTAACCTGCCCCCCCCCCCTACATGGCCATTATCTTGATTTTGAAATACCCTATATTGATACTAACCTGCCCCCCCCCCACATGGCCATGATCTTGATTTTGAAATACCCTATATTGATACTGACCTAAGGGCTCCCCCCACATGGCCATAATCTTGATTTTGAAATACCCTATATTGATACTGACCTGGGGCTCCCCCCACATGGCCATGATCTTGCTTTTAAAAAACCCTATATTAATACTAACCTGCCCCCCCCCCACATGGCCATGATCTTGATTTTGAAATACCCTATATTGATACTAACCTGCCCCCCCCCCCACATGGCCATGATCTTGATTTTGAAATACCCTATATTGATACTGACCTGGGGCTCCCCCCACATGGCCATGATCTTGATTTTGAAATACTCTATATTGATACTGACCTGGGGCTCCCCCCACATGGCCATGATCTTGATTTTGAAATACCCTATATTGATACTGACCTGGGGCTCCCCCACATGGCCATGATCTTGATTTTGAAATACCCTATATTGATACTGACCTGGGGCTCCCCCCACATGGACATGATCTTGCCGGCATCATGGATGAGTCCCACAAGGTGCATCCAGTCCTTGTCAGGGTGAACCTTCCTGATACGTTCTGCTGTTTGGAAGGCGTGAAGGATGTTGGGCACATCGGTCTGAGGGATGGAAGAAATGGAATTATTGGACCTATTATGGACATGTAAGCCTATAATAAGTGATTATTCAATGTATAATAAGAGATGTATAATAAGTGATTATTTAAAGGTGACAGCGTCTTGGGTTGAATAAAGAATTTATGATTAGCAATAGCTATGTTCCATCGTTATATAGGATTATGTACATAGTTACCTATAATTTAATAACTATAAAGACGAGAAACTTGCCGATGGTGCATTCATGTATCATAGCAGCCTAAACATCAGCATGGTGCCTCATATCAGACTACATTATCAATGCGGTACATGTACCAGTAGGTCACTGGACCATGACTACTCACTGGTATCATCTTTCATTGAATTGAATTGTTAGAAATACTTACATCGGGGTCGCTCTGGTCTATGAGCGAGTTAAGCTCCTCCAACACCTCCATAACGGTGAACTCGCCATGGTTGAACTTGGTCCAGTGCTCCAGCTGGAATAAAGTTGCCCTCATTATGTATTGACACATTAGTTGCAAGATTTAAAAAGAACGTCTAGCCTATGACAGCCTATACTATATCAAAGCGTTTAAAATATCACCCAGAGAAAGCCCGATGGTGACATTTCAGTAGGGGCTACAAAGATGCATAATCTGGCTGTCTTAAATGTGTCCATGGAAATTCTGAGGCTTTAGTGGAAGATACATTTATTCTTTGGACTCTCACCAAAATTAGGGAAATATATATGCACTTACTCTGCCTTTGACAAAGGCATACGTCTGGTTGGTGTGCATCAAGTTGTATGTGTGCTTGATTCTGTTGTAATATTCACAGTTTTCAGTGAAGTTTCTGAACTGGTCTTCAGTCTTCTCAGGGCGGAACTTATCAGACGGGTCTTCAATTACGGTAGGCTTTGGGGCAACCTGTGAGATATAAAGATATTACATGTTCTGCAGTCTATCAAAAATCAGTTGCAGAAATGCTATATCTGAATTAAACAAATGGGGATTGATCATATAGAGGTTGTTCAGAGATGCCATTTGCATTTCATATTTTCTCGGTTTGCAATAGTAGATGCCTAAAGGAATTACAACCACCAAAAAAGCAACTGATAGGAAAAGTGACATATCACTGGATTTGAACTCTTGCTGAGTTACTCTATTACAATGCCTATTGACTTCTGATGTTATATCAGACATGTATATGAAAACATCATTCTCTGTTGACTCATGACTTTTTACGTGTTTGAAGACTCTGGGAAATCAAACTGTATAGATCAAGTCATCTGATAGGGCCTATTTCGATTTAGTACAAGGTGGTATGCTGGCGATATACATGTAACTTATAATTTATGCAAAGAAGGGGGAAACACTACAATAGTCAAAATAGGATGTTCCATAAGGATCCACTAAAGGCGCATTCTCTCTTATCAGGAGGCATCATGGACAATGACAGACATAAATAAGGGCTAGTGAACCATCCTAATGGCATATTCTTTGCTCTTCTGTGTTTAATCAGTACAATAGATACGGGCACTGATTGGGGGAAATATCAGTCTGATGCAGGGCAGGATCCAAACGTTTAGAGGGCCAACGAGCCTCTCTAGACTCATGAAAATTAGCTTTTATAAGACCAGCTGTTGATAAGGGTAGTAAATGTGGCATGGAATCCATCCAGTGACCCCTCCCCGACCAAACGGTTCTATATCTGTCCCACGTACCCACCCCTCCTCGGTCCATTCTGAACAGCCCGCGATGTATGCTGAACCAGGGATTGGTGTGTACAGATCATCATGGATGCGTAGATTATAATAACTTAGGCCACTTAAAAAATCATTATCAGCTTTACAGATCCACCCGCACCATATAGAAATGGCCTCATTGTAGCTTTTTATTTCAAATTTCTTTTAAAACAAGAAATGCGGTTGTGACCGCGTAAAAAAACGCCTCCCGCCGTTAATGTCAGTATACCAGTGTTTGATGACATGTCTCATAAAAACAGACATAAAGAAGATTTCACAATTATCAATTTCTCCATTCAGTAATTTTGTATTGTGAGACCTCATCACATGGGGCAAATGCAATCATCATAGCGCACTCCCGTACCGCTTCGCGGTACCGCCGCTACGCGGCGTGGGAGGCGCTAACAAAAACATGTAAAAATCCCGCATCCCCTGAATAGTATTCTTCCCAAGACAAAAAAGTTCATATCTCAGCAATTATTTTGAGTAGAAACTTAATTTAAAAAGCATATAAATCCCCATTTATCCATCTACAATGTGAGTGTGTTGTTTACATGGGGCTAATGATCAATCTATAGATGATAGAACCTAGAAATAGTATTTTACAAATTCATTTAGTAGATAAAAATAAAAAAGGCCCTCCCTCATCACTCTAAATCCAAAAAAAAACATTTAAAAAAGCCTCCCTCCCACACCATTTTATTCAGAAAAGTATCTGCAAAGCTGAATTTTTTTTAAGTGGCCTTAGCGGTCATGGAAGCGCCCTGCAAGCACAGCTATTAATGACATTAACTGTATGGACTTAATAGACTAATTAGCCCTGTATGGGCTAGTCTATTAAGTACATGCGCCCTAATAATCATGGAGTTTAAGCACTGGCGTGATGGTATTTTTCTACAGGGTTGATCTAAATGTACCAGGTAGATCAGGGGTAGATCTGAAACCAAATTGCTAATTGTTAGTGTTTTCTCCGTGGGTCTTCCCTGTGAGTGTGAGGGAACATCGATATCACATGATCACCTATCGTTATAATTTTAGCTTGTCCACAAGTGCGTGGATGAGTATATTATACCATTAGGATTGTAATAATTACATTGCTGTAAATCATATGCACAATGGCATATTCGAGTAAACGATACATTCCCAAAACGTTTTAACGTTACAAACGATTTTATGAGGTTTCTATGTTTGTCAAACGTTTTTAAGTGTAAAAGGGATACAACATGTAGGCCTAATCAAAAAAATTGTTATTTCAGTAAAAAAGGTTTTTACGTAAAAAAGTGTAACGTAAATCGTTTTTGCAAACTTTTTGACCCAAACCTAAAAAAAATGTTTGTAAACGTGCAAAATAAAACGTTTTTTGCCAAGTGGGTTACAATGCATTAGAGATCTGGTGGATGTTTAAACAAAGATGTTGCATCTTTTTCCACCCCCTGTTTTGCCGGGTTTTGACCGTGCACCGGGTTTTGACCGCACCAGGGTTTCGACCGCATTCCATTTCCAGGAAATGACCGTGCACCGGATTTTAACTACACTAAAATGCTGGAAAATGACCACGCACCTGGGAAGTTACTTTGCACCAAGTATTACCGGTAGCCATGCTCCTGACTTTGACTACCAAAAAGTGACTAAGTTTTGAATGTGTCCTTCTCCCAGGAGGTGACTACTGCACAATCTAGCCGTCTCCCCATTTAGCAATGTTTATATATTCACACAAGAAATGGAATAAATATTTTCCTTCTATTGTTGAAAAAAATCAATACAGTTAATCATATATAGCACACATTAAAGCTTTATTGTTTTGATGAAGGGCATATATAGGAATGTCTCAATGTCACATTCATTTCTCTCTAAGAAACACGTATCTATGTGCTCAATTAGGACTTTATCAATAATATCTATGGAAATATTTTATAAATACATATTCTGTGAATGCTCGTTTTAGTGAGATCATCGCAGATCTAAGATAAACACAGAGGTATGGCTTATCCAATATACATAGGAATAAACAGGTAATTGGAATTTTCAAGTGCAGTTCCACCTAAGGAACCAATTACAAGATCCAACATGAGTAGATACTTTACTACTATAGTATATGTATTCAATGACATTATTTCAAACAACTATCAGATTGAATAATTATAGTAATCAGGCTATGTTAAAGAGTATTGTGTCTGAGCAACATGCTCAAATATTACAATTTACACATTTGCCTAAAAACATGTGGTGTGGTCATTTCCCGGCAGTCTGGTGTGGTCAAAACCCGGTGCGCGGTCATTCCCGGGCACTTGGGCGTGGTCATAACCCAATGTACGGTCATTTCCCGGCACTTGGGCACAGTCAAAACCCGGTGCGCGGTCATATCCTGGTAGTTGGACGCGTTCAAGACCTAGCTGGTGCGTTGTCATTTACCGGCAGTCGGGCAAGGTCAAAACCCGGTGTGTGGTCATTTCCCATCAGGTGGGCATGGTCAAAACCTGGTGCGCGGTCATATCCTGGCAGTGGGGTGCAGTCAAAACCCGGTGCGCAGTTAAAACCCATCAAAACACCCCCTCCAAGATTCCCCTCAAATATGTTTTGTATGAGGTGTAGGAAAACTTTTGCAAATAGTTTGGTAGAAAGAAAAGTGTCCCTTTGTATGTTTTCGTGTCAACGTTTAAACACTTAATTTACTTTTCCCTCGACTATATTGCAAACCTGAAAAGCCTATAAGGGAATAGTCATTTTTTTAACAAGGGGGGGCGGGGTGAAATTCCACGCAGGCACAGCGAAAATTTTTCCATCCCCCCACTCGGAGGGATCTGAAATTCTTCTGCCCCCCCCCCCTTTTCCTATGGTAGCGTGCAGGCTCTTTCGCTGAAAAGGGGGACACTTTTTTGTCCCCCCCCCCTCAAACCCACCACCCCCTCCCCCTGTTGTAAAGAAAAAAAGACCACTCCCTAAAGTGATTTGTTTGTTGTTTAATCTATTATGGAGTCGATAGGAATAATGGAGGCACTTGATGATAGAACTATAATGTGCACGGTGATATTTAGGGCTCCATGGCATATATATTACGGTTGAGTGCCCTGTGCGATGTTAGCGAAATCTATATAATATGTGTACCTATCCCTACATGCACCTATTCAGATACAGCTTGCACTATTCATTTAGTGATATTAGTGAGACCAGTGGATATCCTTACACTACTGATATGCATTGTTTTGTAGTTGGTACAAAATATTTGGTACACAGTATAGGGGTAACAGTGGTTGCTATTTGGGTGGGGCTAACATTGGTGCCCACAGACTGCATTATCATGTTGTCCTATTAATGCCACATAGGTCCAACACTAACATTACTTAGGCTGCGATGTTAGGCCAAATTGAAATAACCTCCTGGCTGTGAAGAGAACCACACCAACTAAAAAAACACGTGGGGGCAATCCCAATCGACCAGTGTACAACCTCAAGACAAGAAGGTTTTGACATGTATAGTGTTCTACACGTATAGGAGGGGGACTAGTCACAAAAAAAGACAACAAATGTATACAAATTATAATGGACATGACACATGGGTACAAGGAAGATTTGAGTACCTACTGTAGCCAGGGATTGCATTTGGGTTGATTATATCTGTGTGTAATTACAGGTTGTTTATACCATACACCCTGCTCAGCTGAGATGAGGCAGCTGAGGCGTTGATAGGGTCATGAGGACTTTTATTCTTAAGAGGCCATCCACAAATGACGTCATGCTTGAGGGGGGAGGGGGTCAGCTGAGCATGACGGAATTGATTTTCCATATACCTTCAGCCTTCGAAAAACAAAAACTGACGAGGGGGGGTTCAAAAATGGTCAGCTTTTTCAGGACGTCTTTTACGGATGGCCCTAACCACGTTATATTATAACTGTACTTGTACTGGATCCTGTACTTCTAGGCCTTCCCATTCCCATACAGGTACACATTCCTGATTGATAACCTCTCTGTGTTTTTTTGTTGTTGTTGGTGTTTTTTTTTTGTTTTTTTTTTCTTTCATGTTTAAAACAAATGTTTGGACAATTTAAGAACCTAAAGAGCCACTTTTGGCGTAAAATATTTTTTTTGCCAAGCGGGTTGATATGTTGCATCACCAATGATACCATTCATTAGTCATTAATGTTTGCGTTGATGGATCACTCATTGAGTACTAATTAATTAAGTGTTCTCTGTAACCTATTTGTATGGGCCTACTGCTAAAGATTCCCAGGCCTAACCATTTTTATAAAACAACCCTTACTATTGACGTGTATAAGTCCACAACCTGTTGGACCCAGCTACACTGAATAGGTTATTATACAATTCACAGCTCACAAAGGTGTGAATTGAAGTGAACTACCCTCTTGATTAGTTTGATTAATCATTAGGCTTGAATATTTTATTTTCATCACTCACCTGTTGGAGAGCCATGTCTGTGGTTTCTGCCTGTAGTTGGTGGTGTACCTGAACGTTATAAGACTGCAGTTTGTGAGTATATACTCTATATGTGGACTGTGTGTGGTAGTGCAGGCTGTGTAACACTAACAGGTATGTGTCTCTAGTTTAAATGTCATGTGGGACTACACGTGGAGCTGTTTATATACATACGTCTATTATATACCTGCGTCTCTCACTCTTCATGCATAGGTCTTGTTGTGGTCAGGATCCAAATGTATGGGGCGCAAAGTTTTGGCATGGCAAAAAAGGGAGAAATCAGATAACTTCTATGTTTCAGGAATTTTCCTAATGCTACAATGACTAGCATCTTGTGTAATTCTAAATTGACTAAAATAACTCCCCAAATACATGCGTTTTTCCCTAAAGAATTGAAGAAAAAATAAGTATTCTGGAGAGATGGGCTCAGAGTTTTGAATACGTTTATTGGCCAGCAATACTTTTTACAGCATACTGGCGTTCTTCTGCAACATTAGCCATATACAATATTTCCACACTAAAATATAATATATCATAATCACTTTAGTACAGCAGGTGTTTCAGTGGTTTCCACGAGTCTATATAGCATCATCATGTATTCATATCTATATATAAAGGGGGGGGTGGTTGTACGGGGTTTCTGAAAAGAAAAAAAAAATACCTGAACAAAATGTGATAAAACATGCTGAGGTAGATAGTTTATATAGCCCAAAAAACTACACAGTCAAATATGTGGGTAGATGAGGGGAAAGGGCCCTCCCTGCGGGATTTTTAGTACTGGATTTGGCCAAAAAAGTGTGTTTTTTTTCAAAAACGTTCTATTTCCTGGCACTTCCTGTATATTTGGAATGTAAATGGAATGTTTTGAATACAAAACAAGGCCTAAATAAGGGCTTTCAGAGAAATGTGTTGCCATGGCAACCAAAATTATATTCCAAATAGAAAAAAAAAATAATGTCAACTGATAGAATGATTTGTGGAGATTCATACGCTGAAAAAAGCATAAAGATACAATTTCTAGATCCAAAGTTATGCCCAAGTGTATGGAAAGGGATGGTCATTTTTTATTGATTATTTGAATTGTGCTAATTAGATGCCTGATGTAATTAAAACAATGAATGATAGAGCTTATTGGCTGTTTCGATACAGTCATGTCATTCTATTTTAGTGAAGCAATATCTCCACGACTAGATGGGCTATATACAAGTGTTATATCTCATTTCAAAGCTGATAACATCAATTTTAAATTTCATATTTAACCTCGGAGGACCCTTTCACCTCACCTGTTCATATATGGCATTACGTTTCAAAAGAGCCTGAATATCTATATTTATTACTTCCAATTGTTTTACTTTCACTAGGCGCCCCATACCCTGGGTCCCATGCAGAGTAGTAGGTGTATAAATTTGCTGTCATGCTTGGAGAGTGTGTCCAGTGGATCAAGCCGGATAAAACCTGTTCACTGACACTTCTCCCTATAAATGCTGCAGAGCCTGGATCCTCTGTTTAGTCTATGACCCAAATTATAGATCAACTTACACTACCATTGAATGCCTTTAATTAAAATCAATCATGCCCATAGTTATAATGGGCCATAATGCCCTTCTACGATTTAAAGTATATTTCTGTTTCTGTGTATTAAATGGAGGCTCGTATATGGCCAGGACCAAGCCCACGACACACCCACCATCCCCAGCCGTGTGATTGGCCAACTCAGTTTGCTGCTGGGGCCTTTGCTCGATGGATATCAACAGCACTATATGTATATCCGGGCAGGGGCGGGCTGGTGAAGGGGAGGGGGTCCAGGTATCACTGACTGGTGGTGATTAGTTATCATAGATAGCAAAAGCGGTCTCATGTAATACTACATGTAGTGCATCAAGTAAGGTTGAAAGGTATAGTATGTTTTCAATTTAGCAGCTAATCTTGAATTTGTGGAATTTATCAATATTACTATGTCACAAAGTCAAAAGAACATGGGCCACTGCAATAGCCTATTTATTGACTAATGAACATCTGTTATGTGGCAATTCAAAGGAGAATCAATAAATGGTGTTTTAGTTAGGGTGCCCCGTCGAAAATTTGTTGGTATTAACTAGCAATATCTGTTAAAAACTGGTTAAGTGGAATCAATAGAGTGGACCTGTAGTAATTCAATGGTATCTTCAATCGCAAATGTTTGAGAGCCCATGAAAGTTATTGCAGAGCAAAATACAATGTACACTAACTTCATGATTTCATGTATTGATATCCATATGAGACAGAGGACTAATTCTTTTACATCACAATATAACCATCCAAGTCTCTTACAGGATATAATTTTGTAATATTCCTATTAGGATTTCATTGTTGAACTTGGCCTTTGCTGTACTTGATTCCCACAGGAAATGATGACGATGAGATTATATTTCATTCATGATACCTATTTTCATGGACGTTTGGACTATAAAAGAGCCTTATGACTCTTCTAAGAGTATTACTGTCAAAGTTAAATGATGCTCTAGATGTATATTTCAGCCATCCATCAATAATAATCAGTTTAGATAATAGAGGCATACCTAAAATTTGTTCCTGTATACATTTCTGAATACTGAACTGATTAGGCCTAGGTTTAGTGTGGGTATGCATAGTTTCCTGCAGGTATGGCATTAAGGCATAGCCCTATGGTTTTGTTTTACATGTACTACATGTATACAATGTAGGTGTCATGGCCTGCCTACACACAACATTCGGTGTTCGGTGAAACGCTCTATTTATTGAGTGTTTTACACACCCTATGTTCGGACGACTCGCCATGTGGCCCTATAGCTCAGTGGCTAGAGCACTGGTCTTGTAAACCAGGGGTCGTGAGTTCAATCCTCACTGGGGCCTACTGTTTTAGAATCTTTGCACTATATGGATATCGCCATCTCATCTGTTTTCCAACAATCGCAATCCTAGTTGATCACAAACGTTAATTGAATATTAACCTAACAAAGTGTAGGGGTAGCTATGGTATATAGCAGGACCTTGCTTGCAGGTCGTCATGTATTCGTCATAGCCGTTGAGTTAGATAATCTCGTGAAATAGGGCGGGTAGAGAGTATAGCGAATGGGTGGGCTACCCATATGGCTTAATTCCATAACTCTTAGGAATAATTCATATTAAACTACACATTGTTAGGTTTAATATTCAATTATTTCACAGGGGGTAGTTATTTTGTCTCGTTCGATAATCTAACTCAGGGCTGATATCCTAATTGAAGGACCACAAGTCATAGATTCATATTAGATAGACAGGATTTATTTACACTTTGTAAGTTGTCTGCTCAAGCAGAGTAGGTACACATATTTGTATGGCTTTTGATCGTAAATGCTTTATGCAATATATAATATATAGATCTCATGTATAGGCTTTTAATCTATGTTTGTGGGACACAGTGTTTCCACTGTTGATGTCTCCCTTCACCCTTCTTCATGAAGAGAGATGGTCATGGCCACCTTTGATGGTGCCCCCCCCCCCTTTTCTATGTACATGTTAAGTGGCATGTATCTGAGAAGGGTGTTTAAGGTGTCCATGTTTTATTTTAACATGTGTGTCTCTAGCAATAGAGTGCATAAGTTTATATGTATTCTGGGATAAATAGTTTGATAACTATATCTTAATATGTATGTTTTGAGACTCTGGTTTATAAGACCACCACTCTCTAGGCGTGTTTAGTGTATACTGTCTGGTTGGTGGTCTAAGAGTCTGTTTCACAGTTCATAATGGCAGTTATAAAGTGAGTCTCATGTGAGGTGTCGTCTGTATCTTCCAGTAGAGGTCTGTTGTAGAACCTGGCAAATGTATTGGTTCTCGCCCATCCGGCCGAGCTGAGTATCTCATTTATTGGTACATTTAGCCTGTCCGCTGCACTAAACACTGGGTCCCAAATGTATTCATAAGGTTTCTGTGGTGGGTTTAGGGCTTTTGCACCTTTTTCCTAGTTTTTGGGTCAGTGTATGTTCTCCTAACGGTCTGCCTTCTATGTAGATAAAGCATGACATTAGGGACCTGGTGGTGGCTACTGATGAGTGACCCACCCCACTGTTGGCGATCTCTGTTAGAATGTCTACACATTGGTGTATGGTGGGGTGGGTGACGCTATTTTTGCTGGTGTGTTTTAGCCACTTCCTTGCTGCTGTTGCTTGGCTAGCTATGGTAGATTTTGACCATGAAGCCATGAGGAGCTCCCAGGATGCCTTGGATATTCCTATGTGATTGCATCAGATGATTTCCAAGGGGTGCTTGTCATTCATAGGGGCAGGCAAAGGAGCCTCATCCTGTTGGTCATGGGGAAGATTTTCTTCTGATCCCCTGGCCACTACAGCATTGATGTGTTGACCCTTAGGGTCCATCTGTCCTTGAAGGTGGACAGTCTCCTGAGGTTGGGGTACCAGGGTTGTGTCTTCCACTCCGGTAGGAGTAGTAGCCCTCTGGGTTTGTCTTCCTTCAGTTTCCTTAGTGTCCTGCCAATGATACCAAAGGGTGGAAATATGAGTACAAACAAGCCTGACCAGGTTATGGAGAATGCATCGGTTGCATATGCATTGGGGTAGTGGTGTAGGCATACAAAGTGTTTGCATATTGCATTGGAAGGTGAGGCAAATAGGTCAATGTCAGGTTTTGGGAACTTTTTGAATATTGTCTGTTGGCTTTCAGGGCTCAGTGTCCATTCTCCCACCGTGGAGAAGGCTCTTGAGGCCCTGTCTGCCTCGACATTGTCTTCTGATGGAATGTATGTGGTTTTGAATGTTATGTTCATTTCCCAGGCCAATCTGAATACACTTTCAGTGGCTTTGTTGCACAGACTGGATTCGAGGGGTTCTATCTCTCCACACCATTCTTCCCCATATTCAGAGTGGGTTTCAGGAATGTATGCACCCCACCCTGTGTCTGAGGAGTCTGTGTATAGGGTTATCTGTGGGCACTTTTCTGTGTATATCTTCTTTGCATGTGACAGGTACTGTAGGTTTTCCCTCAGGGTTGGTTTTATGAACCCTCTAAGGGGAATGAATTTGTCATAATTACCCTGTGTCGTTATTAAAGCCTGGTTTTTTGCAATGATGAGTTTTTTGGTCAATACCTTTGCTCTGTCATTTCCAGGTTCTGTGGCTGCTAGGGCTCCTAGGACCTACGAGAATTTCCTTATGGTACATATTTGTATCTTAAGGATATCCTCCACCTTTTGTGAGATATTGGCCTCTTTTTTGTCTGGTATCATGAGTGTCAGTGTGGGTGAGTGCAGTGTGAAGCACAGGTACTCAATGGTTTGCGTTGGCTCTAGTACTGATTTGTCAAAGTTGATAGTGAAGCCTGCATTTTGCAGCACCCTGAGTGTATTGTGACTGTTCTGACTTCCACTTTTGTTTTTGCATAAATTAATGTGTCATCTATGTAAAAGACAAGGTTTACCCCATGCTTTCTTCTCAGGTGTGCCATGAGTGCCTTCATGATTTTTATAAAGATTCTGGGCCCTGGGGAGTAACCATTGGGGAGGCAGGTGAACCTATATCTATTACCATGATGTATTAATTGTAGGAGGTCCCTGTCCCTAAGTTTCACCGGTAGTGAAAAGTAAGCCTGGGTTATGTCTATGCTGGTTAGGTAGCTGTCTTTTGGGACTGTATTCATAACCACTGACAGGTGGTCCATTTTCAAATGCTTGTATGACGTGTATTCATTCAAGCTTGACAAGTTTAGTATGGGCCTGTATGTTCAATTAGATTTTTCTTTTATGAACATGTGTGAGATGAAGGCTGTAGGTGATGGGAAGGCAGGATCTATTATGCCTTGTGATAGCAGTTTCTCAAGTTGTTCACTCATGATTCTGTCTTTCACTGGGTCCAAGCACCTAGAGTTTGTGTTGTTTGCTGTTGTCGTATTGGCCTCCATTGGTGTGTTGTTTCCTCTTGTCGTTGTACTTCCCTTGGTGGTTGTTGTTTCTGTGTGACTGTTGGTTGTTTTGGTGGTACCAGTTGTTCTGTTGCTGTTGGTGCCCTCGCTGTTGACCCCGGCCCTGGGCTGGGCCTGGGCCCTTGGTGGAGTTTCCCTGATTTGTGGGCTTCCTTTTGTCTTTGGGTGTGATAAAGACTTCCTTAAAGGTGTCATGTAGCTTACTGTGTGTGGTGACTTTCTCCTTTAGGTTGTCACCCAGCAGGTATTGGAAGCCTTGGTTATTGCTGTCCTTGGCCAGGTGTAAGGTGGGGCACGCAACAGTGTTCTTGTGGAGTGATCTCATGTTGTTGAGTCTCCAGGAGGTTTTGGCGATCAGTGTTAGGGACTCAGACTGTTGAGTGCTGATATCAGCAGTCTGGCTGCAAATTGGAGGGCCCATTGCATAGACTTATAGGGTGCATCCCTGTTCACAGTCTGCTGTATTTGGGGTCCTTAGCTTCTAGCTCATCGAGGAACTCTTGGTTTATTCTCATCTTGTGGAGGCTGTCCAGGTTGTCTGGTCTGGGGTATTTCTCATACAGCGTTGCTGTGTCCCTCTTCCCCAGGGGTGCCTTATATATGTTGCTGATCAGTTTTTTTACATGTCTTGTCCATGGCTCTTCTTTAGGGATTTTACTGCTGTTAGTGGTGAATCCAGCACTTCCCCTTCCTCCAGCTCCCCTGTGTCCATGTCCATTGTGGGTAGAGTGGGCAGGGCTGGACTGTTGGCTGGGGTGTTAGGTTCAGCTCTGTGTGCCGCTAGGTGGCGGTTGAGTGCCTCCAGGTGGCATGGCACCGGTCCTAGCGTTGGTGCTGGGGCGTGCTGTGGGGGCAGGTTATGGTGGGGTAGGGTCCTCCTGTGTGTGGCGGTGTGTTCTGGGTCCACTTGGTATCTAGGGTGCAGGTAGTATTCCATGTCTGCCTCAGGTGATATGGAGTGTGTTGGCCTTCTTGGCCCTTCCTCCTGTAGGTTGCTGTGGTGTGGGGCTGGAAGGCCACCTCGTCTGTGGTCGAAGGTGATATCTCTGTAGCCCTGGACTGGCATCCTTGGGTAGTGGTCCCCAAAGATAGGTTGCGTCACCTGGTAGGCTACCCTGCCTCTAGGGTCATCTGGAGCTGGGGAGTTGGGTGTGTACCTGGTGTACCCTGCTCTAGTGTGGAAGGGTTGGTGCTGTGTGAGGTGTAGGTGTCTAGGCCTCTTCCATTGTACTCCAGTGTTTTCTGCTGCAACTCCCACCTCTGTTTCGGCTGGCCTTTTGGTGGAGTATCTTGGGTCAGGTTGTACTTCCTGTGGCCACCTCACCAGTGGTGCACATTGGAAGTCTATGGGCTTCTGCAATGGTTGCAATAGGGGCATCTCCCTCCCATATTCCTGAGGATTTGTATAATGATCCTCCACCTGACCTGGCCTGCCAGCGTTGGGTTACTCAGTTTCTGGTTCTATCCCATCCTCAGATGTTGAGTCAAATTGTTGTGTTGGGATGTTATCCTGAGCATCAGTGTTAGTGCTGTTGTCAGATGTAAAGCTAGATTGGGACATACATGCCCTGTTTACAGCTATAATGTCCTCCAGGACGCTCTGACTGGACTCTGTAGCTTGGGTATGATCCCCCTGGAGAGTACCCTGTCCGTCAGGAATGGTGGAGTCTGAGCTCGGAGTGGTAGCTTGGTGCTCCATTTTTGAGAAGTGATGCTGAGCGTCTTGTGCTTAGCTTTTTATACATCTTCTCCACTCCATTCATTGTTTTAATTGGGTTCCTCATCCTCCAATTAAATAAGTTTTTACAGATCTGATCTGATCAGAAGGGGGAGGGGTGGGGCCTCAGGGTGGTGTGTTGGGCAGTTTTATGGCCCTTCGCCTGATTTCTCTGATCCTGGGATTAGAGAGAGGAGCTTGCTCACTCTGTTTGCTCAGAGCGGGGGCTGTTGGTTGCACTTGGGTGCACACACAGTGTGTGGAGGTGTTTCATGGCCTCCAGGCGCTTTGAAGCCGGTCCCCTTGGTTGTAGGGTTGTATAGGGCTAATCCCTATAGTCCCCCCGACCCTGGGGCCCGGCCCCTACCGGCCTAAGGCTGTGTAGGTTCCATTGAGGCCGCCTTGTATGGCTGCCCCTGCAAGCTTTGTGCCGTGGAGGGGGAAGAAGCGTAGTTACTACCTCCACGGCAGTCGCTCTAAGAATGACAACCTGCAAGCAAGGTCCTGCTATATACCATAGCTTCCCCTGGCTTAAATGCCACACTGTGAAATAATTAAGGGAGTGGATGGGAAGGGAGAAGGGAATTAACAGGCCACACTGAAGTGGGCACTGAAGGTTGCTGTAAAAGAGTAATGGTATAATATTTGATAGTGGATAGGCAACCAAAGCATCAAATTTATCCTTGGGGTTTATACTAATGTATTTGAGTAAGTTATGGTGATATTTGCTGTTTATGTGAGCGGGTGCCCAACTTTTAATCATAGAATTGATGGAAAAACCTAAGCTGATGGACCAACAGTGAAAAATGGTGTCTTTCAGCCTCTATGGGATTCTATGGAAGGAAGGGAGTGGATGGGGAATGAAACAAGAGAGTATTATGCTATAATTGAACCTTCCAACTCAATATTCGCTACTGATACTGATGGGTGCAGTTTATCAAAGGATACAGTTACCCGGCGCCCCCCCCCCCCATTTTCCCGACTATGGCGTTTCAGTTCCCTGGGCTTTCTAACAGTGAAAGGAATTTTCAAATGTTCCCACTAGAACCAAAGTTATGAAGTGATTCTCAGAAGTCACCAGAATGCATATTTTGACCATGGAAATTTCAAAATCTTCTGAGGAAAATTGACCCAACCATGTTCTCCCTACAATCTAGAATATGCCCCCCATGATAAAGCTTGCAAGCTTTTGGGGTTGAGGGCAGGGTGAGACTGAGGGTGGAGGGATGGATACTGAGGGTGAGGGTAGGATGAGACTGAGGGTGGAGGGATTGTGGTACTGGGGATGAGGCCCGGGGGGTTGAGGCAGGGTGAGAGCCATTGAAGGGAGCCCCAGTGTCCCATGTCGATTTTTAAGAAATGGCCATGTCCTCATGTCGAGGGGGATTGTATTCAATAGGCATATCTGTAGCCTATACGGTATGTACTCATATCTCAATAGGGACGTTTAGCAAGTTCAATGTATGGGCAGCCAACCCAGCCTCGATCATCCATTCCCTATAGTGGGACTGGACCATTTTTTGTTGAATCACTGCAATACCTCCTTAAAAATATTCCTGGATCCTGGATCATTTTCTCATAGGGTAGCCTAGTAGCCTCATTTGGGTCTGTTTCATAACAGACAGCGATTTCCTCCTCTTTTTGATTTTCAAACGATCATAAATTGTACCGGTACTGGTTAATAATCATAATGCTGCCCTTTGGACCACAGTACCAATAAGGTTATGTCCAAATTTGTATACTATCATGTAGATCCTACAATTTACCCAGATTCTGTGATCGTTCTCTGATCATACAATGTTCTGAAATAGACCCCCGACTGGTGCAGTATTTTCTGACCGTTTGGGGGGGGGGCGCCAGAATTTTTTCAACCCCTCTGAAGGGGGGTCAGAATGATTTCACCTGTTTTCAGTAAAAAAAAAAAACGTCTGTGTGTTATTTTAGGTTAAAAGGGCACATTCGCACACGTTTTGTCTCCTATGGAGGGGGGGGGGATCGGTCTGAAAAAAATGTGAGTCTCGAGAGGGAGGGAGGTTAAAAAAAACCTCTCCCCCCCGCTGTTGTATGACTAAAAAGTGACATGTGACCTGAAGCCTTGAATTTTGGCGACATTGTGACATCAGGGGGGACCCCTTGGGGGCCCCGGTATTACGGGCGAGGGCAGGATGAGACTGATGTAAGAAAAGGGGATAAGGGCAGGATGAGACTGACGATGGAGGGATAGTGAGACTGGGGGGTGAGAGTAGGTTGAGACTGAGGGTAGAGGGATGGATACTGGGGATGAGGGCAGGGTGAGACTGAGGGTGGAGGAATGGATACTGGGGTGAGGGCAGGATGAGACTGTGGGTGGAGGGATGGACACTGGGGATGAGGGCAGGATGAGACTGAGGGTGGAGGGATTTTGGTACTGGGGATGAGGCCCGGGGGGCTGAGGCAGGGTGGGAGCCCTTGAAGGGAGCCCCAATGTCCCATGTCGATTTTAAGAAATGGCCATGTCCTCATGTCGACTTTAAGAAATGATTCATGTCCCATGTCACTAAGCATAAAATGGTCCAAGTCGCCATGTCGATTTTAGGCCATAGGGTGAGACTCTGTCTGAGGCAGGAGGGATAGTGGTATTACGGGCGAGGGCAGGATGAGACTGATGCAAGAATGGTGGTACCGGGGATAAGGGCAGGAGGAGACTGAGGATGGAGGGATGGTGAGACTAGGGGTGAGGGCAGGGGAACATCAGAAAAAAAGCTGGGATCGAGGGATTAGGCAGGATCATGTTCCAATTCCCTCCAAGATACTTGAAGTCATAGGAAAGCCTATTTGATTAGGCCTATATGTACAGATATTTTGATGAGAGCATCTGTTCAGGACTTTTCTCCAAAAGGGATATATGTTTGTACTCAAATTCATGACAATTCCTCTATTTTCTGTCCAGATAACTTATATTATTGAGTCTCATCCTGGCCTCACCCCCAATCTCACCATTCCACCACCTTCAGTCTTATCCTACCCTCACCCCTAGTATCACCATTCCACCACCTTCAGTCATATCCTGGCCTCACCCCAGTTTCACCTTTCCACCAACCACAATCTCACCCTGATGTCACCCCCAAAATGTGCACCCCGCCCCGGAAATTTTGTAACAAATGATTTAGCGTAGCCTCTAAATTGGGGCCTAGAAATGCACCAAATGCCCTCTATAATTTAAAATCTCCTAGGGGTGGCATGCCCCCCATACCCCCCTACCATGTCGTTTCGCTTCCCACAGCCAAAATGTGCCCCCCCCCCTTTCTCACAATCCTAGATCCGCCCCTGAAGGGGTGTCTATGAAATGGATGGAGTGGGTGGGTAGGGCAGGGAGAGAGTGTGAATGGAAGAAATTAAAATTCTCTTAGCTGCAGAGTTTAAGTGTCGTTATACTTTTATTCAATTTCTCGTAAAATAGTTGCAGGAAGAGTCAAGTCTAGTTAGATAAACATTTAGTGAATGGTCGATCACAAAAATCAGAGGTATGTATTTATGAAGAAATAGGCAGTGCACAGTAGCGGATCTAAGGGATGGCCTGGGAGTCAAATGCCCCCACCCGGCCCCCTGAAAATAAGCCTTGGTATGACTAATAACAATAACATTTGCGGTAACGAACCCTGCGACTGAACCTGGCTCTGCCCCCCCCCCCCGTCTCCTCAACCAAATTTCCCTCACTGTTCCCTCTCCCCTAGACCACCCCATCTAGATCCGTAAGGACAGGTGCATGGATGTTAGTAGAATAAATACAATAGCGACCACGTACCACACCTCGTCTTTATACAATAATCTACATGGCAATCATGAACATTCTATAGCTAAAATATATAGGCTGCACAGTAATAATTTAAACTAGCATCACTATCTTTATGTATCCTGTGCATCTGAGAAGACATCGATGAACATCTCAGCACACTCATCAACCTTTAGATATAAAGATACCTCGCACATTTTTCAGTACTTTGGTGCTTACTGGACACCCACTGTGCGTTAACATACTCTTACAGCTGGTAGGGCAAGTAAAATAATCTGTTTCAATCTTCCTAAATATGAAACAAAAACACTGGCTTATAATATAATCATCTGAAACGATCGAACCTATGTAGCTGTATATCTGTAAACCACTGCACCTATAGCATGGTCAATAGCCCTTATCACAAAGTTGCCCAAACATTCAAGTTTAACCTCGTATTGCTTTATACAAATCAGATCACACTGTCCTCAGCAGACATTCACATTATCGGTTTCCTTTCCTTACTATCAGTCGCGGTCATTATCACTGCCCCATCGATAGACGGCAATTGACTTATTTTCATCGTTTAAGTTATCAGGGACTTTGCATTTGTTATAATGGCCCGATATTGGAAAATGATATACCGTAATAGTGGAATGTTTTAGAGATAGATTGGGATCGGTGAACGTAATCCCATAGATGTATACATACAAATTATATCAAATCAGAAAAATATTAGATCTATGACAATCTAATAAAAAAAAAAAGAAATTGGAGCAGATCGGCAAATGATAATTCGTTTTGAACGCAATTTATGGTATTCTAAAGTAGATCTCTCATCTCATAGCGGCGTCGTCATAGTAAAAGAAATTGTCAAAGAATGAATTCTGTTCATATTCCACGAATACAAAAAGGCACTGATACATCAAACAGAATATAACATAAACTTTAAGCACTAGCAATAGGTTGCTTGGGACAAGGTCCGTTTATGCCTCTTTAGTTGAGACAGAGGGGGGAAAGAACCCAGGGAAAAGCGCACCTGGGCACATAGGCATACCTTATCAATACTAATCGTCCATTAGTAGACTTACATTTAATACCTTATACAAGGCATGACACTTTATGCATTACCGGCCCCATACTAAAAGGGATATACTCGATGGCGAGTTTTGGGTCAGTTTGATCGCAAGGTACACAGTGGGCGTTGATGTCTTTAAGGGGAAAAATAGGGAGTAACCTCCATATAGTCTTACATCATACTTGAACATATATAGCAGAGGAAAACATAAATAAATAATTTCAGATAAGGATGTGTGCACTTTTGTATGGATATACCTCCTCTAACTACCATTTTACTAACGCTTATATATAACACTTTTACTAGTGTACATATAATGATTAGTTCACATTATCATTAGGCCACACCATAGAATAAGTTGTTTCTCATCACCGCCCTCGTCAGAAGAAAAAACGTCATTTGAGTATTTCTTTTTTTGTAGTCAGGTTTACTATCTAATGAAAACTTATGGTCTACGGAATACAGCTGACTATCAATAATAGATATTCTAAAAGTGTAAATGATAACTTTCTTATTATAATGCATATTTCTTTCACGCGACTTTCCACGATAGGGCCATAGCGTGTACACAGACATTGGGCTGATATGAACTGCTTAGGCAAAAGGGGGGGGGGGACTCAAAATCCTCTCTCGTCACTTTTTTCATGGCTCAGTGATGAGAAATAATTTTGGCCTAAGTCAAAATAATAAATCCTAAGCTTATTGCCTGTATATGATGTCCTTGGTATGGAGAATCAAATCGGTTTAAACGTCACAGAGAATCCAGTATTATAAACCCATACATTTATAACAGCAGTAAACAAATCTCATTTGAATTCCATATTTCAACGTTGTAAATTTGACAAGGTTGCAGTGCACTATTGTGAGATTACTTTCACTCACTGAATATTAATACCTGTTTTAGCACCACCATGTAGGCCTAATGGTCTAGGAAACTCTCACTTACTGGAAAACACAAATATCAAATATATCTAGAAATGGTATTTCATTCCAAAGTTTGGAAGATAAATCTTGAAATATGGAAGTCTGGAAGGTATGGACAACGGCCATCCTGAGCGACTAAATGGACAAGATAGCAAATACCAAAGTCGTGCGGTCGTTACTACGGTAACAAATGTCCATTATTCAGATTGACTTTCTAGATACCCACTAAGATGCAGAAACAATATTCAGAAACTCCAATGGCTTTTGAAGATTAAGTATGGAATGTCTGCTATTTTCAACCAGTACACATGATCAGAACAGTTTCGGATGACAAGAATCTGGCGACTTTAAAGCCTGAAGCTATACAAACATCAAAGATAATATGAGCCAAGTCTAACTGACAGTTAGCTATACAATGGAAATAAAAGAATTCTTGTACATTGGCTTTTACTTTAACATCATCACAATGGCAAGTCCAGGCCATATCACTATTATACAGATACAAAGACGGAAATACTAATCCTTTTCTGTGAATCATGATTCTGGGTGCAGGCTGGAACTTTTGAGTTTTCTTCGATTTACTAATTTTGTAGAGCGGAGTCTCATATGAATAACGACACCTCACATTGTATACTTGATCAGGAAGTAGAGGTCTGCAACAAACACTGCAGTTGCGAACACCATTCCCACCAGAAGTTGCTGAAAAGACAATGCTGTCAGATTAGATTTGCATTCTAGAGTCAAAGGGAGGAAAGGCAATTTTTTTTATCGCCACACAAATCTTCTTTTAAATTTTCTTTCATGGAAACGCTGGAGAGGAGGTGCGGTAAAAAAAAAAAATGTCCTCTGTGCTCCTGCGTGCAGCAAATCCTGTTGTACGCATACATCACAGATAGCAGAATATGATGATGGTTTTTATATTCTGAATATATACATAAAAGCTCTGAATTCATTGCAAAATACAACAAAAAAATGATCTGAGAAAACAAATTTGGGTAAATCTAATAGGTATCTCAAACTCTGAAAATTCTGAACTCAGAGAAATTTCTGAAAACTTACACCCTTGATTTACAGGACTCAGATAGCAGTGCTGGTGTTATCACACCTGAAATCAGCACAGCATGTGTATGTCCAGCAGACAACACCTCAAGAGGCACCTCTTGTACCCTTACACAAGAAATTCTAGATAACAGAATTAAGGGGGTAGTCACGTCCAGTAGACTAACACCTCAAGAGGCACCTCTTGTACCCTTACACAGATAACAAGATTAAGAGGTGGTCATTTATCGGAGTTGGGTAGAGGTTACTGATGTGGCGTCATGATCGGTGGGTGGTGGTGGAGGAGGGGTATCCAGATCCCTCTGATTTGGAGAAGGGCCAAACATATCTGACCCCCACCCCACTTTAAACAAAAAGTGGTATTATCTGATAAATTGTTTAAAAATGAGCATGCCATGAGTATTAAGGTGGCTAGTGACGCATATGTGCAGTAGGGTCGATACGCATGTGGATGTTCTCATATACTGACCTTTTCTGATAAAGTCTAAATCCAGGTTGTTGGACACAATAATAATCCCACTTGCCATGTAAATTGAGAAAAAGGGGGCGTACTGCATTCACACATTATGTAGAATTTACGGGGTAAGACCAGTCAAAAAGGCTTGGTATAAAGCTGGTGAGTTGGTGTTGTACTCGTGCATTAAGATGTCAATTGAACATAAAACGACCAGTAATGAGGACAACTATCAGGGTTTTTGATAAGTCAATGTGCCTATTGATACACAGGGAACAAGTTGTCCCCTGTAATCAACCTACATCTTTGACCGACTTTTTCACCTACATGCCCACTTGGCCCAGAGTGAACCTTTAAATCTCAGACGAGTAGTGAGTATTCAGAGAAGCAAAACAAATAGCTCCAAAAATTTATCAGGAGAATTTTTGTTCCTAATGCTGTACGATATCACTCTCTTCTTTTGTGATGAATTGTGATCGCTCTCCAAAATGATCTTCTAGGATCTACTTTACAAAATATTTGATGCCTGTAGAAGTTAGTACTCTTTGAAATTGTCCCCTAAAATAATAAAGTATACCTAGGCGAGTGCTATAAAGTCATAGTGACGATACACATTCAGTGACTTTGCAAAGTATGTTTGACTGTATACAAACATATGGACCACAGCATTATTCTACAAACAATACCTCGATGCATAAGTACCTTGTCAATAGAGATGTGACATTGAAAAGTTCCCTACATGATAGCTGGGGCATAGAAATACATTGTCCCCTATGTCTCTGGTGACGGAGAAGAAATGTTTGAAGAGGAACCTCTTAGACCATGAAACCTGTCACGACCAGAAATGGGCGTCAATTTTCACATGGTCTCATTTAACCCTTTAATGACCGTATAGAGTTTTAAGACAGTATGCCATTTTGTCATTATGATACATGCATGGAAGTCTGGTGAGTAACTCGCCAGTGCTGTATTCATGCATCATGAAAAGCTTATCTGGCGCTAGTTGGTATGTGAGAGTAACTTAATATAATTTTATATAGGGGTCGATTAAATGAAAAGACCTTAAATGACTGTTATCGTGTCCGATCTTGGGGCCTCTTACTCTATAAATATATCAACTTTTAAGGATCTCTTGACTTTGACAATGTCCTCTGTGCACAGAATCACAGTGTGACAGACAAAGGGGTTGCTGTTGAAGAGGCACCTGTTACACTTAACGACTGATTGTAACCGGAACATAAGACAGAATTAAGATGCCTGGTTCATGTAATCTGGCCGGCATCAGAAAAAAATTCAATGTATTAATTCTTCAAAATAACATCATCCAATTATTTATTTTCAGCCTTTTTTGACCAAGCACAGCCCTGCGTGCTGCTCGACAGTAAATTTGTGCGCATCTATTTCTCATATCAGTAAAAAGCTTTTTTCCTATTTTTTTTTTTTTTTTTTTTAATTTGACATTTTCAGGTCGTCATGTTCCCCAGCACAGCTTCCTGATTTTCACGGATTTTGAAGCAGTGACTCATAGCTTCAGGGGGAAATTTCCCAGACCCAGTTTATTTCTGAAGAGGCCCCACTTGGACCCCTGTGACAGTTAGCAGGGCTGATTGGGGCCCTCGTAGGTTGCATCGGGTAAAGCGGTGACTTGCTGAAGAGGCACCTCTTGGACCTTCCGCAGAGCCACAATCAGTTTATGAGCAGATTATAGCGGGGTGAAAAACAGGCTTACACCGGTCAGACCCTGGTACTGTCCTATTTACCCAATTGATGTCTTTGTTTAAATTTGTAGTTTCAAAGTACAGCACTTCTTATTTTGAGTTAAGCTTGATTTAGTTATAAGGGGTCATCCTTCACGGTTTTCAACGATTAGACACTGTAGTGTAGGTTAATTGGGGAGGGAAAATAGTTTCCGATAGAAATAGGTGCAGACTCATGAACCTCACACCTGAGAAGATACAAACCTTTATAGCATACATATAACTTTTAGACGTGTACTCTTCTACAATCTGAGATACTAATCTTTCTACAGGTCCCTAAGGGCCACTTACCAACAAAGGCCACTTATGTTCAAAAGATTCTCCAATCAGTTCAGTGCTTGCACGTCTCAAAACCTTCACACTTCCGCAAAGTGAAACTTTACATTGCATTTGTTACTTATTCTTTTTTTTTTAAGTTTTTTATTGGGTCTAATAACACATACAGAGTAAATGTATTAAACCTAGTTTCTGCGCATTGCAGTACTGCCAGTAGGACCCCTTATTCACCTGGGTTTGTGGAAATTATGTGATGGTATTACGACATCATTTATGCTCTACAATAATCTCTGGCATAGAAGACGCGGTGCGCATATAAGACGCACCCCCAACTCAGGAAAGGCTGGTTTGCGTATAAGATGCACCTGCATATAAGACGCACCTCTTAGGGGTGAATTTTGTAAATTCAGTACTTCGACAAGGAAATATTCCCTCAAACCCTCACTTTTTACCGTCTTAATATATGATAGAATGGAATCAAGTAATGGATTATAGTGCAACCGGCATGTTTCGGGCTTTTCAGCCCTTTGTCAAGGTTATTTTATTATTGACAGTTGGACAGGTACATTGACAGTGGAGCCTTTTATCACATTTTGTTTATGTCACTATAGTAACTGCAGAAATTTCTAACACTGGTCATGTGGATAGGTTTGTATACAGATGACTCCCTAAGATGGTGACCTATGGTAGACTTGTCAAGCACATGCAATGCAACAGAGAAAAAAAAACATTTTATAATTAGCCCTAGGTCTATGTGGAATGAGTAATGATGGATAGAGATAAAACGACGTATTGAATATAAATAGGTTAATAAATATCCATTCTTCATAAAATGTAGACATGAAAAGGGTTATCACACAGTTTATAGTTTCAGTTTCCATTTCTTTCTATCTTCACGGCTCATGATGGGAGTGTCTTGGAGTGTCATAGTCTCAGTGTAGAGGAAAGGTGGATATTCCAAATGGGGGAGGGGGATTGGTACCCACTCCCTAGTGTCACTGATGTCTGATAAGTCTTTCACCTGGTCTGGGGGTGACGGGGTGTCGGGGTATGTTTCTTCTTGTAGCCATGGTATGGTAAATTCCAAGTCTTCCCTCAATGTTTTATAATTAATAGTGGGATAAGGGTCTTTTTGTTCAATGTTGGTGATTGTGTCACCGTTTCCAATGAGATTGGTGGCAGGTGGATCCCAGTGGTGGTGGGTAATGTCAGTAGGTGGCTCATATATGGGTGGTGATGGGAGTTCATCTAAACAAGGGGTGCCTAGCTCGTCCAGACATGGTGTGTCTCCTTGAGTGGTGTTGTGTGTGGTAGGAGTTGGAAGTACCGTAATCTCCCGCGTAGAAGATGCGTTGCGCGTATAGGACGAACCCCCTTTTTGGGAGAAGCATTTACGCGTATAAGACGCACCTCTTAGGGCTCAATTTTGTAAATTTAGTACATTTCTATAGAAAAATTACCCCTCGTATAAGACGCACCCCCAACTTGAGAGAAAGCTATAAGACTCCCCAGCATTTTGTTTGGCGTAGAGGACGCGTCTTATACGCGGGAGTTTACGGTATGGCATTTAAATATACCGGTACTGAGGTATCCGTGCTGGGAGGTGGGTATTTGGGATGTGCCGGTACCACATTGAATTTTACATTGGGCAGCGGTTTTTTGTGCCAATCAAAGTTCTTGAAGGATGATTTGACTTGTGCATATTTTGCCTGTCGTACTTCTTTTCTGGATGGTTTTTTCTGAAAAGGGCCTTGGGGTTGGAAAGGTGGAGGTGCAGCCAGGTAAAGTCCATGACAAGGTACTTCTTTTGGGTGCAGTCTCTTGTGATGGCGATTTAAATTCGTTTTACGGTCAAATAATTGGCCACATATAGCGCAACTAATTTTAGTTTGTCCATGGGCATCATGAAGGTGTAACCGTAAAGCCTGTTTAGAGATGCAAGTTCTGTCACAGAGTACACAAACTACTGACATGTTGATTTCTTAACCTTTGACGTTGATTCCATTTGGTTGCCATGTCTCCAGAAGTCGTATCCAGGCTTCTTCTAACCGGAGTAGCTGATTGGTGTTGCTAGCGGTGTTGTCAATTATTGTCATGGTTACGTTGTGTGGCCCGCAACCACTCTTGGTGTTGAAATGGATGGTTACCGGGGTTTCACGTGAATCCTCCTCAGCAGGGTTGGTTGAAGGGGTGGTACGGCGTTTTCTTTTCTCATCAGAGTCAATACCTCCCACGTGTTGTCCAAGTCTTTTTTTTAGCAGCATGAGATGTTTGGCCTACATATTGGAGGCGGCATTTTTGGCAGGTTAAGACGTAAATGACGTTATTTGAGTCACAAGTGTTGTGCCCTACAATTTTGTAGGATCGACCTGTCTTTGTACTTGTGATGGTTTTGGTGATGTTGACTTTGTTGCAATGTGAGCATTTTCCACATTTGTATGATCCCAGGGGTTTCTTCACATGAGGGTGTGCGGAGTGTACCATAGACTGTCTCAGGTTGGGGGATTTACGGTATGCAATCCTAACTCGGGGTGGGTGTTTTTCATTCTGTACCGGGTCAGCCTTCAGAATTGACTCAGTTTCCTTCAGGATTTTAGGGATCGGCATATGTTTCGGGTTGTATTCAGTCACATATGAGATGCAGTTTGACTCTTTTTTGGGTTGGGGGTGGAGGAGTTCTTCTCTAGAGATAGCACTAACTCTGGCGGCGGCGACCCGTAGGACATTTGTTGGGTAGCCATGACGTCTGAATGTGGCTAGCATAATTTTCTTGTCATGCTCAAAGTCCTCTGATTTGGCATCAATTTTCTTGATCCTTTGGAGTTGTGAGTAGGGGATGGATTTCTTGAGTGCTAGAGGGTGGTATGAGCTGTAGTTAAGGTAGGTATGGGCGTCAGTGGGTTTGGTGAAGAGACGAGTTTGGAGTTTGTCGTTGCAGCGGTAGATGGTGGTGTCAAGGAAGTTGACTTTATCTTGGCTGTATTCACCAGTGAATTTGATGGAGTAATGGACGGAGTTGATGTAGGTAAGGAAGTCTTCTGCTTCTTTTTTGCCTTCAATAATGGTGAAAATATCATCAATGTATCTGATCCAAATCTTGGGTTTGATGGGTGAGGTTTGCAGGATGTTTTCTTCAAGTCTGCCCATGAAGAGGTTGGCGAAATTTGGGGCCATTTTCGTGCCCATGGCCGTGCCATGGATTTGGATGTACATTTGGTTGTCAAAGGAGAAGGCATTGGTGGTGAGAATAGTGTGGAGTAATTTCCCAATGATGAATGAGTGGGGGTCTTTTATTATTCTCTTATTCAGATAGTGCATGGTGGCGGTGATGCCTTCAATGTGCGGTATTGATGTGTAGAGTGCAGAGACGTCCACTGTCATTAGTACGTCGTCCGGGTGTAGACTTGCTAGGTTCTCTATTCTATTTATGAAGTCCGTGGTGTCACGTACATAACTTGGTAATGACTGGGCGATGGGTTTGATAATTTTATCAACGTATTGGCTGATTTTCTCCGTGGGGCCATTGCAAGCTGAGACTATCGGTCTCCCTGGATTGTCCTTTTTGTGTATTTTTGGTAAAGTGTAGAACAAAGGGGTTCTGGGGTAGAAATTAATGAGAGATAATTTCTCTTTCTTGGTGATGTGGTTGCATCTCTGGAAGGTATCCAGGTCTTTAATCAGTTTCTGATTGAATTTCTCGGTGGGGTCATGTGACAATGGTTTATAGAAAGTGGTATCTTGGAGTTAGCGTTTGCATTCAGCGACATATTTTTCAGTTTTTTGAATTACCACTGCGCCACCTTTGTCAGCACTTTTAATGATGATGTCAGGGTTGTCTTGGAGTGATTTAATAGCTGATCTCTCACCAGGTGGTAAATTGTCCTTCAGATTAGAGGATTTGTGGAGATTTTTTACATGATGTATTATGGTGCTGTTGTAGCAATCAACGTATTGGTTTCTGCCTGGGTCTGGTGTCCAGCCAGTTTGTTTGGGGTCTGGCCTGTTGGGTGAAGGTGCTTCTCTAGGGGGATCGTTTTTGAAATTCTCATTGAGTCTGATCTGTCTTGCAAATGTGAGAGCATCTTTCAAGGTGTGTGCCGGGTGGGGGTCCCTAGGGATGGGGATAAAGTTGAGGCCCCTGGAGAGGAGTTTGGTTTCGTCTTCTGTGAGTGTGTAATCTGAAAGATTGACTATTGTATCTGGAGTTGGTTCATCTGGTCTCCTAAAGTGGCGGTTTTTCCGTCGGCTCTGTCTTGTAAGTCTTTGGCTAGACTCTCCTGTTCCTCCAGGATAGTTTCCAGGATTATTTTGGCTTCTTCTGCTTTGCATTTTTTCTTTATTTTTTCCTTGGTGGTCTCTACTTCTAAGCTGAGGGCGACTTTTCTGGTGTCCCAGTAGTCACGTAAGATGGTGGTGAGTTTGGCACTGAAATCAGAGTGGGCTTGTTCCCACTCAATGCTAAAGACAGCATTGAGGTCAGGTATCTGGGCGTTGACGTTGACTTGAAGCCCTCTGGGGCTGGTATTGTTTTCAATGTGGTGCGTCAAAAATTTGTGATGATGCGTAGCCTTTGTTAGACCCAGGGCTAGTTTCTTAAGGGCTTTATAATATACTTTGTTCTGGTTGTTGAGGACTTTGACAAGTCTAGGGTTCATGGGAGGTCGAGGCGGGAGCTGTCTGCGGTTGTCTGGGTTTCCACGGCGACCGCGTGACGTAGAGCGTGCACGTGTCGCGTTGCCTTGGGGACGCCTAGTGGCGTCGCCTTGGATAGCTTGCTCCGTGGCGTCATACTCGGTCCGTTGTCGTTTGTAAACATTCTCGTTGGGATTCCTGGCAAAGGTTATATTTGCACGGATTTCATTTGTGCTGGTGGATGCAATGGCATCTCGACCCTGTGGAGATCCAGCGAGTGGATTCAAAGACGTCATGTTTCTGAGGTATTGTGGTAAATCTCCGGGAAGGGAGGATTACTGCGTCTAAATCAACGGGGTACTGCGTAGCGTAGAGTGAGAGGATCCCGCCGGGGGATGCTTGAAGGCATATGAGAAAAATGACTTCGACAAGGAAATATTCCCTCAAACCCTCACTTTTTACCGTCTTAATATATGATAGAATGGAATCAAGTAATGGATTATAGTGCAACCGACATGTTTCGGGCTTTTCAGCCCTTTGTCAAGGTTATTTTATTATTGACAGTTGGACAGGTACATTGACAGTGGAGCCTTTTATCACATTTTGTTTATGTCACTATAGTAACTGCAGAAATTTCTAACACTGGTCATGTGGATAGGTTTGTATACAGATGACTCCCTAAGATGGTGACCTATGGTAGACTTGTCAAGCACATGCAATGCAACAGAGAAACTGTACTGTTCTATAGTAAAAATACCCTGCGTATAAGACGCACCCCCTTCTTGGGAGAATGCTATAAGACGCACCAGCCTTTTGTTTGGCCTAGAGGACGCGTCTTATATGCTGGAGTTTATGGTAGTTACAATATGTTGTATACTGATTGTCGGCAATCTTATGGTATATTGGGGTGTGGATGGGATGAGATGTGATGAAATAGTGTTAGTATGTCAGTTACTTATATCAATAAAGGCAGTTACACAAAGCATTTGTTATATTCCTTTTTGATTGTTATTTTAAATTAGTAAGGTCTTCCATCAAGGTATATGGTACCTTTAACCTGTTCCATAGTATGATGGCTCTGTAATAAGCGCTTCTTAAAACTATTGGCTTTAAAGTGTGGGGAACAATGAGGCGCTTACCTACTTAAAATCTTGTAGGTAGGTTTCTTTTGTCAACATATTTGTCAATTTGAGCCAAATTAAAGGCATAGAAGAGTAGGTGCATGTCCCTTCTTTTCGAGAGTTCCATACATTTACTCCTTTCATGCATTTGTAAAGTAGTATATAATGGGTTTACCTCTAATTTAACACCATATACCGTACATAGAGCCTTGTTTTGTATGTATTGCAGCTCTCTATTTTCCCCTCTATTGTCTCTGTCCCACATAAAGCCACAATAGTCTAATGAAGGAAGAATCATGGATTTATAAATAATTAAGGCTGTTGGTGCACCAATATAGGCCCTAACTCTGGCAATATGTCTATGTCCGGTAGGGAATTTATATAGATAGAAAAAAGCACAGGACCTAACACAGATCCCTGAGGAACACCATATATCACAGGTTTAAAGGATGATAGTTGGTCATTGGCTATTGTTCAGCGCCGATTCTAATGGAAACATAGTGCTTTAATAGACTGGGTGCGTTTGTCGCCATGAATCGTGAATGCAGTCCCGGTAAATAACCCATTAGCATTACGTCCATGCATCATGCGCTTCAATGTTGAAATTCCTAAAAGGTCGCTAATGCACCAACACATAATTAATATACCGTATTCTCCCACGTAGAAGACGCGCTGCGCGTATAGGACGCACCCCAAACTCAGCACATGCATTTTCGCATATAAGACGCACCTCTTAGGTACCAATTTTGTAAATTCAGTACATTTCTATAGTAAAATTACCCCTTGTATAAGACGCCCCCCCAACTTGAAGAAATCCTATAAGACGCACAATGCAATTGTTTGGCCTAGAGGACGCGTCTTATACGCGGGAGATTACGGTAGCACTGATAAGTTATTCGCCGGCATTGCACTAATCTACTGAGAATTAATACCATAATTATCAACTGCCGATCAATATTTGATTTTTTTGTATAGACAGTACAAAAGGTAGCATGAAAGAGATTTCCGTATAAAGCCCTTACCATTGGCAAACTCGGCGTTTCCGATGCATATTCCATTGCCTTATAACCGAAGACGAACGCTCCAATGACGGTCAGCAGAAAATTTACCACTGTTAACAGCTGGTTGTTCATTTGCTTTACTATAAGACAAAAGAAAGAGTTAGTGAGTGAGTAAGTGAGTCATAGATGTTTTACACCATTTCGACAGCTATGGTCATATTCATGATGAGAACTACAGTACACAATTTCACAGAGGAATGTGTCGGTGGCCGCACATGTGCACCACACACCGAGTGAATAGGCGAGAACTACATTTAACAATTTCACAGAGAAATGTGTCTGTGCCCGCACATATGTGGACCACACACATCTGAGGGAATAGGAAAGAAGAGATATAGACTCTTTTACTTGGGCTAGGGAAGCCCTACAAAAGAAAGAAGAGTCCTTGATATGAAATATATAATGTCTATACATTTTATTCTTTTCAAATGTGTATATTGAAAAATACTTGTGAAGTAACATGTCAGCTGTCTAAGACAAAAAAGGTCTTCTTCCACTCACTGGTGGAGCTATTATCTTTATAAATCGTTTAGACATGGTAGAACCAAAGAAATGTTAATACTTGTACCGTAAACTCCCACGTAGAAGACGCGCTGCGCGTATAAGACGCACCCCAAACTCCGCACATGCATTTTCACGTATAAGATGCACATTTTAAGGCTAAAATGTGTAAGATTAGTACATTTCTATAGAAAAATTACCCCTCGTATAAGATGCACCCCCAACTTGAAAAAATCCTATAAGACCCCACAGCATTTTGTTTGGCGTAGAGGACGCGTCTTATACGCAGGAGTTTACGGTATAATAGTTTTTTTGACTGAGAAATGACTCGAGGTTTGCCAACAGACAGCACCTGGTCTGACAACAAGTTACTCAACTTGCCGATTGCACAACTGAACTTGATATGATAAGGGGAGCATTGCAGCCATTACATCCCTAATGTAGTCAATCAGTACTGAGATAACATATCTGTAAGCTGAGATATATGCCAATAGGTAGACTGATCCTTGTCTCCTACTGTGTACTAACTGATATACAGGTTTTATGGACGTGTGGTTTGTTTGTATGAAGCCAATTATCAGACAACTCTTCAAGTTAGTTTTGAGAAGTTGTCTACAAACTCAAAACGAGGGGAATATTTGGAAATTTATGTTTGCAGGTAATAGGAAAATGAAAAAAAAGGCAGGAATTTTTTTTACCGGCACTATAGAAATGTATTGTGAATATAAGACCTCAGCTATAAGCCATATCTAGGTATTTACAAGTCACACACCCAACTAAGGAAAAGACACTTGGAATTTGCTAGTTTAGTATTGTTCCATTGTGTTAAAATCCCGCTTATGTGCACTGAATTGTCAAGATAAGATTACATATGACAGTAGGGTGTGCATTGGGCACATAGACTGGTCCAAGTGGTTGTGTATATATTGGAATGGACCTTCAGGTCCGTGATATTGGGCACAAGATAGCCACACTTGTCTAAATTAATACATATCCATTCACATTTAGAACAAATAGGGCAATTAAGAGAAATAAAAATATTCACTGTAAGACATAACTACCCGGTATAGCGTGGAGGTCCCCCTTCCCCATAAGGTCTCTTTAATATACAAATGTTTTAATGAAATCTCTTTGCGTAGTACAAGGGACTGAACACAAGGGTAACGTCTTTTGGGGAGAAGCGCTAACGTGGCGCCATTTTCGCTTGTAAAATATCAGCAGTAGACTTTCGCATTCCCACCGGAACCACTGACACACTTCCGATCAAACCGTTTCTCCCCGAAAGGGTTCACGGAACACAAGCAGGTTCACAGTCGCCCTCTAGTGACATCTCTAGTAAATGCCAGCAAACTAGTGGGGGTGCTGTAATAGTTCACATGAACAACATGTTGCACTCAATGCTCTTGGCTAATTTATGGGAGAGGTCCTTTTTTTTGTATTTAGAAGTGTGAGGGAGGTCATTTCCCTAAAACTATTTTAATGCGGGGGGAAGTAAAACTTAATTGTCCATTAAAGTCGTAAGAAGAGCGAGCCTCACCTTCTTGCCCTACACTTGGTATGCCATCCAACCCTTTAATTGACTGAAATAAAAAAAGACACAAAAATATAATTAACTTTAGAGACAGTCTATTTCCATGCTTATGTAACACCACGGGTATAAGCCAACGGTATAAGGTGTATCTCACGCTCAACATACACTCTGAGTTCACGCAAGACCTATAAATGAGGGTCTGGATTTTGTTCATTCTTGTTCTGTTCCATGATATACAATAATTGCCAATAAATAGACACACTCTAGACTTTTGGCAGATTCTATGTGGCGCAGCAAGGGGCTATCCTCGCGTATTTGCCGCGGCTTATACTTTGTACGAGCTTCCCTAAATCAAGGTAGCCTTATTATACATACTAGTAGTCAGGGTACGTTTGCTGTTAGAACAGTTTTACACCTTCAAAGATCAAGCTGCAGATGCGCATTACAGTATTCCTTTCAGCTCAGTGTGCGCCTTATACGCAATGTATCACAGTAGTGGTCTTTACTAAATTTGTCTATAAAATTCACAGCCATTTCTGTAATAAAAGAAAATAATGATTCATACTTACTTGGATGTCTACATTTTTGGTCATTGACGCATATTCTCGATTAGCCTCCTCGGCCTTGAGTTTCTCAATACGTTCTTCAAGTTCTGGGCTCTTAAAACACAGACAAAACAAGGATGGTAATTTCTTACAATCGACAATAAAACACATCTGAAATATCACAAAAGAACACTTTGGGGAAGACATACCTTTATGTCTGAGATGTGATATACCGCGGGAAACCCATTTCTTAATTATATTTACATCTTTTTAATTCAAACGACCACTGCTTAATTAGGGTACAATGCAAAAGGGGTTCGCCTTTATTGAGCAAGAAAACTGAGGCAGCCCCTAGAAGGAAATTAACAAAAAGTACACAAAGGTCCATTTCTAAATTCTAATCCTCAGAATTATTCTTTTGGTTTAGTTTATCAATGATCAATTGCATTAGTTCATTAGACTTACCCTAGGTGGCAGCTCAGGTTTGGGGAGATACACATCACTTCCCTCTAGTAGTTCATGCAGATATAAACTCCCTAAAAATACAATATACATGATGAAAAACAAAGCCAACACTGTAAGCTATAAAAGAAAATATCTCTCACATTTTAAAGTGTCGTAGAACACTTTGGCAAACATTAAAATAATACATGTTTGTATGATACACATCTAGTTAGTAAATTAGACACAGCGACTTCACTTTTAGAAGAAAAAAGAATTTAAAAAAAAAAAGACAAACAAACTGATGATGATTGTTACATATATTTGTGATTATTTGTTACTTGAACATCACACATAGGTTAGGTTGTAAATGGGTATGGGATACATAAAACACATTTAAACAATTGCATTTGCCCTGTTAGAAATTTGTTAGTAAATGCCAGGAATAAATTGTGCCCAATAAATACAGCAATAGCTGAGAATGACATCAGATACAAGCCCAGTAGCAGGCAGTGGTTTTGTACTGAACTTTGTACCTTGAGTCACCTCGTCTTGTGAAAAGTTTTCTTTCTCTCCCTCTTTTATTCAGATAGAATATAACCAGGAATAAATCGTACTGAGATACATAAAGTTATGTTTATTCCCCGGACCCAGCTATATAAAACAAGTTTTCGGTAACATTTCTTACTCTCGTGTTGCCTGCAATGCCTTTTGTTGGTTATAAATATGTACGATGTAAAGGTATACAGCTGATACATGTATTTCGAAAAAAAGGATGTATGATTGCAATTTTTTCCCAGATGATATTTCCAATGTAGATGAAAAAAAAAATCCATGTTCCAACGATTATGATGTTATTTGAAAATGTTATGTTAGTCGAGGCACAAAAGCAGCTGAAATGAGGTAATTGATCTAGAACGCATTAACCATGATGTCAACATTATGAACTGAATGGAACAAGAATCCCACGTTAGATGTTTGTAATATAGGCTTGGATTAATTAACCTTCGGAACAAACTGAAAGTGGAGAAGTTTATAATGGCAGTGCCTATGTATTAGTCTTTTTATCCATCGCTGTAAAATTAATATCAGGGTAATGCTCGAAAATGTTTTGGTATCAGTCAGTGAGAAAAGATTGTAAAGTTTGTAATCTGTGCCTTGCATATATTCTAAGGTGCAGAAACAACGTATGATCCATCAAAATATCAATGGAAGTAACATATGAACCTGTACCAAGGAATGAAGGGTATTAGTTGTCATATACTAGGCCCAACACCAACAATATAACAAACAAAAAATCCAAAAATATGTGGCCCATCTACAAAGCTTCCCTTGTGTTATATACATAAGGTACAAGGTTCAACTTACCAAAATCATAATTAAAACAACCCTGCCTTACTCATTTCTAACCGCCCTAGGCTATACATGTGTATGTATATATATATATATATATATATATATATATATATATATATATATATATATATATATATATATATATATATATATATACACTGACTGACCCTCTTATCATACCTCACATACAGCAGCCTAAAGCAAAACAAATGCTTGGAGTTGTATAGGAAACAGCGACGAACTAAAATTGACGCATGGTACAGTATAAATCTAAATTTTACACTAATAAAACAAAACTTCACTACAAAATAATAATAAAAATAAAATCACTGTTCCAACTGTATTACAAGACACTCATGAATGACATTAAGCTAATCAAAATCGTTCTCTTTAGCATACTCCTGAAGTCTTCTCGTGAGAGGTTAGTTGAGTTCAAATGTTCAACTTTGGTAAATTTACAAATACAATAATCATTTTGGTTCAACTTTGCATTTGTATTGTCCTCAGCTGAGAAATAAGGTATTAAACAACAACTGCAAAATATCCCCTACTTTAAATCGTGACTAATTCAAAGCTACAGAAAATATTCAAATCTACCGGTATTTGACAAAAATTTATTCTATTTGCTGTGGCGAATAAAAAATCCATTGCAGTCACGAAAAAAAAAACAGCATCCATGAAAATAAATCTGTACCTCTACTCGTACTTAGAGCTTTGCAACTTGCTGCCATACATTGCCCCTAAATGATAATGCTTAGTTAAACACCTAAATCTATCCAAGATTCCTTTGTTTATCATGGGTAAAAGGGGTCCTAGACTAAAGTAATTCCAAACAAGCGTCACTCAAAAAAAAACATGCAACACAGCATGGTAACTTTTACCCCCTCTCTCTCGCCGCATCAGCTCTGAAATCAATAAAACATCAACACAATTGAACATAAAGTATACCACTTACTACAGATATATAGAACTTAGTATAAAGGCATGATAGGAAAGGACACATCTTCTGCTCATTTATGATAAGAAACAGTGTAAATCTAGTCTAAATCCCAAACTTAACATCAGCAGACTAACACTTGTGAAATCTTAATACTTGGTAGGGTGCGAGTACTAGCTATAAAATGTCCGATCTCTGATTTAGAATACCTTGGATATTATTTGTGGGAAGCTGCATCCTTTTTAATGGTAGTCTACCTTTCTATAAATCAGTACATAACGAATAATCATTTTTCGGCTTTTGCCTTGTGGTGTAAAGAAAAGGAATTGTCTTTTATCTTGATAACCCAGTCCCGACCAGTACTGGTATTTCGTTGGACAATCCAGTGTGAAGGTATTTGTAAAGGTGACTTTTTTTTTTTTTTAAAGATCCCGCTACCTGGGAATACCATGTATATAACTTGAACTTTAAGGCGTACCTGCATATATATCGCAGCCTGAGTTCATGACAGACTATTAAGGCGCATCTGGGATTATATTATGCCCAATCTAGTACTGTTCTCTCATTGTAAATCCTCAAATATAAGGCAACTTTAGCTGATCATATGAAGCCCTGCCAGGCAGTGGCGGATTTAGAGAGGGGCGCGGGGGCGCCCTCCCCCTTTTCCCTAGTACTTAAGAGTTTAAGTACATATTTAGGACCCCAAAAATTTGTCCAAAAATCGGGGGTGCGCCCCCTCCTTTTGGGCTGCACCGCCTGCTTTTCTAATTCCTGGATCCGCCAATGAGCCTGACCACACTAGGTTGTTTTGGAAAGACCTGGCCAGATTAGACCAGATAGCTGACTCTGACCGGTCTGATAGTTTTGCAGACTCTGTCTTTTCGAGTCTGGTTGGGTCTGCTCAAAAAAGCGTAGTTTGGCCGGGCTTTGATAATGCAGATGATACAGTGACAGGCTTTGACAAATTCCTGTATCCAGTGCCTAGGACACAAAATAATTTCTCTGGACACAATCAAGCTGTGTCAATTGAGCAAGTCAGGTTAAATTTGCTTGTCGTATGTGCTAAAATATTAAGAAACGTTCCATCAGTGCCAGTGGATCGCCCGCTGCGACTACGTTAATTTGACATATGAGTGATATGCTATTGCAGGAATCAACATAATTTATATTGATATTTTCAACTGCTCTAGCACGCTTTCTGGCATGACAAGGGGAACCACAATAGTGGTCCCAGGCTATATACTTTAAATTATTATGCCTTAAAACCTGATGTGCCCCATAAATATAAAAACATGATTTATCTTACATGCACGGACTTCTAATAACAGTACAATAAGGCTCTAGAACCCTACATCATGGCGAAATGGGCCTTTCTGGGGCTCAGTGAGATGAGACTGGCATTTTCTTAAAATTGACAGGGCCGGGGGACATTAACATGAACTTCACTCAAAATCGGCACAAAGACATGGACATTTCTAAAAATCGACACAGAGACAACTGGATCGGAAGTTCTGGAAGTTAAAAGTGTAACTATGAATATGTTAGACCATGGTGTACCTAGACTATGACTTATCCTACTACCCGGGTCCCACCGGTACTTTTGTGTTGGGCTCATGTAGTTCCGGAGGGGGACTCACTGTATGGTCTATAGTAACCATGTGTGACCAAATAGCGGGAAAGGGGGTCTATTCATTTGCCCTAGGAACTGAATTTACCTGCCAAAGGTTTCGATTTTCTCCTCAATTTCACCTTTGATAATTATATAAAATGTATAGTTGCAATTCTAGCCCCTATACAGGTTTTAATTGTGGTTCCGCGGAAGCACAATTAGGAGAGAGGGCCATCGCCTCAGCCTCGGTCAGTGAGGATCAACTCCATGGTCGTGAATTTCATGCGTAAACTCCACACATATAGGCCCTGTTCGGTCTATAGTAACCAATACACAAAAAGTAGCGGGAAAGGGGGTCTATTCATTTGGCTATTTTTTAGACAATTTAGAACTTTAGTCTTCCTCGAGTCAATGTGAGTCGTTGAGACTCGCCACATGCCTTTGAAGGAGTTTAAAAAATTCACAAAATAAAAAAGAATCCCTAACCATCTTTTTTTTAGCATTACCTGAAACAAACAATTTATTTTCTGGGGCCTAACTGACAAAATTTTTCATATGATATTCAGAAAGCATCCCACCAGAAGGGGTATCATTTTTTTCCCTGAATCACAAAGGATATTTTCTCAATATTAAAACTTTATAAACCGGGTATATTTCTAGGAACAAATTGCTTATAGGGGTATCATGCCAAAAGGGACACCAGTATCATGGATATGGCATCATATGCTTTGTTCAAATTATGAGATGAAAGTCTACCCCGCTAGAACTGGTAAAAGTGGTGTCCCCTCCCCCTCCCCAATTTTGAACAGCTGAGACTAGTGTAGTGAGAGGGTTATGAAATTCAGGGCTGTGTATAATTATGACACTGTATTGCCATGGGGGGGGGCGCTCGAGTGCAGTATCACTAATACATGTACTATTTCTAATACATGTACTAATATATACTATAGTAAGATTATGATTGCCTCAGGAATTATGCATCAATATCTAGCCTAGGTCAGTACTGACACAGTGACAGTAGGTGTGTCTACCAGGGATGCCACACACTGATCCCCAAAAATTCGGAAATCCTCCTGATTTTCTCAATTTACCATAGAAAAATACCTCTAGAAATGAAAATAAAAAATTCGGAATTCCTAAAAAGTTAGGAAGAGTGGCAACTCTGGTCTACTCTCACTCTCAGAAAGTCAGACTGAGACTACTACAATTTTGATACAAACCCTGCTCATTTCCCAGGTACTCGTGCAGCAGTTTCACAATGTTAAAAGGCACCGTCAGTGGCTTAGAGTCCCCCGATAATCTCCTAGCCATAGCATACTTCTTGAACTCATCCTTCACATCATTAGGTAGTTTTGCAGTAGTTAATAGAATGCGAATCCACTGACGAATCTTGTCTGTCAAAATAACGTGACTTCCCACAACAGTCGCCATTTTGGAAAACCCCCGTGGTGACGTCATTTGAGCAATGGTCCTTGCTCATTATTTTAGGGGGTATTACGTTGGGAATTCCCTCAGTAATCATATATATTATCAACCAGATTTTGTGAGTCGTATTTGACAGCTCTATATAAATAGGAATTTAACAAATTGTTACGAAATCAAACTAGAAATTAACCAAACCTAAGTGATATAAATTAGATATGGGTCCGGCCACCCCTTTTCGGAGATCCCATTCACCACTTCCTTTTTGGCGGCCATATTGGAAATCGGCGAGTTGATGAAAGGACAAAATTTATTTTCCCAGTGATTCGGTGCGAAATTTAGCACCATGGCAGCAAGAAAACGACCGATCCGTAAGCAGTTCATGACGACAAAGAAAGATGAAGACTTAGAGGGTTTGTTGGTGTTCGGATACCAGTGCAAACAGTTCAGAGACGACGAAAAGGCGATGTATATCGACCAAGGACGTCACCTGATTCCGTGGATGGGCGACTCGAGCCTGCTCATAGACAGGTCGGTGTAAAGAGCGGACTTGAGCTCTATGGAACTGAATTTGCCTGCCAAAGGTTTCGATTTTCTCCTCAATTTCACCTTTAATAATTATATAAAATGTATAGTTGCCATCTAGCCCCTATACAGGTTTTAATTGTGGTTCCGCGGAAGCAGAATTGGGAGAGACGACCATCGCCTCAGCCTCGTGCAGTTGAGGATCAACTCCGTGGCCGTGTGAATTTCATGTGTAAACTCCACACGTTGCACATTCAACTTCAAACTAAATACAAGGTCACATCAGGGGGAAAAGAAAAAGAAAAATATCAACATCGACCTTTTATGTTTTCACAGGGTGGTTCTTGGTTTCACAGGGTTGCCATTAAACCAAGAGCTGCAACCTCCACCACTCCCAGTACAACATAGATATTTTGTCTTTGTTGTATGTTCCCCATTTGTCTCTTTTTCCAAACAGCTTGCAGCTTTTTGGCCAAATAGATCGGTGAGCATATGACTCGATCGACGTGTTGCCTTGAGACATTGTTGGTAAGCCAATATATGACATACACTATGGCCTGCAAGAGGATGATAGGTTTGTACTATGATGAAAATGAAGATGTCCCAGGTCATGTGTTCAAAGTGTATTTGCCCAGTTTCTACAGATTACGTTCATAAGGTCTAGATATGTGCTCCAAAGTAGATAATCAGTAATGATAAAAGAATGCCCGCTTAGATTTAGTTGCAGGTAGCTGTGGTTATTTATATGGAAATAGTGTTGAGAAAGGGGGGGGGGATCATTACAATCAGAAAGAAAAAAAAATAGGAGCTAGCTCATTATTTCTCTTCTTTCATGTGATATTCTCCTTTGAAATTACACACTTTATACAAGAGCAGTGTCTTTCTTTTTCTTTTTTTCCCCATCCATTTCTAAAACAGATGAGAATAATTAAAGTGAAAGGGAATGAAATTCTAGACTTGTAAACTATGACAGAGGACTTGTACAAATGGGACAAAATGGAGCAATAGAGTGGGAGTTCATCAATTCCAGTGCTGAGATGGCAGTATGATTTGTATGAACAACGGGTGAACCTCTTGTGTCGTAAGTGATCAAAGTGTAATGCAAAGCAATATTTGACGTATGCAATATATTTCATTTACACCCTCCTGATATGTAGTGAGGTGGGGGGGAACAGTATTGCATTTCACAAAGATAGAAATAGTGTGTCACAAAATTGATATGATTAACTAAGCCGGTCAGACCTGATACAAGCAAACCTCCCCGTTGTCCAGCAAAGGCCAAATGAATGCACATGGTAAAAATGCATGATAAAATAATGGCGTGCAGAGCCACGCAATGTATGGAAAAGGGAAAGGTGCTTATTTTTACACTTCTTCCAGGTATGATGGACGTGGCCACCTTTATGACCTGCATCAGTATGACGCGTCCAAGGTCAATACAGAGGATAGGCTCACTGAAGAAGACAAGCGCATCGAAGCACTGTGCGATGAAGAGCGCTACTTTGAGTTACATACCGACATATCAGAAAAGATCATTTATGAAGGTGAGTGCCATGTGTAATGAAAGAAACCTACAGTTATGCTAAAATTCAGTACTCTACTCTAAATCAGATATCGTCTTTAACCATAGTTTGGGGTATGTCAACCCGTAACCGAGTCAGTTGAACCTGCTTAGTTGAGTTGAGACTATATACTCGAAGGGCCAATTGCTAATCCACAGTAGGCACTGACCTATCTGCTGTGTGCGGGTCTGCTAGTGCAGGTGTGAAAGTTGTGATCAGCCACAGCTGTAATCTCACTTCTCTTTCCTAATTGATTTTGAAGCTATTCATAGGAGTATCAGTACAACCAAGGTACCATTTTAAAGGGCCTGAGATCTATTGGATGTATATTTTTAATCTAAGATCAGGCACAGAGAAGAAAATCTCCACACTTAAGTTGAACCAAAATTTTAAAACCATTATGATATGAAGATGACATAGCACATAAAAAAGAATGGTTTGCACACGTTCTCTTGTTAAAAATGGTCTAGAAAATGTTTAGATTTATTTTTTTTCTAAAGGGCCCATGGATGTTTGACAGACAGCCCTAGATTTGTGATGTGTGGTTCACTCAGAGATTCAATCCAGCTTCCCAATGTTAGGGAGTTCCCTGTTTTCCAATACTATATCCTATGAATTATATCTGTTTTGCAATGGGTAGGTATGATAAAAAGAAGGGGATTTACTTTTTAAATGAAGTCTTTATGTCAATTTAAAGGGAAATTATGACTATTCAATCTCTCGGAAAGGACCCCACAATTCTGCTGTGATTCCCGTTGACCGCTAAATGGGGAGAAAACTTGAGTTTAAATAAACCATTTTGAATTATTATACAGGGATAATATCCATCAATATCCATAATATTAGGCATAATCTAGCCTCTCAAAACAGAAAATCATTAAAAATAGTGATAGAAGTGAACTACATTCTCCTGCATTCAACTTGCCTGATCACAAATTTGGACCCTTTTTAAACTCTTAACTATGGCAGAATTATAGGTTCAATTTGGCATCTTTAACCAGTCATAATTCCCCTTTAAATTGACATAAAGACTTCATTTAAAAGACAAATCCACTTATTTTTATTAGCTCTTTCCATTGCTCAATAGATACAATTCAAAGAATAAAGTTTTGTAAAATAGGTAAGTGCCTATCCACAGTTCCTTAGAGCTCATTATTTACACAACTTGCAATTCCAACAGAGGAAGAGATGAAACGGCTGAACCAAGCTTTTGCTGAGGCCTACGATTACGGCGGTTATGGTGCCGTAAGATTCAGCTATGATGGACAAACATTGGAGAATGAAGAAGAGCAGTCAGGTGAGTTATATATTCAGTCTATAACATGTAACTGTCTTGACAAGTTGTACCAGGTACTTCTTAAATTAAATTTCTAAATCCCAATAAACTAAAATACAATGATATTGCAATGTTGTGAAGATGGTTATGAGTTTACAATTGCACCGGTATTTATTTTTATATTATAGCAGGACAAGAGGCCGAAGTAGAAGATGATGTAGATGACGATGATGAACCATACATAATTCCGGAAACACTACAGCTACCTCCTGATACTGATGTGGTAAGTATACTACGTGGAGAATTTTCACTAATAAACAAGAATGATAACTTTTTTCTTCAGTAAGTTTTTTGTACAAGCATAAAACCGTAACAGATGTGATGGAAATAGGGTTCACTACACACATACTACACTGTAAACTGCCCTGTAGAAGCGACACTACCTACCGTAAACTCCCGCGTATAAGACGCGTCCTCTACGCCAAACAAATGCCTTGTGGGTCTTATAGGATGTACTGAAATTGGGGGTGCGTCTTATACGAGGGGTAATTTTACTATAGAACAGTACTGGATTGACAAAAATCACCCTTAAAATGTGCGTCTTATATGCAAAAATGGTCCTGCTGAGTTTGGGGTGCGTCCTATACGCGCAATGCGTCTTATACGCGGGAGTTTACGGTACTTTGGAAAGTTTGGTTTCGCCTATTAGCCGCATCTGGTTGGACTATGCAGGTTTAATACTGTTCTATCGTGGTAAATGTCCACCCCTTGTTTGGTTGAGTCTATAGGCCACAGAACGCCTCAGGTTTGCGTGTAAGCCAGGACTCATGTATACACAGGAACTTTACTGTAATAAAGTGTTCTAATGATTTTTTCACAATGTTATGTTTCCAGCCAACGTCATTGAAAAATGCCAAGATTATAGAGAAAACTGCAAAGTTTGTTGCAACACAGGGAATTCAAATGGAGATCCTCATCAAAACAAAGCAGAGCGACAATCCACTGTTTGACTTTATGGAACATGGCACACCACTGAACGCCTTCTACAAACACTTGAAAATGATGATAAAGTCAGGGCGCTATAAACCAAAGGATGAAGTGCCAGAGGAGGAGAAACAGTCAAGTAAGTCTGGTATCCTAATGAGGAAATACACTAAAAGTAATAAAGGTGAACTAAGGACATCGTAATGTCAATACATAAGGCCACACCAAAAAAATAAGTTGGTCTACGGATTTCCCTCTTTATATTTTCAAGAATGCAAAAAAAAAAATTTCTTTGAAAAAAAATCTTGTCTACAGATTTCGCTCGCCTCACTTGCTGAGAGTTTTCTCTTTGTAGTGTTTGGCAAAATTTTAAAAAAAAATTAAAAATTTGCTTGTGCCTCATTTTTCAAGGAGGAAATCCATTGGACAACAAAAAAAATAGAAAAAAAATTTACGCTCGCTCACACCATTTCTTCGAATCGAAAATCCGTAGACCAACTTATTTTTTTTGGTGTGGCCTAATCACTTGAGTGATAGTAAAAGTGACATAGAAGTTTTACTTATGGTATCGAAGAAAGGGCTTCAAGTCTGCCTGAAAAGGTGAAAGGTAGCTTCCTTTCATAGGCAACGTGTTCTTAAAAATGCTTGCAATGAACGCAAGGAATATGCAAGTAAAGGTCAATTTTCTATATAAAAAAAAAGGAAAAATATGTCTACTTTTGGTTATGCAGGTCTTGTCTGTAACAAGTACTAAAATGAACGTTTGTGTTTGCCACCTCCAGCATCAGTTGCAGCTGTGTTCACTTTCAATACCCTTTGTAGATAGAATGATATACTGAGTATTATTCCTTAACCATTTACAGACCAGCCGTCGGGGCAGGAGTATCTACACCCGAAACTTATGAAACTTATGCAAAAAGAACCAGAACCAGAGCCGAATAGACAGGTATGTGCTTATAGGAATATTCAGAGAACAATACAGAATGAATCTTTATCCGTGAAAAGGACACTTATGCCGAAAATTCAGTAATTACACAGAGATGCCACTTTTCCTGGTTTAACAGGAATTACTGGTTTTGATTCCAAGATTTCTGTATAAAGTTATGTTAAACTCCTGGGAAAATGTGTCCAAAGTCCAGCTTTCCTGGTATTTGTCAGCCAGTGAGTGGCATCTCTGATTACAACAAAATAAAAATAATATGATACTAATAAGTGAAAAGTTCATAGCTAGTTGGTGGCCATTAAGTAATCACAACAGCGATGTGCTTTGCGTGGTTGCCTCCAATCGAAAATTATATTGTTTGTTACGTTTTCCATTTCAGGATTTTCTAGAGTCAGTCCAATCCAAACTACCTGCTGGTCAATTATCCAATTCATTATACGCCAAGTTAGTGACAAACATCAAAGATAAGTCGAGTGGTCGCAATTCACCTGTTCCTGCAAGGACCATTGTGTAAGTAGAAGTCAGAATGCACAACTAAAATCATTAACATAATAAGACCAGGGAATTCAAACATCAGTTTTGTTTTAATCTGTTTAAAGTTAGCAAAGTGTAGTATGGTAATATAACTTGGGGGAGAGCAAAGTGTAATATGGTAATGTAACTTGGGGGGGGGGCAGCAAAGTGTAATATGGTAATGTAACTTGGGGGAGAGCAAAATGTAGTATATATATGGTAATGTAACTTGGGGGAGTGGGTGACAAAATTAACATTCACATTCTGTACTCCTAAATTGGCCAACAACCTGAGAAAGAATTTCCATTTTCCATGAATAGAAGGATAATATTAAGGTACATTTTGTAAATGAAATCTTTAATTTACAGGCCTAAGAAACCAGTGGCTGAGCCGGCCGCTTCTGTAAGTCCTTATTCTGGGGAGGCGTCCGTGAGCCCAGTACCACATCAGGTGCTAGAACCAGTAGCGACCTACACCCCACCACACAGTCACATAATGTCACAACCTCAGCCGCCCGGAGTCTATGGTCCCTCAGAGATAACCTTACCACCACCTCCTGGCATGGAGCCAGTTACTCTGCCGTCTGCACTACCTGCTGCACCACAACCCCCACCTCCAGGTACCATACCGCCTACATCTATCCCCCCGGCCACAGCCCCCGCCCCCATGCAGCCCGAGACAAGTGGCTACATTGATGTGTTGAATGGAGCATACAGTGCGGATAATTCGTATGAGGAGGAAGAAGAGTAAGTTGACTCTTAAGTTGCCTTGTCCTTATTTCCTTATATCGGGGTAATATATAACAAATTTACCAAACCATGAAAGGGTGTAAGTGTTACCCTTTAGCGATATGTTACCATGTCTAAACCAGCAGCGAGCCACTTTATGAAAAAAAAAAAATCTTTCAGTTTAGTCTACCTTTAATCTATTAAAACTAAATTAAAATTTGTACCGTATATTAGAATGAGGTAGGTTCAACAACATGGTTCTCCAAAGTTAGATTTCCATGGAGCATGAGAGGTGCCAATATAGAAAACTAATAACCTGTTAACGGTTCTCTCTGTTAGTATGCTCTATTTGATATAAAGTACATTCTCCTTTAATTTACCAGGGTACCACCAGGAGTTCTATTGCCACCTCCGGACCAACAGCCAATCGTTGACAAGATGGCAGCCTACGTCGCTAAGAATGGACCTGACTTTGAGGCTGTAGTCCGAAACAAAATTGACGAACGGTTTCACTTTCTCAACTCTTGGCATGTACACAATAAGTACTATGAATACCGCAAGAATATCTATCTAAAGGAGTTTGCTGCAAACAATGTAAAAGTCACCATCACTCAGACTTCACAGAATGCAGCAGGAGATACTGTGGTTACGAAGACAACTACTACATTGGCTAATGTCAACTCCCAGCCAAGTAAAGGTGTTAGCTTTTCTATCAAGCCGAAGGATAATGAAGGCACAGCATTGACGGGGCGGAAGATTATGTTGTATGACAGCAGTGATGAGGAGGATGAAGGTAGGCACATTGTTTAAGGCTGATCCGTGCATGTGTTATTACGGTGGGGGGGGGTACCCTTTATTTCAAATGCATCATGTAAGCTGACTGCTACCATAGTACCTCACATAAAAAGCACATCAGGTGCAACCTTATTTGAAAGAAATGCTACGAGGCGCAGCAATAGCTTGATTTTTTAATGTTTAGCACAGTTCTCATGGTAAATGTATGCCTCCTATGAGACACACCCTGACTTTGGGCTGATTCAATAAGATATAGGAAGCCTCAGATTACAATGTTAGAGATTAATAGTCACTTCATTAGGGTCCATTTGATTTTTAAAAAGCATAATTATTTGTGAGAAGCAATAATTATTTGTGAGATTGGGTGATGTGACATGACTTCTATTGGCTTTGATATAGCACCTGATAAACTTGATTTGCTTAGAATTAACATTATCTTTGTTTTTTTGACAGATGGAAACAAAGTGCACAAAATAGATACAGAGCCGGCTGACTCCGGTGAATACCGTGCAGATAATGCCCGTGTCCAAGAAACCACTAAGGGAGAAAAGATGCAGCCGAACCCTGAAGAAGTTGAGCGTCGCAATGGTAAGCATGGTTACTTTACTTTGTCTATGATAGTGTAGGGGCCAGCTCTGGCTGTAAGTCCATGGCGGTAGGCCATCTGCCCCGTTCCGGTTGCACCAGCCCTCAGGGGCTGGTCAGCTGGTATAAGCTGCCCCCCTTGTGTATTATACCGATCCAGATGTAGGTGGAAGGTAGAGAACGTCAGGTCTGGGGAAGTAGCTCAGAGGAAGAGCTTCCGCTTCGAAGTTGGAGGGTCCCGGGTTCGAGTCCCGGTTTCTCCAAAGACGTTTTCCGCCGACCTCTACACTGGTGGAGAAACCGAGTTGGTCCTGACCCGTGTGAGGGGGGACTACGAGAACTCGGTACCTGGGCTGGTATGACACAAATGCGATTCGATCTGCTAAGTACTGGGGGACTTGGAAACAGGTGGCACCCTCAGAGATTCCTGGGAACAGGAGTTGACTACGCTGAAGGTGACTCAGTACTAGTCCTGGGTGTCTGGTTCAGAGCCCTAGGTTGAATCTGATAGGGAGGAGTGTAGGGGCCAGCTCTGGCTGTAAGTCCATGGCGGTAGGCCATCTGCCCCGTTCCGGGTGTACCAGCCTAGTCACCTGGCACCTGGTGGTAGCTGCCCCTATGTGTGTCATACCAATCCAGGTGTAGGTGCCTGGAACGGTATAATACAGATACGCTTCGACCCTGGCAGTACTGTGTACTGGTAGGTCAACTGGGAAGTCAGGAGTGCCTCACACTGCTTGATAAAGCCCAATCGATCTGGTTGGGAGGAATGCTTGGTGCTGGTTGGCCATGGTTGAAGCTGGTTGGGAGGAGTGTAGGGGCCAGCTCTGGCTGTAAGTCCATGGCGGTAGGCCATCTGCCCCGTTCCGGTTGCACCAGCCCTCAGGGGCTGGTCAGCTGGTATAAGCTGCCCCCCTTGTGTATTATACCGATCCAGATGTAGGTGGAAGGTAGAGAACGTCAGGTCTGGGGAAGTAGCTCAGAGGAAGAGCTTCCGCTTCGAAGTTGGAGGGTCCCGGGTTCGAGTCCCGGTTTCTCCAAAGACGTTTTCCGCCGACCTCTACAATAGCATCAATATTCAGAGTCTACTAGTAGAATCACATTTTAACTATTGTATACTGAATTCTAAAAAGTTAACACATACATGAGTCACCCATAGTTTGTGAGAAAATTTTTAAAATTCAAAAAGCCACCCCCTCCCGACCGATTCCATTATTTGTGGGTTTGGGGGAAGTATGATAAATCAATATGAAATGTCTGATGTCTTATGAGGTAAATCAGAGTTATAATCCTCACATTGGGTACATAGTCCCTATGAGCACTACAAATCACTATGATGCATCATGTGCAGACACATCTATTAATTCTTTTATCAATGTTTCCACAAAAGCTGAAGAGCGTTCTAAAGACAGGATCTCATTAGCTGCACGTGAGAAGATTGCTGCTGCTGGACGTGAGAAACAAATACAGTTAGAACGTAAGCGACGAGCTGCAATGTTCATTAATATGTTAAAAGGTACAGGCCCAGGAGAACAAGGCGCCTCTGGGTCAGGAAAGTCTCAGTCTTCAGAACCATCTCCAACATCTGTGCCATCACGTGAGGAGTCGTCTAAGGATGCAATTAGTAAGGACTTTACTTCTCTAGACTTTCTCAATGACTGAGTGCGTTTGTGCTGCAGCGAGGAAATCTGCAATATACTGGTGCATAAAAAGCAGTATGGACTCAATGATCCTCACCCGTTGGTCCTTGTTAATCATTAGACAAGATGATGTCATGAGGTGGTAATTGCCGTGAAGTAACAGCCCTAATTTGTATTAAAATAACTTTGTATTTACCGTACAAGTGATGAAAACAATCTACCGGTATGATAAACCCTTGCATATACTTAGTAAGCCACACTATGTGAAGAAGCCACACCTAGACTTTGTGACACCCTGTAAGCCAAATATATATAAGATTGCTACAAGACACAATATAGATATAGATTTCACGTATGATAAGCTATTCTCTTTTTTGTTCATCATCAAGGTGTAGGAACGTCATCACCTGCAATGTCCCCAAAGATCTCCCCACAGAGGAGTAGATCTCCCAGTCCTGTCCGACCCCGTGTATCATCAAGGGCAAGTTCAGTTACAAAATCTCCTTCACGCAACCGATCGCCAGCAAGATCAGCACAATCAGATCGACATAGGGTGCGCGAGCTGGAGCGGCGCAAACATAGAAGTGATGTATCACGAAGGTCCAGGTCCAGGACACCCCCTTGGAGACCACGAAGGTCACCATCTCCACGAAGACGGCGTTTCAGATCCCGCTCACCACCATCAGCCTATTCTGTAGTCAGAAGGTAAGCCCAGTTTTATAGGGATCTATGATTGAACAAGTATAAGACTAAAATTCATCATTGCAGAACTTGTTAGTTTTATTAGAAGTATCGTCTCCAGTGTCCTGATTGTCCAATCAGATGATAATTGTTTGAGAACAACTAGAATATATAAGCCCGTAACTTAAATGGGTAAATATATACTTAAATATAATCTGCTACATTTCAAATACCGGTACTGGGGTTATGGTAATTATCAACTGGCAGTAGGGTGTTAGTGATTTTTTTTTTTTTTTTAATTTTGTTGTTATTTGTTGTTCTAAATGAGTAAAGGGACAGGCTGGTTGTGGGATTTTCCACGCTTTTTTTTTTTTTTTTTTTTTTTAAATAAAAAAAAATATCCAAACTGTCATGAAAAGGGAGGTTTCTTAACATGAATGACTGAATTGTAGGTCACGCTCTAAATCAGCATCACGCAAAAGGTCAAGGACAAGGTCAAAGTCACCGGTGAAACACAAGAAAAAGAGGGCAACGAGGTCAAGGTCACGAGAACGTCAGCTTTCTAGAATGTCACCTATCCGTTCAAAGGATAAGAAAAGTAGAAAGAAGTCACGGTCAAAGTCACCATCTCGAAAGCGGAAATCAAGGTCGCCTTCCAAATCAAGAAAAGCAAAATCACGCTCCAAGTAAGAAATTCTATTTGTATAGAGTATTGATATCATACTTATCTGAGGAGACGATGGGTGCACTTCCTTCCACCATGACACTACCTAATCAAATGAGACTGTTGCTAGTCTGGCCCACCATGTGATGGGGATGTTGAATAAAAGGCAGTTTAGCATGGTTTTAAAACAAACAAGTTGTCTCGTTTGAATTAAAAAGTTTGGTTGAACATGATATATCGGAATCAGCTATTAAATCACCCTAAATCTGTGAAGTAAAATGTATAGTTGCTTTATAGAGCCTGAGTGAGAAAATGTGAGAACACCTTATGATAATTCATCTTCTATAATTTCCAGGTCACCAACAAGTAGTAAGAAGTCTAAAAAGTCTCACAAACACAAGTCACGTTCACCCTCTAAGTCTAGTCGCAGTGGCTCCAAGTCCAGGGAAGGCTCAGTGCCAAGACTGATGTCCATCCCTGAGGTCAAAACACCAAGGTAAGCCGCTTATCCATGTGTCTGGCCCATGAAGCTGTATTTTAAGCGATAACTCATTTATTAACCCTTTAAGAACTGCATAGTGCTTCTAGTCATCCTTGTCGTGATTTGAGCAAGTCACTTAATGCTGCTGCTTCTGTGCATCATGTCTAGCCTTCAGGGGTTTATCAGTCATGTATGCGTTTGATATATCATTAAATCGTTATCTATCATACAATGGACCAATAAACTAACTACTGCATCCACAAGCAAGTGTCTATAAATGTGTCTTAATAATTCCAGATCACACAAGTCTTCATACTTAGATGACAATATGCAAGACGATGACGTCATCATCATCTCACCGGTCAAGGAGGACCCGGCATCACCCATACCTTCATCCACCACAACCTCAGCTTCATACCATCCATTATCAAACATAACAGTTCCAGCAGAACCTGCGCCCCCTGCCATGGGGTCTGCCGCACCCGCCGCCTCTTCCTTCACACCCGACACATCCACCACCGCCCCATCACAAAGTCAACCATTACCTCCTGTCTCACAGGTATATGATGTTTCTCTATATATGATTTTGTAGTATATAAGTACATTCACCAATTGTTCTTCTCGTATTTGGTTGAGGGGAGGGGAATAGTTTCCCCATAAGTAACCAATACAAGATATGGCATTTGGGGTTGGGGGAAGTTCCTCTTTGTTTAATGGTAAAGTAACTTCCTTTTGCTAGTCATGCCATATCTACTCATACTGTAAATTCTAAAAGCACTCCAAAGTTATGATAATGATGTGAATTCATTTTTTCAGGACCTTTTGTCGAAGGTGCGTGCCATGCTAAAAGCTTCACGAGCTCAGATACTGAAGGAGGAGGGTCCGCTAGATCTGGATGACTAACAGAGCCGTCTTCTCCAAGATAAATTCTGTCTTATTATTTTGCAAATGTTTGATTTTCATTAATCTGCTCACACCCAAGAAGGATATAGCAGGCTTGACTCATATTCATTTGCTGTCATGAAACATTAATTCAGTGCTAACAAGTAACTCGCCAGCATTGTTTTGGTGCATGATGCCGACCCTTGGGGATTGTGTCAACCCTATGGTATCGTCATGATTCATGAATGTAGAGGTGGCGAGTGAACTAAAGGGTATACTGCATGAAAGGACTGAGTGACCCTTGAAGGTTTAATTTATTGTACGACTTATGTGATAAAATATAATGCACACAGGGATGCTTCACAACGACTACGGCCCGCACGTGTACAGTTTCTTAATTCAGGGATAGCGGATATTAGAACTTGCGGAAGTAGGAATGATTAACACATTGATGAGCAAAGTGCAAGTTTTTGTATGAATCACGAACCATGTGTAAACAGATTTTAACTTATACTGCCGAAAAATATTTAGATATTGCAGATTTCCTTTTAGATTATTCCCTTTGGATATAGTGAAGTTTTTAAAAAGGCCCAATAGGTGTTTCATATTATATATATACCCCTATTTACCTGTAGAAGTTGTTCTCAAATGAGCAAGGATGCATTTGTGCTTAATGGGAAGGATTACAGGTATCCTTGAATATTACTATTTCTCCACCAATCTCATATAGTCTCAACTGTTATCATACTAAGGGTCATAGCTTACCGGCATTGTAAAAGAACGAAAAAAAAAGAAGTGAAATAGGATGACTGCTGGCAGTTGCCTTTAAATGGTAATAGGAATTAATACCCTGAAAAGTATCTGATAATAGATATGTATACATGTAAATCAATAGTAGAACAGTGGTGGAGGTGTACTATGACGCTACCTCATTCTTCTCTCCCATAGCTTGAATATACATCGAGCTCGGTATAAATTCCGTGAAAGATCACCGATGATGAAAAGCTTCTATTGGAGTATGCAATATGAGATTGATTTGTCCATCTTCTTATCTAGGTCTTTGAACAAGTATAGGGAGCTCCGTCATGATGTGAATCTATATAGTGTAAAAATGTGCAAATATGTGTTCATTGAGCCTGACATATCCATAGTAACCAGATGGGATCAGTCTTATACAGGCTAACTCTGGTGAAATGTAACTTGCTGATACATGTAACCATTCATAGATCCTGGTGAGCAATCAAATGTCTGGTGCTCATCCTAAATCAGAAATTTCAAGGTAGTTTTATCCTCGTAAGTACCAGAGTTATTTGAGGTACAACACAGTGATGAATTTCTTGTCCTTGAACCAACCATTGTACATAGCTTGTACCTGTCGGCAAAAAAAAATAAATCGAAGTGAAATGCAATGTAGCACGGTGTGTTCTGTTTCCAAACCCTATTAAATTATAGAGGCATCGCCGTATGCTAAGGTAACATCAAGTAAAGCTTAAAATCATAGGTCCCTTTGTTCACTGGTTGGCATTGAAGTTTGGCCGTCTTTAATAACCATGACCATGCACATCCATGACCATTAAAACACAATTGACCGAAATACTGTAATCTCCCGCGTATAAGACGCGTCTTGTACGCCAAACAAAATGCTGCTGGGTCTTATATGCAGGAGGTAAATTGCCTTGAGTTTGGGGTGTGTCTTATTCGCGGGGTATATTTACTACCGTAATCACCCGCGTATAAGGCGCGTCTTATATGAGGGGTTTTAGTTATCCCTAAATCCACAAGGGGGATACCAAGACCTTTCTTTTGATATGTTACACTTCCCCTAAGTCCTAATAAGACATAATGTGGTCCAGAGGGGTCTTGGGGACCCTAGGTACACATAGCTTTTCAAAATTTTTGAAATCCATTCAGTAGAACAAAAGATATGAATTTTTGATTTTTTTTTTTGGCAATATTTTCAAACTCTAGGTGAGCCTTTATTACAAATATCACCCCTAAGGGGTGCATCTTATACACGAACCAGCCTTTCCTGAGTTAGGGTGCGTCTTCTACGCGCACCGCGTCTTGTACGCGAGAGATTACGGTAGTAGTGGGTCACAGGCAAAAGAAAATTTCCTGAATAAACTAATTCTAATCCCGTGAGAATAAGAGAATGGGTATGTGAAATATATGAAATCAAGTGAGAAGACTGGGTAGAATGTAGTGACATCTCAGCCAGGTTGGTCAGTAATGTCACACACACAGTGTGTCTCTTTCTTTTCCGAAATTGGTATGAAATGACATCTCTGGATTGCTTATAACACCATGAGGCTCTATTGCATATACGATCCATGCTCGCCATAGATGTGGTCAGCGGGCTTCCCTAGCCCACTTAAAAGGGTCTGTATCTCCTCTTTCCTATCCCCTCAGGATGTGTGTGGTGCACATATGCGTGGGCACTGACACATTCCCTTGTGAAATTGTGTAATGTCGTTCTCGCCATGAATATGACCTTAGCTGTCGAAATGGCGTTAAACATCTATTACTCACTCACTCACTCACTAGATGTGGCCGGTATGAATCATTTACTTTATGTTCCTCGTTGTTATGTCCTGTGTTGTTCTATTCTATTTCTGCTCTATCCTACTCGTTTTCTATTTCTTTCCCAACCCACTCTTGTCTTTTCTCTTTTCCTTATTCTCTTATTCTTATTCCACTACAATCAGTAGCGAGGACCATGAAACTTACATCAGTAAATGGATAAGGGGCTATTACCAACATTAAGTTGAGTAATGAAAGGCTCTAATGGTCTTAATCCCTGCCACTTAATTTGTAAAAATTATTCCAAGTATCCATACATGGGCCTATATCTATAGACATACCTGTCTTTACATCCGCTTAACGTAACATTTGTATGGATACTGCTGCAGCATACGCAAATACAACTTTGGACAGCTGTGGATTTCTCTGGATCTTTATAAGATAGGAAGATGATTCAAACAGATATGAAAAGTTGTCAAATGAATATGTATGGCAACAATGATCCTGTAGATGTTCAACTATTTTCAAAATTTTATGCAAGTGCCTAGCTTAAGCTATAACTAATGAAAAATGTCTCTCCACTAAACCTCTTCAAAAAGATTTAGATATCCATATTGGAAGGATACATGTCCCACATACCCCAGCTACGACACAGGTCTGCCACCTAGTTGGTAATACAGGTACTAATGTACCCAGACCTTCCAAGCTAACAAAAATGGATTATCTAATGTCAAAATAACATTTTAATGTTTTGTAATGCTTGGCCACGATACAGGGCCATATAGAAGCATTGCGAAACATTGTATACTGTTATATAACGTGTTTTGTTAACTGAGTTTACATTGATTTACACATTTTATCATACCCAGCTGGTGGGGCCCTCTACTGATATATGCTGGCATATATCATTGCCACTCAAAACACATCCTGTTCATCTAGGTTAGATCTTTTTGTAGCAATTTCTTTTTTTTGATTTGACTCCAACCCCCCTGTTGCACTTTGTACGCATTGGGGCTACCCTCCCCCTTTGCATACATAATCAGGTCACTGTCGAATTTAGGGGTCTAGAGCCATGTATGCATTTGGCTTGACCCACCACCCCCACCCCCTTAAGGGAGTGGTCATTATTTATCAACAGGGGGGGTGGTGGGTTTGAGGGGGGGGCGTAAAATGTTCAGACCCCTCCCGAGGGGGGGGCTAAAAAAATTTTGACCCCTCGTGAGGGGGGGCTAAAAAAATTCACCCTCTTTTTAGCAAAAAAGCCCGCGCACTTCTATAGATCAAAGAGGGGTGTGAAAACTCTCTGCGCCTCCAGCACGGGGGGGGGGGGAATTTTGACTGCCGCCGAGGGGGGGTGTAAAAAATTTCCGCGCATCCGCGCGAAAACCCACCATCCCCCTATTGATAAATAATGACCACTCCCTAAGTGCGTATGTAATTTATGGATGGTACCATACGTTATTATACTGACCCCCCAGTGCTGACCCTACAAGACTGATACTGGGCTATTACAGGCGGAGGGGGAAAGAGGGGTTTTATGTGCTAACGTTGGATCTCTTCTCAAAATAAAATATATTAAGTAATCGAGTTTTCCACAAATTAATTTACAATCCTCCTCCAATCTCCACTCGAATTTAAATTAACTATATAGGGGAATCTATTGGCTAGCGTCAAGAGGTAGAACCATGTCTAAGTCCCACTGCCCATTTGGGAAAGAAGACATGACTGGGTAATTCATCTCCAAGGGTTTTTATTTAAATTGTTCACATTCGTTAATGATGGTTCATGATGTATAACCTTCGACATACACGTCAGTCTTCTGCACATTACTCACAACTTTGTCAAATTTAATAATAATACCTATGACTTACAACCCTGCATGTCAATCTCCAGATTTCGAGATATGAAACATACATGTGTATATACTTGCGATTTAACCAAGTCCATTAATAATACTGTTTCCACCAAGTGATTTCAAGTGCACATCTCCATTTCCGATTATAACCAATGTCTTTATTCACAACTCCACCAAATTTCTTTCATAATACGATGACTCCGATCAACTGAGTGTGTAAACTCCATCATTAACAGTGAATACGCCCAAACTCGTGTAGAACAAATATAATCAGTTTTAACAAATATTTCCAATTCTGATAAATGAACAACTCCTTTTAAATGCAGTACCTGATAACACTCCACATGAGTTGGGTAGTGAGAGCCAAGTAGAGAGAACTATCAATATCCTCCAAGAAGTTACTTCCTCTATAACATGATCAGATCCTTGATAGAGCCTTAAGGCCTCAATAGTTTAAGTTGGAATGCCAGAAAATCACCCAGTAAGAGGCCATCCACCAAAATAGGTACTTTTCAGAATTTCAATCCATTCCTACTCGTAAGCGGTTGAATATAAATATCTTCCCCTCTGATTCCAGGTCGAACTGTGGATCCCTTAAGATTCGAGCACAATTCGCACTCTCCTCTTCCAGCACAGCGTTTATATACCTCCTGGCTACCAGTGGTTTTGACTTTTTATCACCGGACACCATTTCGACTTTCACCCTAGTGTGACTCTAAAGGATCTGGTTGAGAGGAACACAACCACTTTCCTATAGGGGTCTAATCCCAACTACCATGGCCTCTATCATCGTGGCCCCCAGACTGGCATGGATAAAGTCTACCAGGGCCACTTGCAAGCCAGCACGTTTCAAGGACACTTAATACTCTATAGGGACATATCAGACCACATCCAGCCTGAACTCCAATAAACACTCGTATCTATGATAACACTCCTCAAACTTCCACAAAATTATACTCATCCCATGATCAGTTATTGCCTTCAACAGGGGTGTAACATCTACTGTTTGATTATTGCTTCCACATCCACTTACTCGCCCTATAAGAGTGTATCCCTACTCTGATCAGTTATCATAGAGGACCCAGGCACTCTTCTACCATTCCCAGACCAGCTATTTAGACTTGTCAATCATCACTCTTTTATATCAATCGTACTTTCATCTCCCCAAAATCCCTCTAACTCAATACTTCCACAAAGAGTCAACATTGTACAACATTGCGACGAATGCAGATGTGAGTTTCTGTGCATGCGCACCGGACATACAGAAGGGACAGAAAAGAGAAGGGCTGGCCCAATCAGGATGGACTAGCAAAGTCTGCATGAACTTTGAGTTGAACTGTAGCCCTTAAAGGATTATACCTGGTGCACAGGTGTACTTTAAGGGTGGCACCCTTAGATAAACACGGCTGACCAGATGACTACTTATACACCTCCTCCCTATATGACCCACACCTCTGTCGGAAGCTATTATTCATATAAATTTGTACCTAACCATGAAATAGGGAAAACCTGTCTCTCATAAACATGTCCAATGTGACTGGTGAAGATTTCATTTAATTTTTATGTTAATAGCGGATGGTAAGGCCTGTCAATGAACACTTGTACAAAAGTCTAAAGGATGTGTAC